>CM039679.1:261265942-261633442 GCA_022537955.1 Schmidtea mediterranea
GCTTTGGTTTTAGTTCCTTTAAGGCTGTTGGTTCTCTGTTGCATTTTTTTCTATTTCGGCCATTTTTCTTGAAGTGTATTTCCTTGGCTCTTTTCGAAAGTTCTTTCTGGACTCTATATTTCTGCTTAATTATTCGCCTTTTGTGCATCGTTTTCTGTTCGTGAAAGGCTGCTTTCTTCCGCATGCTAGCATTCCTATCGTCTTCAATCCATCGATTTCGGTATGCTCGATGCCTATTTTCTATCATAGTGTTTTGCAAATCTCCGCAATTGGTAGTTGTGTTTGCATTGAGATAATATCTAACGGCATTTTGGACTGGTTTGCCCGCCTACATTCGTTCCCAATGTTCTTTTAGGTTTGACTTTATCTTTCTTGTCGCAGTGTTTGCGCTATTCCTTCATAAGATGATATTTGTTTCCTCTTTTGGGTTCGATGTTCATTTCTTATTTTGTCCATTCGTCGAATGACTCCACAGAATTCGCATTTTCCTCTCTTCTTAGTGCAACACTTTGTGAATGTTCTTTTCATCGTCTTTTTGTTGCGATCGTTTTGACATTTTCGCGCATAATACTCGTTAATTTCGCATTCGTTTGTGTGACTTTCAGCTTCTTCATAAAGTCCTTTCCATTCGCATCTCTGTTTTACTGGCGGCGATTGGACTAATAGCTTGATTTCTTTTGTTGGTGCTTTAATCCGATTGTGTATAGGGTCTTCGTCTCTTCTCCAATATTTCGTCACATCCAGGGCATTTTATTTTTTTGTTTCTATCATTCTATCGTGCAATCTGTGCTATATTCTGACATTCCACATTCGTCTGTCTTGCTCCAATCAGTAATTCTTTTGCATTTGCAACATTTTTGTCTTTCTTTATATCGTTCACCACTTTGGATTTTTTCACTTCATTATCTCGTCTCGTAGTTTTCGGAATGGATTCTCGCTCCTCTAATTCCTTCGAATGATTGTTGCATATCTACAAAATCATTTCTGATTATCGAATAATAGATATATAACTTCTATCGTTTATTTTTACATATTTACGCGGTTACGTCTTTTATTTTTACTCTACTGTGAAATCCCGGTTCTGGGGTGATTCTGGCATCCGATGCTATCATGTCCACCAACTTGCTGATCTTACGTGCTGTTGATCTAACTACGATAGTCTTCTAATTTCGTCAGCTTGCCCATCTAACTTGATCTGCTATTGTCGTTTTTCTCTGTAATTGTAGTATAGTTCTCTGCTTTGCTCTTCTAGTCTTATGGCTTGTTGTAGCCTCTGTATCACTTTCCGTTATACTAGATGTATCTTGTCCCATGAGTTTTGAGGCATATGAGAGTTTTCATTAATGTCAATATTCAATTGTCCGTCTCCACGTTGCCTCGACTCCTTTGATCTTGGTACTATCCTTGATTTAATTCTACAATCTCTATGGTACATTGGCAGCGTGCCTGGTTTGTTGACTTCCTTCTGTGAACGTGTATTCTAACTTGATTTTGTTGAATTGGCATTATTCGGATTTCATCTTTGGTTAAAATACCTAATTAATTCATCGCATTCTTTCTGTTTGCTTACTGCCATCTAACCGCATTTTGTACGATAGTTTACATATAGATATACATCTTATTACTACTAATATAACTACATAATATTTACACTATATACAACGCTTTTTTTCGTTTTACACACGCATCGTCTCCGGGCTCCTATCGCAATGTTCGTATTCCCATATTTCTATTCTTGTCTTGGTATAACATCAGATTCGTTTGACCAATTGTTGTGCTTCGATAATGGGCGGTTCTTTTTAACCAGAGTCCGCTTGTGCTAGAATTTCCTATGATTATCATATTCCTCGGATTTTTCTGCAGTCGTATTGTCCTAATTCGATTCGTATTGAATTTTTCCAGACCGGTGGGGACCATAATCTTTCTTCGCTGGCTTCTTTTTGCATTTGGTAGTTCTTGCTAAGTTGATTATTATCAGCATTACTACGCTTGCCTTATTTATGCTGTTGTTATCCAGATATTTTATATCATATAGTTTTCTTTCATTAGCTGCATAGTTTTGTGTTTTCTCTTGGCTTTACGTTGTCTCAATTATTTACCCTTCCTTTGAGTTGTACATTCTAAGTGCTTTCTGGAGTTATGTAATGCTTCGTGAATTGAAAGGTGGCTTGTCACCATGAGCATCCCTTTTTCCCATGCTTGCGTTTCTTGTTTTTCTCCAGATTGTTGATCTGTCGCATCTGACTTGAGTGGGTTTCCTTGTTATCGTTCTCCAATGCTCATGATTTCCTCTTTGGTATTTATTACATATTTCCGAGTTTCTTTTCGTCGGTATGCGATACTTTCGATTCGTTATCGTTTGCTTGTTTCACATTGCGTATTGCTTTTGTTTACTGGTTCGTTTCTTTTAGGTTCTATACGCAATTTTTTGTGATAGGTTTTCACCTGTTTCTCATTAACTATTTCTTCTTCATTTGCTGCATTTTGACTCTATGTTTATTATTTGCCTTTACTTCTCTGATCTGTCGTTTGATTACGGTTCCTTCTCTTGTTTCTTTTCTGGGTGCTTTGTTCCGAGTATGAATTCTCAATAACTTTCTTGTTTTATTGATTTCCGTAAATATCTCTTCTTTCTGAAGTGTACCTATGTTACTTTCCACGCTTTCTTTTAGTATTTGGAATACGGTATTTTTGATTTTTTGATATCTCGTTTGATTGACATTTGATTCTTTCGTTCATCGTTCGTTCTTTTTTGGTTTCGAATACACAAACTTTTGTGATAGGTTCTTTACGCCGTAATTTTTTCGACTATTTCTTCTTCTCCCTCTTTGGGTCTGATTCTACTTTTATTATTATTTCTTTATTTTCTCGACTCGACGTTGATAAGGAGGCTCTTCTTTTGGTGTTGTGAGTTTTTCTCCAGGGTTTTGGATATGTGCAGGTTATTATTATATCATTGGTTGGCAATATTATATAATTCTGGCATTGCCTTCTAGGCTATCCCATTACACATTTCTTTCCTGCTTTCATATTTCATTTTCCAACATCGATAATTAACTTGTTTTGTAATACATCTTGTTCAAAGTCGTTTCTATTCCTCTGTTACTTATTCGCAATTTGCCTATTCCTGGCTTACCTTGGATTTTTACGTTTCTATCTCTGTAGCATCTCTACATACATCTTTGGGTGGTTTGGCATGATGAATGAGTTTTCGCGATCGTCATTTCCATCTTTCCTGGTTTTCCTATGGGAAATCGAATTGGGCAAGCTTATGCTTGTATTCATCGTCAATTGTAAGCATATTCCTTTACTTACGGTTCTTTGTCATTATTGTTCGTATTCTGAACGATTTTATTTCCTTCGTGATGTTTTTCCTCAGCTTCTGTTACTTGATGGACGTGATTAATCATATTATTTTGTAGCAAGGGTCGGTCGGTTTTGATTTTTCCTTTGTTGTAGTAACATCAATACCTCTTGTTTCGCTTCCTCGTTATTGCTGTTGCTCGTTTCTTTGGTTCTCGTTTAGATGATTCCTTTTTTCTTGTTGTGCGGGTTTTGTTTTTTCGTCTCTAGCATTTGATCGTCTTGATTTTTTGCTGTTGTCACTTCCTCCTTCTTCATTATTACCTCCATCCGGGGTTCCTTTTGAAAGTTCGTCCTCGACATTTATTATTTCAATTATTTTCCTCGCTATCTTTTAATTATTCTTGCTTTTTATATCGTCCATTTCTTTTATCTTCTTGTGTTGCTTGCTTTGGAATCTTATTTGCCTTTCGATGCCATCTAGTATTATCATCAATAGATTGTTCTTTTCTATCTCCCCGATTTATTGCTTCTTTTTTGGGATGTTGTTGAATTTTTTAGTCCTTCCCATTTACATTGGCTTTTACTGTTTTGGAAATGGATAGTGAGCATATATTGTTTCTTTAATAGAAGTTATGTTCCTTACCATATAGGTTTTAAGTCGAATACTTTCGAGTGGTGAACCTTCGTAGTCATTATCAATCAGTTGGCTGTGCTTCGTCTTGTTTGGCGTCGATAGCTTCCCCATAATGTCTGGATTGTTTTTACTCATCATTTTCTCCTCTCTCTAATTGTCGCACTTAAACTGGTTATAAACTTTTATTGCACTTGCCTGTCTGGATTTCAGCGCATAAATGAGTACATCTATTTTTCTCCAATTATCTTTTTCTTTGAACGATGGATCTGTTTTTAGTAGTCTCTCTCAGAACTGTTGTAGAAGCATCTGCTGCAAACTGCGAACATTAATGGTGTTTGTCCCTCTTCGTTTGGTATATTTTGGAGGCATATCGCATCTTTGCAATAAGTTGATTATATCTATTATCTTTGAGTGTTTTTTATGTTGTTACTGGCAATATGTTAATAGGTTTTTCCCTTCTACTCTGCCATAGTAGGAAGATCATGGGTATACTTTCCCTTCGAATACGGCCATTTCTGGTGGGCTGTCTAGCTCTTTAGCGTAATCCATAGCGATTTTTTTCTCCGCTTTGTTAACTAAATTCTCATCCATTCCTTTTTCCTTGCCCATTCTGGGCATTATTTTCTCGATGGCTTTCACTAATTATATCCATTTGTTACATTATCTTGAGTCGCGTTATAGAGTTATTTTGGAGTTCATCCGTTTAGGTTCCTCCTACGCGTATTATTTGCTGCCGCTTCTATTTTTCGACTCATCGTTAGTCCGTTTATACTCATGTTGTTGAGTTTGTGATCCTAGTTTGCATACCTCGATTCTCTGGTTTCTTTTGTTATTGTCTCGGTGAATCGCTTACATCTACTCACGTTCACGTAAATACGGTCTAGTGAGTGGGTTTTGACAAATTTAACTCGAGCATTGTTCTCAGTTTACCATACATTATCTCATATGGCCTTTAACCACTTCTTTTAATTTTCTGAGCACTCCTGGGATAATTTCTGGCGTTGCAATTATTACCCAGTCTCCCAACTGAAAGTTATGTTGCGTACGTCTCGCTTTTCTTTATCGTGCCATTCTTTATAACTTTCTTGATTTAAATCTCAATTTCATACCTGCTGTTTTCGCAGATTCTTGCATCCGCTCTTTGAATCCTGTTACATTTAATCATTCATTTCCAATATACTGCTGATATTGGTGGTTGATCATTCACTAAGTCTATCGGCATGTTTACCATTCTTGCCGTTACATTAAATTTAAATGGACTCATTTTTGTTGCTGAATTGTATTGACATTCTATAGGCCATAAGGCGTAGATTTATATATCTATCCTAAAACAATCTTTGGGTGTCTGCTTACATAATTGGACATCCATTTCTATTAATTGCCGTTAAATCGTTGGTTGTTCCGTTTGTTTGATGGATGGTAATGGCGATGTTTTTAACTTCGCAATTCTGAAGTAATTTGTAACTCTCTCTATGATTTGGCTCATGAAGTCTGTTCTTGATGCAGTTGAATCTGTTGGGTGTTCGCATATCTACAGCAATTTCTTCTACCTAGGATTCTCGCTATTTGTTCTAGCTTTTTGATCTGGTTTGCGGCGGAATGCCTTTTCCCTGGGGAAAAAAATTTTTTTTTGATCAAATAATCCGTAACTACTAATATATAGATATTTCCGTTGGTTTCTGGTAATGTCTACTTAATCCATTGCAATAATCGTCATTGTTCTGGTGGGATTGGCATTGGCTTTAGCGGTGCCTTCCAGTTTACTTCTGTGCTTTTCTGGTTGCACATATCAGGCAGATTAATTTATCCATCCTTTTACGTCTCTCCCCCGATATTGGCCAATAATATTTTTGGACGTAATCTTGCTTCGCGTCTTTTTTAGCTGACATGTGTCCTACCAAGTTTCCCATCATGCTAGCACTCAGTACTTCTTTTCGTCTACCTGCTATGGTAAACACATGAGTCGTCTTCTCACATCCAATTAATATAACCATCCCTTCTCTATGGTATATCTGGTGTCTGTGTTTTTCCATATGCTCTTTATTTACTGTTGTTGTCGATAGATTTTCATAATCATTAGTTTCCATGAATCGATTAATTGTTTTCAACTCATCGTCTGTCTTTTTTCTGTTTCATCTTCTCAGTTTTTGTAAAATCGATAATCTTCTGCGATGATCATGCATATGCGTCTTACATCACTGATCCATCAGTTCCTCAATACAAATCTTGACATACAATCTGCGTTGGCGTTGGCTTTTCCTGATTTGAATTGATATAACGGCAGTATTTCTTGCGAACTGCATTGCCCATACTATTAATCTACTCGAGGCTTCTTTGGTGTTGGCCTAGCCATACTAAGTTGATGATCTGTGGTGATGATATATCTCGTGACCCATAACACAATATTTGAATGTTTAATAGCTTGGATATTGCTAATGTCTCTTTCATGTCACCAGAGTAAATTCTTTTCATGTTCTTGAATGTTCGACTATAATATCCAATAACTCGTCTTTTCTCGTCATCCCATTGGTCAATAGACTGCTCCCGATGCAATATACACTTGCGTCTGTCGCTAACAAAAACGGTTATTCTTAAATCCGGGTTGTACTAGTATTGGTGCTGTTATTAGTTTGTCTCTGTGTTTCAAAGGCTGTTTGCTGTTCCTCTTCCCATATAAACGGGGTAATCTCTTTTTGGTCAGTTATCTTGTATTGGTTTTGCGATGGTTGCATAACTCTTGATGAACTTTCGGTAGTATCCACATAAGCCTAAGAATTCCTTGCACTTGCGCTGAACTGTTCTGTGCAGGGCAATTCTTTATACTTTTCGATGTTTCTTGGATCTGGTTCTTTGCATTTTGCTGACACAATATGTCCTAAGAAGGTGATCTTTTTTTCCCTTTGCCCCCATCGCATTTGGAGGGTTTTAATTTTAATTTCATTTGTCTCAGTCGAACGAATACATTACGGATATCTTTTAAATGTTTGCTGAGGTGCTCGAATAAATTTAATAAATCATCATATATACCATACATGTTTAATGCCGTGATTACAAATTCATACATCTCTGAATGCAGCTGGTTCGTTAGTTACGTCCAAAAGGCAATTTTCTTGAATTGGTATAAATCTTTTCCGATAGAAAGCAGTTTTTTTCTTCTGTCCTCCTCTTTGACTTTTATTTGCCAAATAAACCACTTTTAAATCATACATGATGTAAAATAGGCTGCTCCGTGTAAAGTTTGTAACATCCTCATTTTGTCTGGTAACGGGTATGTTCTCGTTTTGTTACTGCAATATAGAGTCGTCGATAATCTATACGAACGCGTTGTGTTCCCCCCCCGTCCCCTTTTTTCTTACCATGACATGAGATAAGACATGGCGAACAACTTGTTTCGATTCTCCTGCAGTCTAACATCTTTTGAAACTTCTTTTTCCTGCTACACGATTTTGAGCTTCTGCCAATCGATATGGTCGTAGTGTTCAATTGGGGTATCGTCTGTTGTGGTATCGTTGTTGCGTCACATCGCTGACCGAGATCTAAGTCAGATGCTGCAATATATATCTTTGAATTTCCATTAAGAGTTTTTGTAGTTGCTTTTTTTCCGCTTCGTTTAGTGCTGACTGTCGATAGTCGCATATTCTTCTCAGTTCCTTTCAGTTTTTTGCTGTTGGAAGTATAGATATACATCTCGTGTTAATTTTCATTATATTAGAGTTTTTCATAATGACTTTATCTTCTTCATCAAAATTTTGTAATGTTGATTGAATTTTCACTGTTATGTTTTACATACACTTATCCTGCTCTGGCTAATGACAGTTCTTCTTTTTCTCGAATTTGTGGTTAGGTCGATTAATATCACCTCTAGTTTCTTCGTTCACTTTTACCTAGCAAGATCATTTGTGTGCGGCCTGGCACTACTATTTTCTGACATCTCCTTCTGATTTTAACATGCATGATTCGTTCGATTTTATCTTCTCAGCTCCATTGAATATCTGTATATTATTTATTTTAGTATTCCTGGCATGAGATCTGTTCCAAATTATAACAATCTGCGCTCACTCCTGCTACTGCTAAATACGGTATTGAAATTATTACATTTTATATTCGATTATTCGACCAGATATTTATACCATGACCGACTACTGATATCCTGCTGCAAGTAATCACATCCTGTTAGCTTCTTCTATACATGGCCAACAATATCCGGGTATTTTATCCATTTTTTATTGCGAATGTTGCTCCGGTATCAGATCATTGCTTTTTATTTCTACCATTTTTTCTATGGGTAGCGTATAAATTTTGTAGATATATATATAGTAACATAGCTATAGTCCGAGTTTTTGATCCTGATCCACACTTCTTGATCTTTGGCTGGTTCTTGGCACTAAAGTCTGCCCAATTTGGTTCGTATGGTACTGGATAAATATTTTAATGTTGTTGGTCTTGGTGTCGGTACGTGTCTTTCTATCTGTATTTTTCTCACTGATGATGCCTGCTTTCTTTAGACATTCGTATACTGGTGGTGATGATTATATTATAATGTCCACTATGTTTGTCTTTCGATTTTCCCATTGTTGAGTTGACTCTTGAGTTAGCATCTGCGTTCCTGCCTTGGTTTTTCGTCATTGCTCGCTTTATTACTGCTATCATCCTCTGAAATTTATCCATCGCTTTCAGTTTACTCGTTTTCTTGTCGGCTTCATTCTGGTTTCTTCCTCGCTTTTCTAATCTATTATTGCTTTTAAATTTTCCGTCCACTTCTTCATCGGTACATTCATTTTAGTTAAATTCCTAACTAGTCTTTTATCTGTGAATATCTTTTTGAGTGTCCAATGTATAACCATTGTCTTAGCTAAAAAACGGTAAGAATTCCAATTGCCATTTTCCATTGATTTTCCTCTCTCTTTTGTAGCTATCGAAACATGCTAACATTTGTGTTATGATTACTCTTACGGATTTGAATTTAAAAGAATTATTCCTAAGATTCCTGCCAATCATTTGTCCGAAGATTAAGAATCTTCCCCACATGGCTTTCATCAATTTGCTGTAAGCTGTGTTGAAAATGATCCGGCGATAGTAACAATTGCGTAGTTAGGTTTCTCTCCATGTTGTTACTTCCCGTTCGCACAATTTTAGTATAGTATAGCTTGCATTTTGTGCTGGAAATAGTAGACTGCTCTGGCTGTTCCAGATCTTTTGTTTTGGTATATTCACTCTGTGGATATATCACTGGTTTGAATTCTGCCTTCGCTGGCCAATTCTGTTAATAACAAATATTTTTGGCGTGCTACGATTTACTCGAGTTGGAAATTGTAACCAACTTCTTCTCTTATTTCGAATAATGGTCCTATACATTATGCAACTGACATATTAGGTTCAAATTCTCTGGATCTTATCATCCTTGTTAACTGGTTGAGCGAATCTGATTTTCTTTATGCATTATCTCTAATTCGTTTTATGCTTTATCATCTTGAATCGTTGAATTCTCATGGCAGTTTCGCAATTGTCTTTTCACATTTGTATGTGTACATAACTTCTCCAACGATTTCTCGCCAAAATATCTTCCTGGAGTGGTAGTTAATGGAATTGCCCGTTATCTGGATTTGTGATTGCCATTCGCTAATTTGTTTTTAATATTTCCTGTTTTCAAGGAATACAAAATTTTTTACTCAATCGTAGTATATTTTTTCTCTGTTGATGGCAATCCTTTGTGAATATAAGAATTCCATCTTGTTTATTAAATAAATAGAGATATAGTTTTACATCCTTGGGGTCTATTTGCGGCTTTTGCGTTCGGTATTGCTGTTCGCGATAAAGAAGTATCCTTTATATTGTACTAGCTAACCATCCTTCGTCACATTTGCTCACCAATTCGTCTTTATAAATCTCATTCCGATTGTGGTGGTCTGGTTGATATATACCGTTTGGCACGTGACTTCTGATCGATAGTTGTGGTATCGTTGGTTTTCGATTCTTCCGGTTCTCCGTAATTCATCTAATGCACTTTTGAGTGTTAGTTTCGGTTCTTGTGCATTGTCCTCTGCACTTTTCAATAAATATCTGGCACTTTTCAATAAAGTGTGAGTCTACAGTTCTGTATCTGGCGTGATATACAATCGTTGACAGATTCCCGTATGTACATGATCTATTCTGTTGCTAGAACATTGAGGGTATTTTTTCATTGCTTGTGTATCTGGATCAAAATCCTTGGATATTTCCAACTTTACTTGATAACTTTCAATCACTACTACTCTTTGACTAGTTGATTCAATAAGGTGTACTATCCATCCTTGACAACGTTCGCGTCTCCGACCGTTATTCCTTCCCCGCAAGCGTATCTCGGGTAGTTTTTATTGTTTCCTTCTCGGCTCCACATTTACTCTTCCAGCTTATTGGAATGCGTCCTGTCGTGAAATCCTTCTTCAAAACATTCGCTCCGCGTTACTGACAACTATGTTGTTTCCGTTTCCAGCTTCTATAATTGGTTGGTGTGAATGATGTCGCGCAATGAAATGCAACAATTTTCCTTGTTATTGTGAGCAATTCTTTTATTTCGTTTTAATGAAATCTACTTCTTGATATACGTTATAGAGATACTGGCTGTAGCTGTTGTCTGTAATTTACGGGGTTGCAGCTTTGCACTCTCCGTTTCTTCCTTTTAGTGGTATTTATCACCATCTTTTATTATCGCCATCGTATCTACAAACGGTTCTACTCCTTTTCACGCACATCATCATTATGAGTATTGTAGTGATTATCGTGTTCATCACTTTTCTAGCTGTTTGGATCGCTTGCCATTAATCGTTGTTTCGAATCCGTTATACACTCTTTTAAGCTTCGCTTGCATATCTCGGTTTGATCATCTTTACTTTACCAAATTTTAAAGGCTTGCCATCCACTTGAGTCAGGATGAATGGGTTCGATTACCTTCCTGATAATGTCTGTGTATTGCAAATTCATATCGCGTTTGGGTTGTTCTTGGGAGTTCGCTTTCTGTAGCATGCACTATCGTTTAAGCATCAGATAGGCCATTCCTACCAAAATATCTTATTTGGGTCATCAGATCGTTTTTCGTTAAGTGATTTATCAACCAGTATTCCTCTGATCTCTTGGTTGTGGTTCGTACTTTGTTGTCTTGAATTTTATTTATTATTGGTTTTATTGCTGCCCAAAGCTGTTTTCGCTTCCACTCGATATTATTGAGTTTTAAATTCTCTTTATTTCTGGATTTGGGCTAATCAGCAAATCTCAGTTATTAGTCTGTTGATCGTCCACTTCTCCTTGTTCCTGGCCTTTCAGTTTTCGCTTGTAACTGCTTTGACTTAGCTGAGCTTGTTTAATTCGTTGTCAGTTGATCATCTGCATTTGTTCTTTAGTTTTTCCTTTCTGAGCTGGTTTAATCAATTTTTGGTCGTCTCTGGATTCTCTTTTCCATTGGGCTGTACCTGTTTCCTTTCGTTTAGGTTGTTCCTCTGGCGTTTCTCTGGAGATTGTAGCTTCCTCGTTCATTTATACCAATTGTCGCATTCGTCTCCCTGTCGAGCTTCGGCGTCCTTTTCCTTTCTTTTTTTTGTTCGGTATCTGCTCTATAATCTCGACTGGTTGTCTTTGACCACATACTAGCTGTCTGGTTATCTGTTTATCAGATCGCTTTTCAACTCTTCTGTCATGAAAAATCTCTTGATTCCGGTATCTCCTGTTTTTTCTTCGTCCACAAATCATCATTTATGATCATTTAGTATTCTTCATCTTCCCTTGTGTTGTGATAACGATTAACTTTCATCTGCTGCATGGTGAACTTCTGGCGTATTTTAGATCTCTGTCGTCTATTGGCTTTTTCGTGTTCTATTTCTCTTTTGTTGAGTTCTCTACCCGCCGATTCTTTGCTACAGTTAATAATATTTACATTAGTCCAATTGCATTGCGTAACTCCGATTTCAAGATCATCACTAGTGTTCGTCCTTGTATTGTAGAATTTGAAATGGCAATTCAATATGGTTTCTCTTTTCACTTCACTTCATTTGCAGTGATATAAATTCTCTTAAATTGGTTCGAAATCTGGCATCATTAATTTTTTAAACTATACTTTTTCTATTGCTTCGGCTGCCTCGTATGTTTCCATTTTCGGATAATTTCTCGAAATTGCTCTGGGTACCACGCATACATTCTCCGATATTCCTCCTTTTCCTTTACATATATTCGCAGGTTTTCTATTCTGTTACACAGAATCGATTATCCATTTTGCTAATCTGTTACAGTTCGTCTTTTTTGATTTTTGCTCCGGTTTCATATAATCGCTGCTAACTCCTCTATCATTTTTGCGTTTCCGTAATTTCTTGTTAATCCTTCTCCAGGATCGTCTATATCTGTGGGCAAGTATTTGTTCTGGAATTCGTTTTCGAGTAAGTCTGACTTCGCGGTCTCGCTTGTTCTGTTGAATTCGTATTTTTCATGTTCTCGTTTCGTTTCTACTTGATGGTGACTATATATCGTGGTCCATCTTTCACGAATTGAGGTGTTACATATTTTTTCAGTAAGGAACTCGTGTACTCCTCCTGCAACATTTTCAGTGGATTTTGGCTTCTCTGATATATTGATTTGGGTCACTCCCAATTTTTCGCTGTGTCGCTCTTCCCATTTTTCCGGGTTTAGCGATTGAAATTGTGATCTTTCGATTAAATGGCCACTCTAACTTTCCGTCATATCTGCCTCTTGCTAACAGAAAAATACACTGATAGATATTTTCTTTTCCTACCCCATCTCCGTTTGGGTATACTCTCAATTTCATCCGGTATCCTCCGATCTCTGTATAGAATTGATGGCTTGTAATACCGATGATTTTCTCTTCTTCAGCCGATTTTACTTTTTCCGCCCATCCGCCTATTTTCCAGGTGTATGGGGCTAGTCGAGCTCTATCGTTTATTTCCTCGTCTTCTTCTGGTTGCCATTCCATTTCGTTTAGCATTTCCTCTGGTAGATTTCGTATGGTTCATCTTCATATAGTTCCAAGGTTGTTTCATTAGCTGCATCTTCTGGCGCTTCTCCTGGTATGTATTTTCTCCATTTTGGTTCGGTTCTCTCCATTTCCCATTTCCACTCTTTTGTCTTTTCATCATTACACCTTTTCCATGGTGTTGATCGCATCGCGAATCATCTATAGGTTGTAATTTTGTACTCAACTTCGCATCTTGTCTCCATAACTGGTAGATGGTTAGTATTTGGTCCATCTTTCTTTTCATTTCCTCTTGAAATTCTTGGATCTGTTGTTCCTTTTTTGTTGTATTTTTTCTCTCTGGTTCATCCATGGCTATGATATTAATGGTTTGTCCGTCTTCCCATATACCTAATTCGTATATCGGGGTTCGTTCTCGCGGACTTATTTGTCGTTTGTGATACATTATTGCCACGTCTTCCACCATACCGTCGTCACTACTTTCGATTATTGGTTGGATAATTTCTCGATTTATCCGTCGGTATAATTCGTGCATTTGACAATCGGGATCCACTAATATTTCTTTTATTTCATCATTTGGTAGCTTTATTCTTATCTTTATTGGTTCATCTCCTCTCATATCTCTTTGGTGCTCTCCATATTTGGCTATCAACTCATCTGTTCTCTCGTTGTCAAATCTCATAATGTCTGTGTCTCGTACAGCTTCTACAAATATTTTCATTGAAATCGGTCTAGTTAACGATAATCGGTTAATATATTTTCTAGCTTGGTCTATTGCTTGTTCTGTCATTTTTATCTGGTTTTGTCTCATTATCTTTTGTCTCTCTTTTTCTAATCCAGGTTTTATTTCTTTGGTATACAATATTTGAATTTTCTGCCATATTTCTGCTGTCGTTTCCTCGGTTTCATTTTTGTTTAATGTTACCACATTTATTCCTTTTGGCCATATTAGAGCATCCGCTAGGTGTATATCTCGCTTTATTTTCCTTCCTTGATAATATAAAGGTTTATTTTTATAACTGGGTCCTAGCTTTTTCACTACCCAATCATACAACTCGTTTGTGCTTTCGCCTCTTGTTGCTATTATCTGTCTTGGTATCTCTGGAAAATCAATAATTACCTGATACTCTTCTCTATCATATTCTTTCAGATTCTCTTCGTACTTTTTTATCATGTCTTTCCATGATGCTGTAAATGTACCGTTATCTTGTTGATATCCTTTCGCAATCAGTTTCATTATTCTGCTGTATGCGGTTGTATCTCTGAGGTTTAGGAACATTTGGTTTCGATCTACTCTCTTCTACAATCTCGTTGATTTCTTTTAATATCTCAGTTTCATCTTCTCTTGGTACGCTCGTTTCCATTTCCTCTAATTCGGATTTTGATTCATCTTTGTATGGTTTATTTTCCTCGCATGACTGAAATATTTCTCCGCCCAGACTGCTTATTTCACTTTCGTCTTCATCTGTTTGATCGTCTGGTATTCGTCTCAGCATATTGATATGTGGTTGTTCCTCCTCTTTCATTATCTTTGTTGGTCCTTTTGTTTGGAACCATATCTCTTTTATTCTATTCTCAATTTGAGCTTCACTCCACGTGGGCTTTTCTTTTCTGATTCTTGTTTCTATTTTTTGTAGCAGTATCCTCTGGATTCGATTTTTTGCTATTATTGGCTCTGGTATCTTTTCTTTTCCTTGTGACGTTGATGCTTCCTGTTCATCTCTCAATTCTGGCTCTTTCATTTCTTGCGATAGCACTTTCTTTGCCATCACTTCTATTTTTTGATCTAGTGCTTGTTCTTGTTCTAAATGTTTCAGCGCTCCGTCTATTTTTAATATTAGTGCCTTCTTTCTAAGTTCCGCTTTCTCTTGTTTCAGGATTGCCTCTTTTTCTTTTAATTGATCCTCCTCCTGTTCTAAAGCTTCTTCTTGCTTTATTTTCTCAAGTGTACTCTCTGTCTTTTGTGTCATAATTTCATTTTCGAGTTCGTCTATCTCGTACACTAATGTTTCCTTGTTTTGATCCTCCGTTATCATCATTTCTGCTCGTTTAATCTCTTGCGTTTCCGGTTCATTCGGTTTCTCCATTATCGTTTCTTTTAACTGTCGACGTCTTTGTTTTTCCTCCTCTGCAAATTCTTTGATGGCCTCTATTTTCTCCATCGTATTTAATTCAACTGTTTTCTCGTTATCAGTTATCATATTTCCTTCCCCTTCGTTCTCAACACACTGCTCCGCAGTGTGAGTTTCATCTGGAATTCCCATTCTCATCATATTGATTCTCTTCGGGGTTTGTTTTCGATTTTCCCATCTTTGCTGGATTTCCTGGGCTTCCTCTGTTTGTAGTCTTTGCCATTCAGCTTGTTGTTGTTCTTGATATTCTCTAGTTCGCAGCTCTTGAATCTCTTCATTGCTTCTCATTACGTTGATTCGTTGTTGTTGTATATTGGTGGGCATCTGTTGCATCATCTCTTTTAATTCCATGGGCATTCGTTGTAGTGTTTCTCGTAGCATGTCTATTTCTTGCATCACGTTAATTTGTGGGTTTCCCCTAGAGTTATTTAATCTTGACTGGTTTGGTTCTCTTCTTATGTTACATTGCCTTGCGAGGTGTCCTTGTTGTCCACAATTGTAACATGCTTTGCTATTAGGTTGTCTACATATTTTCTCAGTATGCCCTCGTTTACCACATATCTGGCAGTTGTAATTTCGGAAACAATTCTCTGACCGATGTCCTATTCTTTGACATGTGGAGCATTTTTCATTTGCATTTGGATTGTTCCTGAAATTATTATTATAACTTACTTGGTTATTACCTTTATCTTCCGGATTTCTTGTTACTGGTGGCTTGAACATCTGCTGTGCTCTTGGAATGAATTGATTCATAGCTGGATTGGTATTGTTGTTTTGATTGTTGGCATTGATTGTTGATGTTGTTGGTTCTGTGGCCAAGACTGCCACTTGATATCCCAGTCCCAGATGGGCTTCACATCTGTTTGCGATTGCTACTGCTTTATCCAATGTTTCTGGTGCCAAGCATCCAAGGTTGGCTCGTATGTCTTCTCTTTTGATTCCTCTTATGAAGACGTCTACCATTTTATCTTCGGGCAAATCTGCTTCTCCGAAGGCTTCTTTACACAATTTCTTTAATTCTCATGCGTATACTGCATTTGATTCATCTCGTCTTTGTTTTCGATGTAGGAAGTCCAATATCTTCCTATTTCCCTTTTTCTCTATTCCGAATATCTTTATTAAGAACTCTTTAATTTCTGTCCATGTTGTCAATTTCGTAGCGTCTCTTGCTTCTTCCACGAATACATCCTGTGCGCTCCCTTTCAGATACAAGGGTAGTCGCTCTTTTACCTTTTGATCTGTCCAGTGACAGATATTTTTATACACTTCAAATTCCTTTATGAATGTATCCAATTTATTGAGACTACCGTCAAACGGTTCTCCTCTAAACTTTTCTCTGAATTCTCCTACTGTTGCATTATTGTTATTTATCATCATGTTTGGATCCGGAATTGAAGTCGTGTTGGAATTTATGGAATTGGCCATGTTTGAGTTAATGTTTAAGTTTTTTAATCTCTCTTCCTCGTTCTCTGCTTCTATTATTGGCAACCGGTTTTCTATATCGTTTATTTCGTTTTCTTCGCTACTGTTGAATTCAACGTCGGTTAATCCACTATCTGTGCCGGTTCCTGTCGCTGCTGTAATTGATACTCCGGTTTTGACGCTTCTACTATTGCGAACCTTTTTCTTTTCTTCCGCTTTTAATAAACTCTTTTCGTTGTTCTCTTTGCTTTTGCTTCTCGTGTGGTTGCTGATGTTATCAATGTTTACGGTTATTCGTTTGCTTGACTGGTTTTATCGTTTCTCTTTTCTTGCTTTGGTTGCTTTGAAACTTCTGGTTGCTTATTTGCTTGTAACTACTTTGACGTTTATTCCAAATTCTTTTCTACTCGTTTATTCAAGTTTCTCTATTATCACTTGCTTTGTCGTTTGCTCTGAAATATTTTCTCCTTTGCTTTGCTTTGCACTTGACTTGGATTGCTTTGTTTGGCTATTGATTCCTAAAAATAAATAACACTCCAATATTCTATACTCTATACTAATTTCTCCTCCATTTACCATACTATATATGTTATCATCCCTTGTTCGCATTTATCGTGGTGGTCTTCTTTATCTGACTCACCCCCCTCATTTTAAGTCTATTTTTAATTATCTATACCTCGTAATAGTTATCTATTAATCTCGTATCAATTATCTATATAGTCTTATCAGTTATCTATATAGTCGTATCAATTATCTATATCATAATATCAATAATATAAAATCATCATATTCATACTTTCATTCATTCCATTAATTATTTTTCCTATGTCTCCCGAAAAATTCATTACTTAATCCTCAGTCGCTGGCGCTCTATGCCCTCTATAATTTCCGCTGGCTCTTCGGCCTTCGGCTTTAACTCTTTTACTGGTCATCTGTGACCTTAATATCTATCCATAATCATATTTCATCCTTACTCATATCATATCTTATCTGGCACTCTATGGCCTCTAATAACTAATCATATTCATATCTCATCCGGCACTCTATGGCTTCTAGTATCTGATCATAATCATCCGGCACTCTATGGCCTCTAGTATCTGATCATAATCATCCGGCACTCTATGGCCTCTAGTATCTGATCATAATCATCCGGCACTCTATGGCCTCTAGTATCTGATCATAATCATCCGGCACTCTATGGCCTCTAGTATCTGATCATAATCATATTCTGTCAATTTCATCTTTACTCATATTCGTATTCGTCTTATTCATATTATCTCTCATTGTTTCACCGGACTTGAGCTCATCAGTGACTTTTGGGTATGTTTGAGGCCTCACACTGACTCTCAAGCCATGGCGTCTTTTGGCCGCGCATTCTTCCGGTTACGCTTTACTCACCGCCATTCGGATATTTGGTACTCGGTGTGGGATCCGGGTTATTGTACCAAACTCCTCGCTGGGCAATAAAAAAACACTCCCTCGGTACTCGGTGTGGGATCCGGGTTGTGTACCTCGAAGAATATAAAAGTATGGAAATGCCTAGACGTTCAATCAAGTTCCAAAAGCGGTTTACTTGATTTCCCGAATAGTGAAAAGAAAAGGAAGCGATTAAAAGTGGGAGCGGAAAATATACTATCAAATCTCTGCCCGCTCCTTCCATCAGATTTCTCGGCTCCATTCAGCCGCTCTCATCTGGCTTTAGTAGGACATTTTGAGTATGAACCATTTACCGGTTAGTTCACATCTCACCTACCGTTTGGCCCCGATACTCGGTGTGGGATCCGGGTTGTTGTATCGAGTTCCTCCCAGCGGAAAAAAGAATCGTTCGATACTCGGTGTGTGATCCGGGTTTTTGTATCGAACGGCTCAGCGCCATCAGTCCCTTGGCTGATAACAACCTGAACACGACAGTCCGTAGCTGTCCTCTGGTGCCTCACCACCAGCTAGGGAAAAAAGAAGTCATCTCTAGGTACCTTTAATCAAAACTATTAATTCTGTTCCGTGTACACTCTTTCTCTCACCTCTCGGTCTATCTCTTCACTCCCCCCTTCAAAATTTGTGGTAATCGCATCAGCAAGCTCCCCAAAAGAGGTGATCAATCTCTCGCCGGTTACTTGCTGACATACGCGACTTGGCCTACCAGTTCCTTTCTCAGTAGGGTTGATCAGGGTTTCCCTTGGGTGAGCGTACTATCATTAGATAGCTCGGGTTAACCATTTTTCCTCGTCCTATCTCAATATAATATCAATAATATCAATAAAACAAAAGAATTATACACTAGGAAAACTCGGTTGTCGAAATTTTTCCGTCCAATATTTTGTGTCTCTGTGCATGTGTTTTAATTATTTCCTTAATTCGGCTTTCATGTATTTGGTCTATTACCTTTATTTATCGTTGTCGGGTGGTTTTATTATTTACAAACATTGCATATTTCTTTTATATTCGTCTTATCATCTAATAATAATTCAAGTAATGCATAATACACATTTATTTCATTTCCTCATAACAATTCATGGAAAGTAAACCGTTAGTCTTTCCTTTATCTTTCGCTGACATAACATACAGTGCGACTCTTGTGCGCATACATGACAATAACTCAGGTGTCCGCAAGGTATCACCATTACTCGTGCTTCCTCTGCTTTGCACGCATAACATTCCAAATAAGCCTTGGTTTGCTCTTTCATTGTTGTTGCAATCTCGTCTTCAATATTTTTGACTTTTTCCATTAACTTGTGCCAGCTTTTCCCAAATTTGGTTATCTCCAATCTCATGGACAGAATTTCATATATTCTTTCGGTTGTTACGTCTTTATCAATATCGATCAATTTTATTAATATGCAATGTTCGTCGGAGTACAGGTTTGAAATCGTTGATATATCCTCTTTAGCTCGTTTAATTAATTTTTGTTTGTTGATTAGTTCCTCTAGGTTATCGTTTTCGATGTTTAGGATACCCTTTAGTTTTTCTATAATTTTTGTTGGTTCCATCTAAAATTATTAAATCTCTTTTAATTACCCTTTAAATTTATTTAAATACTAATTAACTAACTTCATTCAATTTTTAGTCTTTTAATATATTTTGCTTCATTTTATCAACTACTATTTTAATCATTACTCGTTGTAATTTATTCCATTATCGTTGACTTCCTCTACTTGGTTCTATTGCTTTCCCCCGTAGTTTATCGTTATTCCCTTACTTACCCCATTTCATTTTATCCCGCATTTTGCCCTTTTAATTATGTGTTGTTTGCTTATGCGTCTTGTGAGTGTTGTTGGTATCTTACAAGGGTGTTGTGTCGTCAAGTATTGATGGATGTTGAATGCTTTGACGTTGATATCTATATAACTTTAACATAATTTCATATCAGTTTGTTTGCTTGGGTTCTTGTACAAGAAGATCATTCAATCCCGGCTGAGCCCCCAAATTTGTATGGTGGGTTACAGGGTTTAGTTATTTGCTTATCCTCATGGTGACCCTGGTAACGCCATACAAAATGATGCTAATCGCCACTTGGCACCCGTTGCTAGGCAACGTTGGTAATGTGTTCAAGTGGTGGATTGCCCGCAAAAATTGAGTACCATGTGCTAGTACTGTAATTGCTCGGACAACCCTCGGGTTCACGAGCTGTCGATAGAAGACCTGTGCTCGCTTAGCTCTGTCCCTGTGGAAGTAAATTCATGAGCGAATGTGGAGAGATGACTTAAAGTTGCGACGCGGGTACTCATAATAAGATCTACGTGTAAGCACCTTTTAAGAAGTACTGTAACCGTAAGCACAACTATTCTATTTAATTAGACAGAAATGTGAATTATCCAAAGTTACTGAGACGGTTTTGATTGCTGAGCAGCTCGGCGTCGAGCACGTTCTTTGCGTCCCGGCCGACGATTCATTGGTTGAGTTGAGGACTGCTCTACTGGTTGAGGGTCTTTCTGCATCCTCTGTGTCGGGGCGAATATGAGCGGGTAGGTGACCGCTTCCCCCTCCCGACAAACAGCTAGGGCCACTTCTAATCCTCGTATCTGGGTGCGCAGGCTCTGATTGAGCTGTCGCTCTTCGGCCCAACCTTTCTGTGCTGCAGATATTCGGTGGTATAACATTTTGACTCTTTTCGGGTCCGACCAAGTCGCTTTGATTTTGTTGGACCTCTCTTGTCAGCTGGAGTATTTGATGAAAGAGATCCGCATTTGTGCTCCGCGCGCGATCTAATTCCGCTTGTAATATTTGGTTAGTGGCCATAACTATAATGGATAAGCTCGTTAAATTTACTGTTAATAATTTATACAAGTTATTTTTATCATTATCGCAAACATATCGACTGAAGCGAATATTCTTAATCAAATGATCAAACTCAAAGACAGGGTAAAGAACATTTCTATTTCACTAACAACAAAATCAAACTAGTTCGTATTAATTGTTAGGGTCTCTGGAGTTCTAATTTTTTCGGAAATGACTTCCTTCGGCTCTTTCTCGGAGGAACCACCGGGTATGGGCGTCGGGTATCTCGGACTGGGCGAGGTGGGTATGCTTCTGCGATTCGCCCGGCGAGGATGTCATCTTCTACGTTGGCGAGATACATCCTCGCCTTGACCACCTGTAGGTCCACTTGTTCCTGCACCCGTTCCCATTGGGTGAGGAGTTCTCGCGCATTCATGTATGTCTCTGCTGCCGGGTATTGTTGTCCGGCGAGTCCGCATGGGTCGCTGCTTAGACCCAGTATCCTCCAGATAGTGGGATACGGCCACTGTTGTTGAATCTTATCGAATATGTCTCGTTTTGGGTGTGGTTCCTTCCGGCATTGTTCGTCGGGCATTCGGGTGTTGGTCCATTCGATCGGCATATTCTAAAACGCATCAAAATCAAATGTTGGCGTATATAATGAGAAACATTTTTATTTCAAAAATTTTCTCGGGTTGGGTATCCAACTCACTAACTACCAGGTTATTATTATCATTGGGTCTATCTCGAGTTAACCCGTCGGATGCTAATTATTATGACGATCTACTGCAAGTTTAAGGGGTTGTGCGTCCCTGAGTTCTTACGTACTCCCCTCCAAAGATGGCGTTAATTATAAGAAGTTAAGTATTGCGTTGCGACTGAACGGCACTCTACGATCTATTGGGCGTCACCGTTTGTTAGGCTAATGATATTATCCCTTTCTGGAAGGTATACTCGCTTAGCATCGATGTTTATCTATAGTGCGTTATCATTTAATATTCATGTTTGTTTAAGAGCGTCACTTGTAAAAAATCTATTGGGTATTAAGAGTGGTTGTTCGTTCGTGGTAGCTCGAAGCCGTGGTATGTAAGGTCGTTCGGTCTCGCCCCAAGAGTGTCGTATATAGGAGGGTCGCTGTCTATATGAAATTAAGATCTACTCAAGGGAGAAAGTCCTTGGTTTTATCAGTATGCAATTTTAATTAATGTGAATGGGATGTTTACGATTTCTTATGATCGGTTATAGTTGAATAGATTTCGTATCTTACAAACAGGATGTCCACGAACACTTTCGCTCATGTGGACTAACTGTTTCCGTTACAACTATTAATGATCGGCGTCGTCTACACTGTTATGACCGATTGGCTCGCAAATTTCAGGTCTGGTCATCTCATGCTGCAGGTATATGTCATCTTGATTTATTAATATTACATCCTGTTTACCTTAATTGTAAATTATTTCGATTCACAATATTTCGAGTTAGCCAACTGCTTCGCCGTACAACGGATCGATTTGGGTAATCTCAACATTTTATTCATTTTTGTATTCTAATTTATCGAATTTTTTAGCGTCATTGACATTGCATTTGGTAGAAACTATGACGGATTATCCCTCCTTCATCTATGCTATGGAATTTTATCGCCTGGATCTATTTGGAATTACTATAATTTACCTATATGACAACCGGCGGTAAGCCCTATCCATGCTTCGTAAAATGTTATGCTTGATTTTTGCAATGTATAAAGTTTTGATTTGTTCCTTTATTATTGACGCTAAATTTTGATCAGTGAGTTAACCTTATTCATGACACAAATTCACTACATTCTTTAGGGAGTTGCTAACTTATTCATATCTTTATACTTATACCTTTAATTGTCTAATCAATGGAATCGCCTCACTTCACTTCAAATTTATGAATTGCTTTTATACTTAGTCACTGAGTCACTGTACTTTAACATTTGGTTATTCCATTCTATTATTTGCAACTGCTGAATTTAATTAATATTCACTGGCTTTTTATTATCGGATTACTCTAACTTATTTGATTGTTCTAGTTTTATACCAATAATTTAATCTACTCTTATCGATGAGTTGCTTGCTAGGGAGTTATAATCATAAATGAATCAACATATGAATTTAGTCAATAGGTTAATAAATAACGTTATCTTTGATTGCACATTCTTGATCAATTGCTTAGAAAATTTAATACTTCGTTCTATTATTCTATTATTTTATTTTAGTCGTTGTTCACTTCTTGAGGAATTATTTGTAGATTTTTCTAAATTACCTTGACTTTTTAACCAGGAGACATTTTACTTTTCGATGCTTTCCATTGATAGTTATTTACTTAATCCTGAAATTCATGAATTTATTAATGTCTGACCCATTATTAGTGATGAGTTTCATTTAGTTTTATTTAAACCTGACTTTGAATTACTTTTTTACAATAAATTTTATCTACCTCTATCACGACTCTAATTTGTTTTATAGCAATAAGTTTTACTTGATTTTATTTCCAACTATTAATTTAATTTACCTTTTTTAAAAACAAGCTTTATCTATTTTAGTACTCAATTTATTTCAAAAATAAGTTTATCTAATTTTATTCATTTAATTTACTTTTAAAATGAGTTTTATCAATTTAGTTTACTTTCTAGTTTGTCTAAGATACTTAAACCATGAATTTATTTTAGCCATAGAGTTGATCTGATTTTATTACTTTAATTACTTTTAGAAATAAGTTTTATTAATTCAATTTACTTTCAAGTTCATCTAATGTAATTAAACCATGAATTAAATTTACTTTTAACCATGAATTTTATCTAATTTACTTCAAATTATTAACATGGAATCAGTTATATCAACGAATTTCAATTTAATCTATCCCCGTACCCTTTCCCTTTAATAGACCTTAGGCGCATTTTGTGTTCATATTATATTTACTGAGTGCCCACTGGACTACTCGATGTGATGATTTTGAGCCGTGTGTAATATAAATTTGGGTCGATTTTACAGAAGTGAGAAACGAGGAAGGAGTCGAAGACTTCTCCCTTATTTCTCGCTTCAGCTATAGGGATAATATTGACGTTACGACCCCTGCGTTTCTCAACGCCGAGTCTTCACGGGTGCATATCATTGGCGATTTTCCACGCTCTTACATGCATCTGCACTATGTTGATTTTACTATCTTGCGTGATGTGTCGGCTGTGGGCCGGAAAAATTTCGACATTTAAAATTTATAGAACAAACAATTTAGGTATATTAGTAATATTTATTAATTATAAAAACAACATAATTACCCATTTCGAACCATTCCATAAAATTGAAAAACATCATAGCATAAAATAGAACATAAAACAACATAAATACCTCTCTCCCCACATCGCCGCCAAGCAGAGCTCTATAGAGATGCTATGGACGTGATGTGGAAAGAGGGTTCCAACCAAAATGTTTCTCACCTAAAATTCGGATTCTAAAATAGTCTTGACAATAGTTTTTCCAAATAACTTCAAATTAATTTCAAATGAAAATACAGTTGTTTCGAAGAAACGGTTTAGATTTTCAAAAATGGTTTTTAATCAGTTTGAAAAATGGTTAGTTTTCAAAAATGGTTAAGTTAAATGTGAAAATGGATCAGTATATATACCTATTTGTATGACGTGTGAAATTTGATGCAGTAAAACAAAATTCGACCTTGTTATTTTCTAGCAAATTCTATTATTTATTTTTATTATTTTTCGATTTATTTTTATAATTTTTTATTTCGAATTTTTATTGAATTATTACTAATTCAAAATTTTCGATTTAAATTTCATTTTAATGAACTTTAATTGATTTTCTCAATTTCGTCGAATTTGTTGTGTTTTCTTGTTGTATTTGTGTAGGTATCGTGCGGATCTTGGTGCATTTTGTTAATATTTTAATTTATTTTTATGTTTATTATTTTATATTTAATTCTTTTATTTCTCAGATTTTATATGGTTTAATTGGTGTTTCAGAGGGTTTATTTAAATTGCGTGTTATTTTTGCGTGTGTGTTTCTGATCCATTTAAACATTTCTCAAGGCCGTTTACGTTGTGGCCCAACATTAATATAATAATGTTAATAATAGTGATATCAATTTGGATTACAATAGTAATTATGTGATATCAACAGTAGTACTATTAATAATAATAATAAATGTTCTGATGATAATAATAATGTGGGGTTATAGGTGATCGGTATGACCTTGACCCTAGTCATATAATTCTATCTGACTGCCACTGGTTACCCGTTGCTAGGCAACGTTGGTACTGTAACCAATGGTTCTGTGACCGTCAAAGGTGAGCGTTGTTTCCAAAACTGTTAAGATCCGGTCTACAGCTGGTTTAGCGAGCTACCAATGGAGGGTCTATTCTCGACTTGTTTCCGTTAGGTACCTAACTCATTTTACTTTACACCACATTGTCTTTGCCCCTCAGAGAGTATGCTAATATATTTACATTGTGAGATTAAACAAATGACAAAAGAAGATTTCGTTTATTCATGCATTGCATCATCACGATAATCTCTGTCCTAATGCAATTTTTGTTGTTTCTGCCGCCTCCTTTCTGCTCGTCCTGGCCTTGCGCGGGACTTTGGTTTGAATGGTTGGTTCTCGGGACTCATCGCGTTCTTGTAGGCTAATTGGGCTGGGGCGAACACCAGGGGATGGGTGACAGCCTGCCCCTCCTGGCCTGCCGCTACGACTATTTCCAGACCACGAATCTGGACCTTTTGGCTTGGTTCAGGACTCTCTCCTCTCTCCAGCCCTTTTGTGTGCCGTTGCAGCTCGCGGCTTAATTGCAGGCACTGCTGATGTATATTTGCATTTTCTTTGCGGAGGTCCTTTAATTCTTTGCCGATTTTTTGCATCGCGTCCATCATCGTTTTTCCTTAATAACAAATTAGATATAGGATAAATTTCAGAGATTAATTCGGAAAAATAAACAAAATTTTTAGTCCCCACCCCATTATCATTTTATGCGTTGTTACCTCGGAGAAGCCGGTTCATTGTTCACCTTACTCAGTTCTCGCGTGCCACTTTATTAATTAAATTAATAAAAGACAGTTACTAATACAACAAATTTATTGAAATACAGAACGCAATATAGGTCTTTAATTTTGGTGCGGTCGATTATCAGTTAAGCGCCTCCGCGAATAGGCGTGCTCCTCGGTGCCCCGATCCTCCAGAATGCCCCGAATATCTGGCTGTAGGAGGCTTTTCGGGACCACCAAGTGAATGGGTGCGTCGTTCTCTAGTAAGGCTGGATCCCGATGATCATAAGCTATTCCGTAGGAGGACAGGTGCCCGTCCGAGCTGGGAATACGTCCGTTGGCGATGTCCCGGTTTATCCTGGCTAGATGCTCCTTTTGCCGTCTCGCTAAAAATCGATATCGTCACTCTCATTGTTCTAGGCGGTGGAGCTAGACTTCGGCCCTTTGCCGGATCTCTCGTGCGGGGTTTCGACCCGGCTTCCGCTTGATGAGGATGCTGGGGAGTTCGACATCTTCTTCTGGCCCGTTGGCTTTCCGGTTCGGCCACTCGTGGGTACCATAGGTCGATATGGTATATCCCGATCCCATAATGCTTGCCGATATCTCCCGGCAAATCTGGTCGGCACTGTTAGCGTAGTGCGATCCGCGTCTTCCCAGTTGCCACTGTGCGTGCCTGTTAATATACATATTTTTTGTAAAAACCTACAAGGTAAAGTTTCTTTAGAAATCTTTATTTAACCGAATAAGATCCTTAAAAATTCATCATTCGGATCATATTTACTATATGTATTCAACCAATAAAATTGAAATTGTATTTATTTTGATTTTTCAAATTTTTATGTGCTTTTATTTAAAAATTTCTTGGTCAGTAAACAATTTTTGATATTGATTTGTTCGGTAACTAGTTATTGATAACATATTGTGAGTGTGTGAATAACCAAGTATTTTAAGGGGAAATGATTGAGAGAAAATTTTATTTTGAAGTGGGTTAAGTTGGTTGAATATTGGTGTTCAAAGAGTAAATATTATTTAAATATGACATTTTAATGAATAAGTAAATTATTCAATGCCTAGTATGTATATAGAGAGTTGTACAGTACTCAGTTATTTGTATACAGTACCTAGTGATTGTTGTTCAGTTATTAATCAATGAATTATTCACTGTGTATGGGTTATCAGTATTCAGAAGTTGATACCAAATAAATATAACAATGGATTTGGTTTCAATGAATTTGATTAATTATCGCTTGATAACAACAAGGTAACTAAGCAACCAAAACATTTACCAATTTGGAGACATCAATGATCGATAAAAGAGTGAAGAAGTTAATAAAATTTCAACTTGTATTTCTTTTGTTGAACCTTTTATGTGATTTATTTCAAAATTTGTTGATCAGTAACCTATCATTAATATTTATTGGTTCAGTAACTAGTTATTGGTAACATTTTGGGTTTATAGTAAATAACCAAGTATTTTTAAGAGGAAATTATCAATGTGGAACAAGTTTATTGATATTTTTAAGGGGTTGAGTCGGTTGAATATTGTTATTTACAGAAGAATAATTGTTCAAAATTGGATAAATTCTTTAAAAAAATAGTTGAAAAGTGTTTGACTTTTACAAAATAATTTCAATTATTTCAATAAAATACAATAATCAAATACAAAATTTTATTCAGAAAAGATATATTTTCTTGCTAACTACTCAGTAACTAAACAACCAAGTGATTTACAGATATAGAGGCATTAATGATGTGAAAGAGAGTGAAGAAAATTTTATTAATAAATTTGTATTTTTACTTGTATTTCTTGTTATTGATTTACTTTTATTTAAAGTTTTGTTGGTAAGTAACCAAATATTTATTTGTTCAGTAACTAGTTATCGGTTACCTAATATGTATACAAGTAGTCGGAATGAAGTTTCCAACCGGAAAACCTAAACATGTAGTGGATAGAAGTGGAAAATATCCAATCTTATTCTTCAAGAGCGGAAAATGTAGGATAATGGGTTGCAAGAGGCCATTACAGGAAGGGGATCTCAAATAGCAGATTCAAGATTTACAAATTCAATCATTATCTTTGAATATCGACATGGGTTGTCGAATCAACTTGTATGATTTGTCTACCAAAACAGAAAACATTTACGAACCGGAACTGTTTCCATCATTAAGACTTGTCAGGTATAATCCACTTTGTGCTCTTGAATATTTGGCTACACGGATCTATCAAATGACAGGAATCAACATCGAAAAAATTGTATGGATGCACTACGAATCAGTTAAAGGATCTGGTTTGAAATGTTTAGATGACTGCATTGTTTGTGCAGATCCCTCAATGTCGACTTGCCCATTTAGATGAGAATTGGTTGAATTATTATTATTTTTATTATTATTATTTCTTTGATCGTTATCAACATGTATAAAAATTTCATTGTAAAATTATCCTAAAAATTTCACCTTAAAAATTCATATATAAAAAATTCATCGATAAAATTATGGTGAAAATTCTATTTAGAAATCATGTATAAAAAATTTCATTATAAAATTATACTGAAAATTCTATTTAAAAATCATGTATAAAAAATTTCATTATAAAATTATCTTAAAAATTTTATTATTTTACAAAATTATATTTTAAATTATATATTAAAAATTATACTAAAAATTTCATCTTAAAAAATCATATATAAAAAATTCATTGATAAAATTATACTGAAAATTCTATTTAGAAATCATTTATAATTTAAATTCAATTTTAAAATTTATCTAGAAAAAATTAACTTACGTATAAAACATTTTACATTAAATTTCAAAAATTAATAACATAAAGAAAAACGTAAAAATTTCAAATAAAAAATCGCGCCAAAAATTTGAAAAAAAAGTTTATTAAAAAATACACACAAAAATTTATTAAAAAAATTACATCATTATGTAATCAATACACACCGTAATTAATCACAAATTAAACCCCCCTATATATTTTAGGTCCCAGTGTGCTCCTAACTACCTACTGTGGTATTAATACTATTAAGGTGATTGTGAAACGATAGAAATAATAATACTAATGATAATAGTAATAATAATGTTAATTATAGTAATAATTATAATTTTTCGAAAAACTTAAGATAACTAATAAAGATTGGTATGAAATTTGGATAAAGTGGGTATAATTTATACAGCTCATATGGCGACCACCGTTTCAAAGTAAATATAAAATTTCAACTTTAAGCATTAGGTTTGACTAAATTATGATGACGGTATTAAAAGGATAACACTACTAATAATAATAATATAAAAATCGGAATCTGTGTATGAACGAATGTGTATTCTAGGTCTTACTTTACGATAATTTTTATCAAATATGGCTGTTTGTGGTCAGTCGCGAGGTACTAATTTGAAATGTATGCTAAAAATCACGATAATTCGATTATTCCTTTGACTAAAATTTATGTAAACTAATAAATTGTTTTGGTTTGTCGTTCATCCTACAGTTGGTTATTGGTTTATTTCGTCTACATGAACTTCTTATTATGTCTTTCATTGTCGTATTGTAAGCCTTTATATTTAAACCTTTCCCAGGACCTCAACACTACTCTTTCGAGGGTTGGGCGATAGGATTTAGGAAGGGAGAATACTGAGCGGTTCCAGCTACTGCCTTCACCACGGGTTCCCCACTAACCACCGGTTCGATCCAGGGTAACAAATTTCATTTTGTGTGCTTGTAGTTTATGGTATGTGAAGTAAAAATTTAAGTATAATTTTTTAAGTTTAATCATCATGATGGAGGCTCGATAGTAAAAGGAATCATACCAAAAATTATTGTGAGAATAAAAATAAATAAAAAAATATTTTTTGATTCAAAACTTTATTTTTCATAAAATAAATATAAAAAGAAAAATATGTTGCCATAATTATTAAGAAAATCCTTTCATTTTAATAAAAACAAATCAGATTTCCAAATAATAATAAAATAAAAATAAAAACATTATAAATAAAAATAAATAATGATGATTACTTTTGTTTTCCTCCAAAGTAAAATAGACACGTAAAATAGTTTTTAAAATGAATTAAAAGAGAGTAAAGTAGAAGAAGTGATTTTTGCTCGACCAACATTGCCTTATATATCACGATTTCCCATGTGTGTGTTTTGATACGGTAAAACAAGGAATTTTCCAGAATATTCTAAAAATATTCCTTTTGATTTAAAATTAAATTTTACATTTTTTTGTATAAAAATTTATTTAATTTTTATTTATTTTATTTTTCTTTACATTTTTCTTTTTAAATTTAAGTTTCCCGCTCAAAATCACACAGGAATTATCGTGCTGGTCAAACAAATATGGCTTAATCAGTTTTTGCCCAACACTAAAACAGAAAAGAAAATAATAAAATAAAAAAGAAATTAATTTATATTATTTATTTGCTGGACGCAATTAAATGTCCGCATCATTCCACTTGTCTGGCAAAGAATGAGTTTACAGATTCTAGATACTGCTAAATCGAGGCCATTTTTCTGGGTTTTAAATTGCTTTTATTTATTTTAGTATTTTTATCATTTCCCATTTATTTTTCTCTATTTTTTAATATTATCTTCTTTAAATTTACATTGTTATTTTTTGTATGTTCTCGCTGAGTATTACTTTTTTTGATTTTTAAATCTTATCTTTGTCGCCACTTCCGCCTATGTATTTTCTAACCCTTATTTTGGAAGGTTTTGTATGTTTTATGTTTTACATTATGTTTCTTTATGCAGCTGTAAGCGTTTTTTAGGAAATTTATTGATAATTATTTTAATTAATTGTGTTATTTTTTAATTTGTTTTAATTAATGTTTATTTTATTTTTGATTTCTGCTGGCGGTGTGTGTGTATGTTTTCATCAGCCATTTTTACAATTTAGAGAATTTTTAGTAAAATTTATTTTTTTGTTTAAATTGTGACTTTTAGTCCAACACTGTCTCGATAATAAGAATACTAATGGTAATATTAATAATAAGATTGATCTAATAATCAGAGTAGTAATAATAATAATAATAATAATAATAATAATAATAATAATGTTGGGTACCTGATGGTGAAGGAATAAGATATTGCGACCATTTTCAAAGGTTTCCAATCAGATACACACCATAAAAATCATTACCATTAGATACCTGTCAAAGATGAAGTTGGAAATGTATACCAATGAGCTGTTTCCAGTAAAAGATGAGCCATATTGTCATGACTGCTAATACCTTGATAAACCTTTGGGTCCAAGAGCTACCATAGAAGGTACTTGCTCATTTTATTTTATAGTTCTCCTAACAATAATATTAATTGAGACAGTATCATAATAAAAATGAGATGTAACAGATGAAACACAAAATATTAATTTAATAATTCTTAGATACAGTTTAAATTTTTAAAGTTTTTACGGTGGCATTCCAAATTTGCGAATCTGCCCTAAAATCCTGGCGTCTTTCAGCCACCTTCTTCTTGCTCTCTCAGCTTGACCTGGACGATGCTTGGGCCGATTTCGTATCGGTTGTAGAGAAAGAGACATTGGATAAGTCTGGTCGGGGTGATTTTATATTCGAGTGGTAGTGTTATCTTTATTTCTGTCGTACTAAGATGATACTCAATCCCTGTCTTTATGGCTTCTCGTAATTTCAGTTGAGAATTTTTCTTCTTTCTGTTTCATTTCCTCATATTGGACCTTCAGCATCTTGTTTTTATGTTCCAAATTCCTTGCCTGTGTAGGTCGAGTCCACGTTTCTTCCATGCGTCGACACTTCCTAGCCAATGATTCGGCTCGTTGTTCTTGTTGTAGGGCCTCACTATATGTACAGTTATATATATAGCTGTAACCGTGAGGGTTCGCCAGTGGTGAACGGCGAATCTGATCGCAAAATTATAGCTCATAGTGACGAAAAGAGATCGAGGAGCGGGTTTTTGGCTTGTTCTCCTTTACTTGACGAGAGAAAAATCGACCTAAACTGAATTACATATACGGCTAAAGTACTAAACATCGATTAGTCAAGTGGGCACTCTTAAATACAATATAAACATAAATAGATCCTAAAGACAAAGAAAGCGAAATGGTAGCGGGGAAATCGCGAAATCGTTGCAACAGAAAGCCGTCGGAAAAAAGATTAATCCGAACGATCAAAATCATAAAAAATGAAAATTTAAATAACATTTATGGGTTAAATAAATTGTAATAAATTGAGGTAAAAAATATGTGCAGGACGCTGCGCAAATTTTTCGAAATAAATAAAATACTTAATCAAAACTGTAAAATAAGGGTGGATCCCTGCTCAAAATTAAAGCGAAATCACCAAATACAATAAAATAAGGATAAGGCTAAGTATGTGTAATAATTAATAACAATCATGGTAATAATGACAACGATAATCATGAGAATGTGGGATAATATAATACAGCCGAGCAATCATAATCGTGATAGAGACCAGAACAATGGCAACGATAATAGACCCAATAATACTCGGTTGTTTTTCATCTCATCTTGTGAATGTGATTACTAACATATCTTGACTTGAAAGCTAGAGATTTCATCTATTTTTTATAGGTTGATTTATTTTTGAATTCTTTAATACCCTCATCATGACGACATCTAACCATTTTGCGCCAGTTCCATATATGATTGCTTGTCAGGAACACAGAGATTATGCTATTGGCATAAAAACGCTTTCATAAAATTGAAAAATCTTTTAATCAACTTTCTTATAAGAGGCACTTTTTATCTATAGAAATAATCATATGATGATAAGACTTTGCACGGAGCACCAAATTTCATAACCTTTCGTTTTATTCACTAGATTCATATAATACATATTCCCAATCAAATGTTCTTATTATTGCAAGATAACGCCAAGTTATCATTGTTCCAGTTTTCACACTAACTTTGTTAGCATAACCAATCGATAATCCGAGCTAAAATAATGTAAAATAACCGATAAAGTTAAATAATATCGAACATTACTCATCTGAATATATCTGTGGCTTTTCGAGAAGGGCTTTATTCTCTCAAGGTTAAGACAATACGTTTCTCCTTTTTTAATTCTGAATTACAAATCTACTCTAATAAACACAAGAAAATGTTTGAAAAATTTGAAATTGGCATTTCCTAAATATTTCTGTAAGAGAAATTTTCATTAATGTTAGTAAAATTTAATAAATTGTTCTTACCGTTTGCTTAGATGGATAGAAACAAAATTGAAAGACCGAGAAATTAATGTTGTTATAGATTTTATCATCATCGACACATTATATAGTACTACTGTGCTAAAGTGAATCAATAAATAATGAAATAGAAAAATAAAAATAACTACTAACCCATGGAGTCACAGTCAGACTGCTGTCAAGTAGTGTCTGGAAAATTTATGGTGGCAATAGCTGTGACTCGAACGGATTCATTGCTTCTGAGCATTATTGATTTTCAGACTTTCTGGTTGACTTAATTTGTTTTAATGATTGGCTTCCATCTGGTGATTAGTTGACAGTGATATTGATATGCTTCGTCTTGTCACGATAACAATAATAATCACAGTAATAATAATAATGGCTAATAATAATAATAATTGTTTTAATAAATGGTAAAATTTTAACCATAATAATAATAACCTGATGATAATAATACTAGTCACCTCAGGGATAATAGTGATTATAATAATAATAACATTAGTTTAAGTAATTGATAATGATAATTTCAATAATAATAGTGAAGACGACAATAATAAGAGTGATAATAATAATAGTTATAATAATATAATAGTTTTAATAATTTATAACAACTACAAATAAGTCCCTGCTTGGGCGTGTCTTCGGAAAGTATGATGTATATGAATGTAGTGTAATGTTTATGCCGAATTATATGCTTCAACGAATCAGGTTTATTTTAATTTTTGTCGAAATTTTCCGGCTTACAGCCAGCACATACCTCAAGTAATTAAAATCATATACACTATCAGATTGTGTAAGAGCGGTTCGTCCGCCTATAATCTGTGCCCGTGAAGGTCCATGTCTTGAGAAACGACGGATACTGAACGTCAATATTTTATTATAGGGCGTTAATTAGATCGAGGGTAGTCTTTTGGCTGCTCACTTTCTTCCTTCGTTCGAAAATTTTACCAAAATTCATCTAGACACTTCGGCTAAAAATCATCAACACCGAGTAGCTCAGTGAGCACTCTTAAAATCATAAAATGAAGATAATTTCAGCCTTAAAATCAAAATGAGGTAAATGGGCGATTGGGGAGGGTGCGAAATTGGTGCAACAAATATAAACGAATAATATGAATGAGGAATGTTAATTAAACAGTAATTTTAAAAATCTAACTTTAAACCCAGATTAGGTGGAGTTAAATAGAATTTTATTACAAAGGACTGTGATTTTTATATATTAAGAAGGAACAATTAGACTGAGACTAACCGAAGTCGCAGAGCTTAAAGTAAAGGATTAACAAAAGGTTGATTAACAAAAACTTTAACTTATTATATAAGCGAATAATTAACGCTGAATAGAAGAGCATGAGTACTGAAAGAAGTAGAAACTAAATACATAAGTGCGGTAATGATCATGATTAATAATTACCGAAACTCAACTTAAATTGAATTTACTACCCAATAAAAATAGAAAAAATATAAAGCCTCACCCTACAATCAAATTACAACGACGAAGGGCACGAAAAACCATGAAAATTTTATTTAACCAATTACTAGAACATAAAAAATCCTTTCACGAAAGAAGTAAAAATCAGTGGACATGAAATCTTCATATCATTTTAACAAACTTAATATACGATCGATTTGTAGCTTTTGTGTGAGTGGTAAATCAACCACTCAAGGCTAATATGAATAAATGTAGGCCAAATAACCGTTATCTTATGCAAGCCGTACTACAGACTTACGTAGATGTGGTTGAGATCTGGACCACTGTCGCAATCAATCTCCTTCTACAGCAACCTCAATTCCTGAAAATATTGTCGAAAATGATCTTAAAAAACTAATTGATAATTACTCGGAACAAATTAATAGTGAAATAATTTTAAATTTTAAAAATAATTTTCAAAATGCGAATTATAAATTTTTCATAAAAAATTATATATTTATAATTCAGCTGAAAATAAAATCACTATTAAGTTTGTTTAATTATCAGAATAATACAAACTATATGTTTATCAATGATGAAAAACTTTTTCGCGCGCTTGGGGCGCGCAAAAATGCTGGACGCAGCTCGCTGACCTCCGGACGACTCGCCAAAATTGTGCCCTCAACTTCCTGCGATGAATCTATTCGTGCGCATGAGACGCACGAAAAAGTGGGCGTAGCTCGCCGACCTCCAGTCGACTCGCCATAAGTTTCATTATATCATTTACTTCCTATGAGGAATCTAAATTAGAATCAACTAAAAATATATGCAGATCTTCGTGCAAAGAAAAATCAAAATATGACCAATTATTCATGAATAGATACCTACTATTACTTAATGCATCTGAAAAATACACCAGTGACGATGAATCTATCTACCAAGACAATCCACATCATAAGGAGAATGTGGAAGCCATGACTAAACGCAATAAAAGTTTAATGGACAGAAAACTAACAGAAAATGAAAGAATGAATGAAAAATCTAAACTCAGAGAACCACTTCTTCTACCTGGACACCCCACCTCTTATCCTTTTGCTGAAATGACATTCAACACTAAAGAATGTGCTGACCCTGACTGTGGATGTGATGAATGCGAGAGCAACAGACCTAATTCCTATGGTGATGAAAGCTCTTCTGATGAAGATCTTTAAGATATAAACCTCCGAATGTGTAGTGTGAATGTATGCAGCAATGCTGGTAATTGCATCGGCGTTGCAGTCTTGTGTTAGTAAGTTAAAAACCAATAGAAATATGTTCTGAGCCTCGCTCGCATAACTTAGCCGAAAGGCCGCGTATCGATTAAAAACCAATTGTGAAAAAAAAATAATATTGCAAATATAATGATAACAACCATAATCATAGTAATAATAATAATGGATAACAATAACTTCGTTAACAGAGATAGGAATGGTAATTTTGGAGGTCATAATAATGAGTGATGATGATAAAAATTTATAGTAGCGATGAGAGTAGGTAGAGATGATAATATTAATAAAATACTAATGATAACAATACCAAAAATGTGGACGACAATAATTACCATCTGAGTGGGAAAGATGACCATAAAATCGGAAATTAAAACGATGAGAGGACTAACCATAAGTGCATTCAATAATACAAATTGAGCCGTACAATCACAATGACATTAGAACGGTATGCAGACCCACATCGTTTATACAAATGCCCCAACTCAATTGGCCTACCGAGATCAGGGAACCAAGAATAACCGACCTCACTCACGTCCAGGAAGATCTGAACGAAGACGACGACGCTTAATAATAACCAATAAGCCCAATGGAGACCGAGGACAAGATCAAATTAACTTGTCGAACGCCATGAATAATTGATGAATTGTTGCGATGTATAGAATGAATGTTTTGCTAAATAAAATGATCGTTATCGTTTTCTTATTATTCTTTTATTTTGCCGTAAATAAAAAGGCTCTAGAATTCTGAAGGATACTGAAAATATACTATGCAAAGGTTAGGGACCGAAAAGTGTACGTCGAGCACATACGGTAGATCGCTGAACCAAGCTGTAGACCGGGCCATAGCAGTTCATAGCAGGCCTAGCAACGAGTAATCAGTGGAGGGTTGACACATTGTATGTCAAGGGTTCAAGGTCAGACAGTCCACGAACCCCACATTAGTAAAATACGATTATTCTTGAACAGAAGCGCTTTTGTGTGATTTAGGAAGCTTGTGTGAGAGAAATTTCCAATAGAATCAACTTTGTGTAAAGTCTTTATTTGATTTTTCCTGATGAAAAGCTTTTACGGTTTTCACGAGTAAAATACGAAGTGCTTTTGTGTGATACAGGAAGCTTGTGTGAGAGAACTTTTCTTTACAGAACCAACTTTGTGCAAGGACTCACGTTAAACGAAGTAAGGAATTTTGATGAATATGCTTATAAATGCAACTATTATCGAATATTCCTATAAATGTAATGATTTTTAATGATGAATTATATGTATTCGAGCAGGTATATTGTTTTATTTCATGTCGAAAATGTTCAGGCCCACAGCCAAGACATCACACAAGAAAGTAACTACACACAATTAACGGATCCGTATAAGCGCAGTTCATCTGCAACGGAGCTGTGACCGTGAGGGTTCGCCAGTAGTAAACGGTGAATCTAAACGTAAAAAGTGGTGGATGGAGATCTAGTAGCGGGTCTTTTGGATTGTTCATCTTTCGCTCAACGCCAGAAAAATCGACCTAAACTGAACTTCACACTGGATAAAATCATAAACATCTAGTAGTCCAGTGGGGACTCTTAAATGTAATATAAACACAGTCAATATTCTAAGGTCAAATTGAAGGTATAGGAAGTTGGGAGTAATCTAAATTGCTACAACAAAATTCTCTCATCTCTTAACGAATCAGATCGAAACTTAATTAAAATCAAACGTTGATAAATGGGGGTACTAAGATCGAGTTTTCCTTCTAAGGTGCATCAAGATTACAACTAATTATCAAGATAAAATCAGGGGAGTTGACAATTTGGATAGAACACCGAATGGCGGTTTAGTCGAATACATGAGTTAATTGAAATAAGGTTAGCGTTAAGATTTGTCTAATTAATAAACTAAAATCGAATAAATATGAATAAATTTAGAGTTGAATTTTGACTAATAAATATAGTCAATTAGGATTGAAATTATGTTGTTTTTTTAACGAATTAAACTAATAAACCTAACGAGTAAAGCAAATAATATTAATGAGTTGAATGAGTCAAATATTAAAGTCGAATTTAATAGATGTAAACAGTAAACTAAAGTCGAACTTGATTAATAAATAAAATTGGGTTTAAGTGTAAACAGAGGAATTCTAGTTAGTAGCTCCGAGTAGATCCCTAATCAATTAGTGCCAACTGAATTTTTATCATATTGAATTGTACATTATATAGAAGTGACTTATAAAAAGATTAGGATAAGAATAGTAATATCAAGAAACCATCACAACAACCCCGGCATCATACTGCGAGAATTTGATAAAAACAATTAAAATATCTCCGATGAATTAATAAACCATTTACAATCATTAAACAACAATAAACCAAAACAAAAAAAATTTTAATTATTTATTTATAACTAACCATCACTATAACGTGCATATCCCGTTGTGAAAATAAGCAGGGAATTCCCAATAACTAGAGCATTTAATCCATAATTAATCGACAGATGTGTAGACCCTGACATCTAATCAAAATACAGGACCTTAATGGCGTTTTCTTCAGCAAGTTGTGATCACTTGTGACTATATAGATAATGTCAATTTAAATCAATAGAAATTCACGGTCAAGCATTGCGGGTGTGAGTATGGTCTTTGAGAGAGAAAATGTTTTTACATAAGCGACAATCGGACCAATTTTCCTTTGAATATAAGTCGGTTGTATCCAGATCCAAGAGCATCTACCATAAAAATAAATAATGGCTATAAAATAATTTAACTTACCCTCGTCTAAAATAGACGAAATAGGATTTTGAGTTTCAGGTTGCTTGGTCAATGAACTATTTTTGATGACATTAATTTAACAGTTAAATACCAAGGTCAACGTCGGAGCTAATGACGTATTGTCAACGATAACGAGGACGCGAGCAGTAATGACAACAGCAACAACTACCATCACGACCTTTAGTAATGACATATAACTATAATAATTCTCGTGATAATAACATACAATTATTATAACAATACCAATGACGATATATATAATGACGACCCAACGAATGCTAATAATAATCATAATAACTAACATAACCAATCATAAATACACGTGGCAGCTGCAACAAGAATAGGAAAAAATTAATGGTTGGAATAAGAATAACAATGAAACTCGACATAACAATGATGATGATATAATAATAATAGTAATTCTAATAATAATAATCATGATTATTTGATAATAATAATAACAATATACATCATATGATCTAATAGCAATCGATAATAATAACCTTAATAATAATAATAAAAATAAAATATAAGAATAAGAATGATAAAAAATATTCGAGGGTTCTCTATTTCTTCTAAAAGATTGATTGCAGATTCGGAAATTTATCAATGGTATAAACATTAAATTTTGTTGATCTAGCATCCACTTATGTTACGCACATTTTTGATGCGGTAAAACAAAATGCCTACACGTTTTTACTATATTTCCTCACTTTTCTCCTGGTTAACAGATTTCCTTGATTTATCAAAGGTTTTTATTACCTTCTCGGCTTAATTCTCAGTTATTTTCTGGAATGTAAGCTTTTTCGATGAATTTGAAGCTAATTTGATGAAATGGTCAATTTTGCTAGGTTTTAATGTTTTTCGATTCTTTTTAAATGTTTTTTTATTTCTTACATATTTTTTGCATTTTCCACCATTTTTTATACTTTTTGTATTATTTAATGCTAAATAAACTATATTTGATGATTTTTCGTCCATTTGAATTTAGTCGCCCGAATTTTATCGGATGTCACACCAGATAAACGAAAATTCAAAATCTTAGTCTTTGCCCAACATAAATAATAATTAATAGTTGTAGGTTTAATATCATTCATATAAAAATTCGTAATTCCCCAAATATATTTATTATTAAAACAACAGATATTTATTAATATCGTAACTTCCCCCTCTTTAAGGTTTTGTCCACTTCTTCAACCACTTGATTCTGCGTTGTTTTATAACGTTAAGACACTGGAGCTCAACCTGATGAGGAGATATGAATCTGATTATTTTAAATGGTACTTCATACTGAAAATCATTTTTCTTTCTATTGTGTGGTTCTATTCAACTAACACCCACTCTCCCTCTTTAAAATCTCTTGACACCCGTTTCTCACTTTCAAACTCAATTTCAGACTCAATTTTATTGATGCTTTATCTAAATTTATCCTAGCTTTATCAATCATATCTGATTTACTTGTTTCTTTGACATTAAATTTGGAATGGATATTGATTTTTCCTCCATACATATTTCAAACGGTGACAATTCCGTGGAATTTTGCTGAGTAGCATTAATATTAAATTCAATCTGTGGTAGTAATTCAAACCAATTTCTTTCTTCACATTTACTTTTTAAGGATGTTTGATAATATCTCTGACTGTTCGTATTACACTTTCTGTCAGTCCGTTTGATTGATGCTGACATAGCGAGGCAAACTCTTGCTTAATGTTTATTCGGCCATGTTTTTCTTCATGTAGGCACTTTCAAAGTTTCTACCTCTATTTGTTAAAATACTGATTGGTTTACCAAATCATATATCCAATTATGCAATATGACTTTGAATATACATTGATCATCCATTCTAAATACTGCAGTTAGACTCACCAGTTTGCTAAATCTGTCAATGATAATAACTACATACTTTTTGTTAGTTTCTGTTCTATCCATTTACGCGATGTCTGCTACAATTTGTTCAAGGAAGTTTCTACTCTGTCTAGGAATCATTAGTTCTTGTTTTTCTTGGACTTATCTTCCTTTTCGCACATACCATGCATTTCTTTAGAAATTCTTTTACAGTGTTAATCATAAATGGCCAAAAATAATAATCTTTAAGGTAATTATAAATTTTTTTGATCCAAGGTGAATTTTAATACAAAATCTTCCGCGTAGTCAGGAGGAATTAGTACTACAATATTATTTCCTTCTTCTAACACTAGAAATTCATCGATTATCTTTAAATTTTCTTTGTTTTTATACACATAACTAGCTTTAGAACTATCTGAACAATTTTCAATAACACATTTCATTAGATTTTTCACTTCCTTGAAATTCGGATCAACTTCTTGTTTGGACTTAATTTTTTCCATAAGATTCTCGCTTGAATTATTCGACATATAATTTATATATTTAATTCGTGATTTAAAGCTTTTAGCATCATCGTTTTTTGTTTGACACTGTGAGTATAATGATTCATCAATTCTTGATAGTCCATCCGCAATACTATGCTCGCTGCCTTTTTTATATTGAAGCTCGAAATCATATTCTGATAGGTTTGCGATCTAAGTTTGGAATTGAAGACTAATTGGTTTTTTCGTTGTATTCATGAAAATCAAGGCCTTGTGATCTGTTCTTGCTATAAATCTTTTTCCATACAAATACTGTTTGAAATATATGACATGCTCATGTAATGCTAATAATTCTTTTCTAGTCATAAAATAACTTTTTTCATGTGCTGACAGATCCAGTGATCCATAAGCAACTACTGCTTCGTCTTTATTCTCTTTTATTTGACTCAAAACTGAGCCAATAGCTCCAAAACTGGCATATGTATCCAAAACAAACATGAGATTCTTTCTAGGATAATGTAAAATTGGTGCTTTGCAGAGTTTCATTTTTAACTCATTGAAACTTTTTTCACAATGATCAGTCCACTGTAATGTAACAAATGGTTCTGTGACCGCCAAAGGTGAGCTTTATTTCTAAAACTGCTAAGGCCCGGCCTACAACTGGATTCAGCGAGCTACCGTTAGAAGGTGTGTGCTCGACTTGCTCTTTTAGGTCCCTAACTTTCACATGGTATATGTTCTACATCCTTAATAATTCTATAATCTCTTTATTGACGACCAAATTAAATAAACCAACCAGAAAATTGTATTGATCATATTATTTATTGCTACATTTACATATTGAAATAGTTTATTAGTAGATTTCAGTATTTGATGGATTCTATTGTTCTTGTCCCCTGTTGCCATTTAGAATCAATCGACGACGTTTCCGTTCAGATCTTCCTGGTCGTGAGTGAGAGCGATTATTCTTTGATCCTTGATCTGGGTGCGCAATGCCTATACCAGTTGCTTCTTCTCTTGCCAGCCGCGTTGTGCTGCATCCGTCTTCTGATAAATTTTCCTCTCCCGTTTGATAGCGATTCTTGGTACTTCTATTTTGTCCTGTCGAGAACCTGTTCGGATGGGCCAGCTGCTATCTCCCAAGATGGAGAGGATGTATCCGGCATCCCATAGTGACTGCCGGTAGTGTGCCGCCAGATTCGGGTCCACGGGAAAAGCAATTCGGTCCTCGTCTCTCCATATGGTCGTTTTGGTCGGCCGTGTTCCTACTGAGAAATAAAAATTAATCCTTTTTTCGTATTGAAATAATAATGATTGGCATAGCTAAATATTCCAGAGTGGTAGTTCATCTAATTGTTCATGAACTTATTTCGGTCTACGCTGCGTTTAAGGGCTCCTGCGTCCGTACTGGTGACATGATCGAATCATATTTGTGTAAATTCAATATGTTTAGTGCATCATGAAAAAACAAAATGATCATTACTGTCTTCGTATCGTTTCGGAGTGTCGTCCTGTTGGGGTCGGAGGGCCGTGGAAGGTCTGATTTGACGGTTACCGTCGCTCCAGCTGCTTGACTCTTAGTTTTTCTCATTGAAGAAATTCTTCGGGAGTTGGTCGTTTTTCATTATGTTGTTTAAAATTGACTTTTGAAACTATTTTTCCTTAACGTTATTTGTCTACATTCGTTGCACCAATTTCGCGCTCTTCCCCCTCGCCATTTACTTCATTTTGGCCTTAAGATTGAAAGTAAGTTTATATTATGATTTTAGGAGTGCTTACTGAGCTACTCGGTGTTGATGATTTTAACCCATTGTGTTAAATAAATTTTGGTCGAAATTTCGAACGAAGAAAGAAAGTGAAGTAGCCAAAAGACTACCCTCCGATATAACTAACGCCCCTATAGGAAAATATTGACGTTTGGCATCCGTCGTTTCTCACGACATTGAGCTTCACGGGAACATTATTATAGGCGGAGCAAACTGCTCTTACACAATCTGATAGTGTGTATGATTTTAATTACTTGAGGTATGTGCTGGGTGTGGGCCGGAAAATTTCGACAAAAATTAATAAACCTAATTTGTTGAAGCATATAGTTCGGCATAAAACATTACAATATATGCATAAACGTCACACTTGCAGAGGATACTCCCAAGCAAAGACTTATTTGTAGTTGGCTTGAGTACGTATCGTGTAATTTGAATCAAAAATCTTCGAGCGTTCTGCCTTCCGTAATTTTAGCAAAGAAAAGTGAGTCTTTAGTTCACAAAAGTGTTTTTTAGTTTAACTAAATGTGTGTTAAAATCTTGTGAAAATGAATGGTATTTAAACCTATTTTGTAACCCTAACCTTGCGTGTTTTTTTATGCATAAACAAAATTTGACCTTGATTTTACTTGTAATATCTATCTTTAATTTTATTATTTTCTTGCATTAAATAAATAATTTATTTTATTTGTTTTTTTAATTGAATATTTCCGATTAGAAATATTTTATTTTCAACCAGCTTTTCCGTTAAAATGCTGATTTTATAAATTGATCTATTATCGGTCAAATTTCCTAGTTATATTGTTATGTTTATGTTAATTTCGTGCTGATCTTGGTGCATATTTGTTATTATTTTAATTTGCTTTAATGTTTTTGATATTATATTTAATTGCATTTTCCTCATAGTTTAGGGTTGTTTATTTGGTGTTGATAGGTTTGATTTTAAATTTGCGTGCTGTGTTTGGGCGCTGTCTCCGATCCCTTTTAAACAAATCCTTGTATTGGCCCAACAATTAATTGACAACAATAATTTTAACCGTAATAATAATAAAAATAATAATAATGTCATTAATCACTATGTCTGATTTTAATCAAAGAATATACGATGCATTAAGTGATATCCAGTGCAATTCCCAATAGTATACTAGTTTCGAGCTAATGACTCTCATCATTAGGTAAATGTAAAAACAGTGTCACTGTTATACCCTTATTCTGTTGCACTGGACATCAAATAAGTTTGCAAAGTTTGGCTTTAAGGCAAGAAAAAAGACGAATTTTTATCTTGAAACCTCCTTTCACTTGAAACCATAGTAGATACAATCTTACACTTGTGAACTACAACTTCAACAAGAAACTGGTAACAAGTTATGAGTCGCACGACGCTTAGCTCGTTCAGATTTTCCCGGCGATGTTTGAATGGTTTGGAGTCGGGCTTCGAGGTGGCCGCCGCATCTCTGTAGATCAATTGCGCTAGGGCGAATACCAGGGGGTAGGTCACCGCCGCGCTTTCTTGGCACGCCGACAACACTACCTCCACGCCTCTGATTTGCGTTTTCTGACTTTGGTTGAGCTGCTTCTTCTCAGCCCAACCCTTCTGCACAGCTGTCATTTTCTGGTAAAGGCGTTTTATCCAATTTGGCTCCACCCAGGTTGCCTTGATTCGTTGGACTTCCTTGGTTAGCTGTAATATCTGTTGATGAAGTTCTGCGTTGGTTTCTCGCGTCCGCGTTAATTCTTGCTGTAGCATTTGATAAGGATTCATGTCTACAATAGAAACGTGATATAAATTCTGATATAATCTCATGAATTATATTCTTTTATTTAGCTATGCTTAAGCCTGTCAAGTTAATATTACTTCGATTAACTAATTATTCCTATGACTTTTCTATGTTTGTTAAACAAGTGCAAATTCGAGAGAAAATTATATTCGTATTACAAGATTTAATTAGTTATTTCTCGGTTAATGCTGGATACTATCTTCGTCTTGGGTATTCTCAAGCGTATGGGTGCTCGTGAGGGCTGGCATTTCTCGCGGCAATACCTCTTCGGGACAACCACGTTGATTGCCGTTGTTGTTACGTCCAGTCTTGGGTCATCTAAATTGAACGAGGTATTGTACGGAGGGGCTTACCCGTCCGAACTCGGGAACCGACAGGCGGCTATATCCCGGTTGACCTCTTCTAAATATCTCCTGGCCTTTCCCACTTGCCGGTCCGTCTGCCCCTGATGCTCTTCTAATCGAGCGAGCAGATATTCGGCTTGGCCTCTGATTTCCCATGCCGGTTTGCGGCCGGGTTCCTGTTTGATTGCGACGAATTGGAGGTCGGTGTCATTGCTGCTCGTTTGGCCTCCCATCCGGGACTCCTTGATCGGCAAGATTGAGAATCCCGCGTCCCACATCGCTTGTCAACACCGGGCAGCCGAGTGTACCGGGAATCGTAGCTTGACCGGGACGCATCGATCCATTCATTGTCTAAACGATAAGGTAAATGTTATTGTTAAATCTTGCCTCTGTAACAATTAATATGCTAAATTATGGTGGGTAAGATTTCGTGGATTGGGTCGTAGGTTGTCTTGTGGGTTCACGGAAGTTTGTCATTCGCATGTAAAAATTAGAAAAGTATATATATATATATATAATTAGCAGTGTAGTCTACTTCCGTGGCACTAGCAGTTTGGTTGAATCGTCTGAAGTACGTATACTTATCCTGATCTATCCGACGGGATCTATCGTCGTCATGGCATCTTTATTGCGAACTAACTCGCTTTCGTTGACGGGGTCTTAACTGTTTCGTGTCCTTCCAGCTCTCACATTAATCAGAAATTTTTATCAGGATACGACATTCGAGGAGTTGGGCGCCTGATTTAGGTGAAGGTAAATAACCCTAACCCATATTACCCTAATAGAGTTCCAAATAGCTACCGACATGACGTTAACTTAAGTAGAATTATTCAAAGTATTTTTCATGCCTATCAGATGTGAATTTAAAGGGGGTTTCATAGAAGAAATTTACACGAGGTATGAACAACGTCAAAACGTGGTTCAAATGAGTTTAATTAAATCCATTCAAGTTAATTACATAATGTATAACCCAAAATCAACTCATTGTTATAAACGAGTTTAATTAAATAGGTTCAAGTTTAAATTATACTAAGTAACCTTTTCAAATTAAAAAATATCGAATCACAAAATTTCCATTATCAGAAAAGACGTACAATTAAGGCTGAAAATGATACTAAAATCTTTAAGTTTGTCAGCTATTTTTAAATTTAAATTATTGCAAGTATCATTTATATTTTTGAAAATACTTATTTACAGAAAATGGCATTACTATAACGAATAACCAACTGAGACAAAAGGGTTAGGAAATCAAGTTAACTTATTTTATTTTTTATTTTTGTTTAGCTTATATCGAGAATATCGATAGTCGGTGAGAGCTAGAATTCCTTCTCAGAACAGGCCTAACTGGGGTCAGATCATTGAATGCATAAGAAAAATTCTGCGTGGTTTTACCATCTGCGTCAGTTGGGTTTTGATCGACCTTAAATTCGGTGGAATAATCATTTGCAGGGTTACTCGAATTAATGGAAAAACATAAGTTGTATTTAATGACACAAATGTTCCGTTAAATTCCAAGTCTGTACTGTCGTCGGGGTCTGTGTGCATTCATCTTGGAGAAACTCATGAGGCTGGGTCTCATAAGAACAATCAAATTTTAATTAACAGCTTATAGGAATTACCATTTCGATTGGGGGATTTTCGCTCGATCATAATCTCATCGTCCTGATTCTCCTGTGATCTGGCTGAGGTTCCACATGTCGGGTGTCTGGAATTCGATTGCATCTCTTAACAGTGATTGTAGGATTAAATGATAGTATTCATGTGATCCGCGGAATTTATATGCGTATGGGTGTATTGGGCGTAGTGTGTGTATCAACTTTTGGTCGCATATTACTTCTGTCATAAAGGGCATGTCGTTTCTCTTGCACAGATAATAATTCCGCCTGACTGTGTCGATCGGGTGGGATTTCTATTGATTACAATTACTAAATGTCAGATCTCATGCTTCCCCATTTAGTTATTCGATGTTCGGACTTTTATCATTATTGGAATTATTATTTCGTGAAAACTCCCATCTATCAGCGATTGTTCGGATATCATTATCACTATTTTCGCAAAATCGTTTGGTCATAACAATAGTCGAATCATTCCTTGAGGGATTAGGTAAGTGTTCAATTCACCTCATGCACGTGGTTATCAGGTTTTATATTTTCTAGGATGGGACGTATTTCACTCGTCCTTCTCATTTTGTTCACTTCCCTGGTAACTCGTGGCCTTCGTCCTCGATTAGAACGCTTCCAGCTAGCCAACGTGACTTTTTTGTGATATTGGACATGACATAATCTCGGAATATGCTAGTGAGAAAATCTTTTTATTTATTCGGTTATTCCTTTCCTGTTGTATGTTATTAAGTCTATTAAATGTAATCTCGTCTCTTTATTATTTTTTTGTATTAGAATGATACCTATGAGTTTATATTTCAATGTCGCGTATTATTTCGCTTTAATAGCCTATTGCTAGTCTAAATTCTTAAGATACATTATCTCTGAGGGAAAGGTGTATATATCTAACATCTCGCCTTAACATTTTTATAGTAAATTTTGAAAATGTTCACAAATGTCGGGTCACCCCCTAACTTCTCTGGGTCATAAATATTTTAATAATCTGAACTCCAACTATTGTCGGATCCATGCGGGGAATTTAGGGGCGCGTTTTGTAATTCCTTTAATTATTTAACGGTTTTGGGAGGGTAAAGCAGATGTTTAACTTTTAATTTGGGGCTGTTACTAAAGCCGTAAACGCTCGAAACTATAATTTAGTGGTTCGAAATGATGAATTTAGAGAACGGGTGCGTAATAGAACGTGAAAAGCAGCATTGCCTAATGAATGTATTGCATAGATAATTCATTCGACTTTATACATAATTGTAACTAACCCATATAGATAATTAAAAATCGATGTAAAATAAAACTAAAAGGGATAAACAATACGTATGAGAACTTTATCTGTCTTAGCCTGTAATATTATCAATTAAGAACTCATGTCATTTTATTACAAAAACTGCTAGGAAGTTGAAATTGTACTTCTTTGAAGATTTCTTTATTTTAATTTCAAAAAGTCATTGCAACGATGTTTCAACATAAAAATTCCCGTCACCTTCCCTTAGTTGATTCTAGGATAAAATTGTGTCGATATTATGAGTTTATGAGTGCCCACTGGACTACTCAGTGTTTTGATTTTGAGCCGATTTATTTTGTAGTAGATTTTAGGTCGAGTTTTTAGGAAAAGAGTGGTGATAGACTAGCGTAAAGACTATTGCTTCTCCAACCCATTTCCCCTATACAGAATGATAATTGACGTTTCAGCTACTGAGTTCTCACGCCGTAGCCTTCACGGGCACAAACTATTCCCGGACTTACACCGCACTTACACAGTTGGGTTGGGGGTGTATATTTTATTGTCTTGCGGTGATGTGTCGGCTATGGGCCGGAAAAATCTCGACATAAGTATTCTGTTCTAAAACTTTTATTTGAATATAATAGCATATGATAATTCATGGTTGATATACATCATTCATTGAACGTTATTACAAATCTTTCCCCACGCCGGCGCCCAACCAGAGCTCATATGAGGTTGTATGGGCGCGACGTGGAGAACGTTTTTGAGCATTCCTCCACTAACATTTGAAAATTTGTTCTGTTTCAAACTGGTTCCTGATGGAGAATAATCAAAATTAATTAAGACTGGTTAAGATTCTGTGAAAATGAATCGGTATACATACCTATTGTGAGACCCTAACCTGGCGTGTTAAATTTGATGTAGTAATACAAAATTTGACCTTGTGATTTTCTGGTATATTCTAATCTTAATTTTATTATTTTCGTGATTTAATTTGACAATTTTATTTTTTAACTTTTTAATTGAATTGTTTCCAATTCAAATTATTTAATTTTAGTTCCATTTTCATGGACTTTCACTTTTTTTGGTAAATTGTCAAAATTCGGTCAAATTTTCGTGTTTTTTTGTTATTTGTGTGTTTCTTTCGTGCGGATCTTGTTGCACTTTGTTATTATTTTAATTTACTTTTATGTTTTTCAATTTTTTATTTAATTATTTTTCTCTCGTATTTTAGCATGGTTAATTGATGTTCTATGGGTCTGATTTTAAATCTGCGTGTTGTTTTTGCGTGCTGTTAACGATTCACTAAAACAAAATCATGTCTTGGCCCAACAGGAGACATAATATTTATTATCTAAAACAACTGAGTTACTTTCAGTAGGAAAATATTATATTGTAAGTATACACACTGTTGGGCCAGCACAAAAATAGCCTTGAGAATTGTTTAAATACATCAGTAATACAGCACAAAAACCCAGCACCAATATAACTTAAAATATAACATACAACACCAACAAAACATTTTAAAATCTGAGAGAATATAAATAAATATAAAATCAAAAATATAAAAGTAAAATAAAATAAATACAAAATGCATCAAGAACCGCACGAAATTTACATAAATAATAACATAATAACAAGAAAATTTGACCGTAAAATGACCATTTATATAAAAGTAAAAATTAATGAATTAAATGAATAAAAATAAAATATTTTTGGCCGAATAAATTTAATTAAAAATGTTAAAAATGAATTACCAATTTAAATTAAGAAATTAATAAAAATTTAATTTAGATAACACAAATAATTTCAAGGTCGAATTTTGTTTAATCGCAATAAAATTAACACGCAAGGTTAAGGCCAAATTATAGGTATATATACAGATGTGTTTCCACAAATCAACACAACCACTATCGACCTGTGTAAGTGCGTGTATAATCGCCAACAGTCGTGCCCGTGAAGGTTCCGGCGTGAGAACGCAGGAACCCAAACGTCAAATCATTGAAGTAAATAGCAAAAGAGAGTAGCTTGAGAGTGGGTCTTTTGGCTCAGCTTTCTTGTACTTAATTTCGATAAAATAGACGTAAACATTTTAACAACATTCGGCTCAAAATCATTAACACCGAGTAGTCCAGTGGGCACTCATTAAATATAATATGAACATAAATAAATCATAAGGACAAAGAGAGGGAAATGGTAGCGGGGAAAATAGAGAAATCGTTGCAACAGTTAAAATGAATAGCCATCGGAAAAAGATTTATCCGAACGACCAAAATTAGGAAAAATAATGTTTTAAATAATATTTAAGAATTAAATAAATTATGTTGAATTGAGACGAAAAATATGGCAGAATGCTGCACAAATTTTCGGAAATAGTTAAAACAGTTATCGTAAAACTGAAAAATAAGAGCGTAACGCTGCTCAAATTTTCCGAATTGATTAAAATACTTATAGAAAATAGTAAAGTAAAGGTGGAATGTTGTTCGATTGTTAGTATAATATTCTCTTGAAACTACAAAATGAGGGCGGATCGCTGCTCAAATTTTCCTAATCAATTAAAATACTTATCAACAATACCAAAGTAAAAGTAGAATACGGCTCAATAATTGATAGAATATCCGGATAAGACCGTAAAATAAGGGCGGAACGCTGCTCAAATTTTTCGAATTTATTTAAACACTTCAGCGAATATTGTAAAGAAAAGGTGGAGCGCGGCTCAATTGTTGATAGGATAATCTGATAAAATCGAAAAATAAGAGGGGAACGCTGCTAAGATTTTTCGACTCAAGGAAAATACTTTGTCAAAAACTGTAAAATAAGGATGGATTACGGCTAAACTTTTATATAAGCGAAGCATTTTTACAAAGCTGATGAATAAGAAGGATCTCTACTAAAAATTTAATAATAACAATGATAATAATGAGGATAATAATAATAATAATAATAATGATCATGGTACTTATAATAATAATGATAATAATTATGATAATAACAATAGTAATAAGAATAAGAATAGTAATAATAATAGATATAATGGTAATTATAGTAATAAGAGTAGTAATAGATGCAATAGTGGTAACAATTAATAAAGGTAATACATATAATAGTATCAATGATAATGCTAGTAATAATAATAGGGAACATTGTAGTTATAATAGGGATAAGGTTAAGAGGTATACTGTGGGAGTATCTAACATAACAAAGGACGTACAGGCAATAGAATACTCATCAACACGGAAAATGATAAGAGGAACTATGGGAATAGACATAAAGATAAATTATATGAGAGTATAGGTTAACATTTGAAGGAGATAGGTCGGCAGCTCGTTGAACCCAAGGATCGTTCGTTCAATTATAGCATTAGCAATAGCGCTCACTTTTTGCGGACGATCGACCCACTCGAACACAGTTCCAACGTTGCTTAGAAACGGGTGCCGAGTGGTAAGCGAAAAATATTTGTATGGGGTTGTCTGGGTAACAACCATATAGTTTCAAAATATCAACACCCAGAAGCCCACCAACACATGCAAACATATATCACATAACTCACACCTTTGATATTCAGACATACATTAGATAATCTTCAGTCATACAAATTCAACATACACGCATATTATACAATTTATAATATCTATTATTTACAGTTATGATACAATATGAAATTCGAAATCGAGGAAAAAGAACTACACCTGATCAAATTCAATGAAGCTTGAAGAGTAAAAGATTCGAAACATTCGTAGAATTCATAAATGTGGACAGGTCAGCAGATGAAGGTAAAAAAGTACCTACTCACCCCGAAAATTCATATGTAGACCTTAGAAGCCTTGGTGGTGTGCCAAGAAAACTATTCGCACCCATTCAGGTAGCCTAAGGACCACTACATTCTGCTCTCCTACCAAAGATAATAAGACGGAAAACTCCGACGAGCCGAGTGAACTCGGAAACGAACTTAAAAAGAAAAGGACTTACGGCTTGAAACAAACATTTCTGAAAGTCGTTAGAACAGAGAAAATAATTTGTGAAATGGAAATTCCATTAATGTTGGTTTTAGTTTGTTAATAGAAGTTGTATGCCAGGAAATAATCAAACATTTTTGTTTAACGACGAATAAATGAATATTAACTTTCAAAGACCAGATATCCTAGAAGAGTGACCGAATGCATCAAGATGAGCGAGATACCTTCTACGGGTAGCGCACTGAACCCAAAGTTCATACTAGCATGAATAGTTTTGGAAACCGAGCTCACCTTTGGAGGATGAACCAGACAGCTATTATAAGATCAACGTTGCCTAACAGGTCGAGTTCTTATATGTTTGAAGATGGTTCGAAGACGAACAAGAAAATGTACACTCACACCTCAGCAATTTTCATGTAACCCCAACACTTGAATAATAAATAAGATTAATTAATTAATTAAATTTTATTTTAAATAATAAACTTTTAATACAAGCTTTTATTATTAAAGATAGCTAACATGACTGTAAAAACAGTTATCTAACTCGATCATTGGGCAGGTGGCCAGTATTCACGGATATCATGTAAAATCTTTTCAAATGGATTTGCACCATTTAATCTTCGTCACCACAGCCACATACACTCACATAAATAACTATCTAACATGCCACGATGCGTCCCAAAATGACGCTTATTTCTTTGTTTCGCTAAACTCCAACATCCTTTTTTGTTAGGTTGATAATCCATCTTTATAAGTATTAAATGCCCTATAATAAAATTTATTTAAAAAATGCGAGCAATTCAAAACAAGCGCCAAGAATTTTTATTTATTTGTAACAATTTCCATTTTTCAATTTTATTTCGTACATTTTTGTAAATCTTCAATAACTCGAAGCCTAATATCTCTATGGTTGCTCTTGTTGAAACGCGGTGGTCCATTGAGCTTTATGCATCTGCTTGAGGCAGAGTGATGTCTCTACATGCCTGATTGGGCTTTATGATTGTTTTAAAAAATGACAATAACTAAACACAAAAGTTTGAACAGCGGACGAAATACCTCATAATTTAAATAAAAATATGTAAACTATCTATAAATTTAATAATTTTATTCAATATTTATTGAGTTATAATCAAAAAATAGGATGACCGTTCATTACTTATCTTACGTGCATACTAGTCGAGCTGCTATTTTTCTCCGATTATTGTTCAGGTTAAATTTTATTATTATTAGTTTTATTAATATCAAATTTAAGTTAAACTTATTAAATTTAGGGCGTAATTGTAATCCAAAAAATTCGTACCATGTTTTAGGGAACCCGTGCTATACGAGAGCCACCTGTAAAACAAACAATTTATACACGAAAAAAAGAAATGTAAAAAATTCTATTTAAAATTGAAAGAACATGGCAGAATTATATTTGTGTTATCTATAGTATAATCACTGCAAATGTTTGCATTTAGACGTGCAATTAGTGCCAACGCTATTGTTCCTTAATGTTTTATATATTTTATTAATTTCCGAATGGTATAAATGAATAATTTCCAAATTCAATCAGATATAAGCAGAAAACTTTTTTCACTGTTGTGATTCATACTTATTAGTAGCATGCAGTCAAACCTCAGAGACTAAGAAAGCTGACTTTAAATACATTCTTTATCGAAATTATAAATGAGAATAGTTTTGATTTAATAGTGTGTCGGTGTATCTATTAACTCTTTCGTCCCTGAATATAAAAGTACGAATATAAAAATATGCATCAAAGAAGTTCTGGGTCTTAGTCCATTACTCAACTTTAGAAAATATAAATTAAATTTATAAATTATACCATTATTATTATTATTATTATTATTATTATTATTATTATTTGATTATTTGATTATTTGATTATTTGATTATTTTTAGATGGAGAGGGGGAATTGTTAAATTAGTTATAATGGAGTTGGGAATATTTTTAGTTTTATTCTATGTGTTAAATTTTACATACCGATTTGCATTGAATGGCAATTACAAAATGTTGTTTTTTCTAGCAGATAAAATGTCATAATAACCATTTAGAATATTTATGGATATTGTTAAAACCGTATTCGACTATCAATCTAAAATTCCCATGGCAATCATTTTGGGATTTTTCATTGTATCAGTGTATGCAAATTTTATACGCCGATTCAAAATGATACCGTGGATCATGAAGATTATTACTTTGTTATCGTTTCATTTGCATAGCACGAGTAAACGCGAAACCATTCTTCGAAGTCATATAATAAGGTATCTGAATACCGCTCTAATCATGACAATCATCCGTGTCCATAGGCACAAACTGTTTGTCGACATTGCTAGTTTAGTTAAAAGAGGTTTAGTAAGCATTTCTTATTTACTTTTAATTATATTCAACAAGGTGTATTGACATCGAAAGAGGCTGATATGATAAACGCCATTCCATATTTGCATATTCATCCGCTTATTCCGATTTCCTGGTCAATTTCATTAGTAGTAAGTGCTCGAAATGAGGAACTGCTTACTAATACTCATGGCTTTGTATTCATTGTTGAGGTACATTGAGCACCATATTCTTTTTGATTAATATTTTTCTAGGCTATTAATGAATATAAACGCAATTTATTTGAAATTATTCTCAACGACCAAGTGTCCTTTCCACTCATTTATACTCAAGTGATTTATGATAATAATAATAATAATAATAATAATAATAATAATAATAATAATAATAATAATAATAATAATTGGGTTTATTTTTACTTCAGGTCAATACTCTTGCAGTTTATGCTTATTTCATGTTTTCATTATTTGCATCCCAAGATACATTGTACAACGGTATGGATATGTATATCCCTGTTAGATCTATTGTAGAATTTCTTGTTTATATGGGCCTGCTGAAAGTAATAAAATTATCTAGTTTGGAATTGTTACGAATTATGTAAAATTAGTGCGCAATAGGATTGCTAAATCCAATGGGAAATGATGAAGAGAATTTTGAAATAGACGAAGTGATTTTGTATAATTGGATGGTAATTGCATTTTTTAGATGAATTTTATAATTAAGAGTGAAATGTGAAAGTGATAATAATTAAAATTAATCAAATTACAGAGGGAAGATTATAAAAATAATTTCAAATGAGTTTTAAAAATACAAAAGTAATAAATGAAAAGGTTGACTTTTCTAAGAATCAAAGTTGACAAAGATTAAAGATAATTTCAGGAAAGGGAAACAAAGATCTAGATGACTGATGAGATATCATTTTTGCCAGTTACTTTTACATTGCAGTTTTACCCCAAAATATTGTAGTGAATCAGAAATTGGACTTATTTATCTTTCTATTGTGTTTAACGAACCAAATAATAAATTGTAACTATTGTTGATGGAACTCTCGATTTATTGGTTAAATCAGGTTGTATAATAGTAAAATTTGTCGATTAGTTAATCAGAAACGAGTATTCAGAATTTGTAGATGTACCAAATTACAAAACGTTTTACATTTCAGTAAATACACAATCTGATAAAACATTATTTTATAACTTACAGGCAATTATCTTTCGTAAGTCAGTTCAGCCCATATTATTCAATAGAAAATCAATTGTAAAAAAACCTATTATATAATACTATTAATTGTAGATAGGACATTGCATCAGCAACGAAGTTGTAGACACAGCTCCTGAGCAACTTTTTCAAGATTTATTCTTCAACACAGAACGAGTTAATTTTGAAGAAGTCGATTACGGACACACATCTTTCTAGTAAATTTTATATTGATTGATTTCATATATAATCAATTTATTCAGCGGATAACAGAATAATTTTAAACACAGATACAAAATAAATGTATTCCAAAATACAGATATTACAAAATTTTAATCATCATCTTCATCTTGCTTTCCTGGTTGCCTAGCAGCGGGACCACCAGTAGAACGAGCCATGATTATCTATAGAAAATAGTCATTTATGATATTATCAAACGGAATCATACATTATCAACGCGAAGAATTGTGATTGCGGTGTCGGCAGCAAATCGGATACCCCAATATTTGGCGGTGTATGTGTCTAGAATTTGCTCTTCAATAGCGTCAGCCACCTTGCGACCTTCAGGAGTTGATACGATACCATACGTAGTTTTACCTTCTCTATGATCAGCTTTTAATTCTGCAATTCGTTCAGTTGCCTAAAATATCACCAGTCATTAATTTAATGTACTTTTAGCATTATTATGTTACATTTTCTCCTGCATTATCACATAAGACTTTTACAATAGATTCAAATGCCAAAACAAATTGTTTAATCGCATATTGGACCAATCCAGTCTGAGTGTTAGCAAAATCAGATAACCTGTTTGCTAATTCAATTTCGGTAGCTCCAGCTCCAGCGAGATATTGTGGATCTCTAGTTAAGCATTTGAATGTGTTAACTCCATCGTCAATTGCTCTTTCAACTTCGTCCATTACATCATGCATACTTCCTCTAACAACGATGCTAGAAATTGCTCCTTCATTCACATCTAAATAGATAAAAGTTATTGATTCCAAATATATATAAATGCGATATTATCCAATAAATAATCAAGCTAAAAATAATCTCACCTTGATCAAACAATACTGCAGTGGTTTTTCCAATTTCTTCAGTGCGTACATTAGCTATGTAACCTAATTCCTCTTGTGTCGGTGTACTAAATTTTGGCATTGGAGTTGCACCGGTAATTTTGCAAACACGGCGGACATCAAATTTACTAGTCAACTTTACAACCATCAAGTTATATTTGTTAGCATAATGTAAAGCTAATTCTCCGACTTTACCGCCAGTAACAATAACTTTACAACCAGTTTCTGATATTTCACGAACTCTATCTTCCATTTGCGTTTCTTCTCCACGACTAAAATCCATTAGTTCTTTTGCATTGTTTATAAGAATTGTTCCTTTTGTTTCTGTCTGTAACTGATCAAATGGGCATGAGTATACGACCACCTTTGCTTGTGAACATGCTTTTACTACTCCTTGAGCCTCTCTAACAAAAACCATTCCATTAAAAAGCTTAGAAGAATTTGTCCCACTTCCCTGTTTTAAATGGTTAAATATTGCAATAAAAATAATAATTTACCAAAATCTTAACAACTCGAATATGATCAACGTTAAAATGTGAAGACTCAGGAAGAGCTCTGACTAAAATTTGAAAATGAAAAAATACTATATTTAATATTATTACTGCAAGCTTTTGTAACTAAATCTGAAATGTGATTTTCTTCACCAAAGATTTTGGAATTTACTGCCGTTCGAATAACTTTACCAACAGATTCTTCGTCACGCAAATCTCCAACTTTACCAATTACTAGATCTTTCAACAGCTCTAAACTATGTTTTGCTGCTATTTCAAAGCCTTCTGTTACATCTGGAACTGATAATCCCATTCTTAGCAAATATTCAGCTTTTTCCAATAGGGATGCGCAAAGAATAATGACCAAATTAGTTGCTTCGCCCGATTCTTGCTCTTGTTGTTGAGCAGCCATTACCATTAGCTTAGCAGCTGGATGTTCTACTTCTAATTCGCGCAAGATTGTTCCAGCATCCTTGGTTACGAACTTTTTGCCGATATGATTTATAACCATTTTTTTCATTCCTTGTGGTCCAAATGTTGATGCAGTGGTTTGACCTAATGCTACGCATGCTTGGATATTTCGGAAGACAGATTCTTCTAAACCTTGATAGAACTGGAGAAATAATATTAACAATTGTTGAAAAAATTAATCTTTACTTTAGCACCCTCTTTCATCATTGAAAGGTAACCTGGAGCGTTAGGAATATGCATAGCCATGTTGAACTGTAATATTAAAATACAATTAATTTTTGAATAATAATTATTATTAACAAACTTTTTCTAGATCACTCTAAGTTTTAAAAACAAATGTATATAAACAAAATAACTAATATACTATTAAATTAAAAGCCACTTGTCATTTTTGAGTTGTAATCATAAATTAATTAATTCTCATAAAAAAATTAAATAATTTTTATTTAAAAATATTTCTAAGTATATTATTCTGAATTTGAAAATATTTTGATTCTTTAAATTAAATATTAACAGCAAAACTAATCCCCCTTAGAACATTAAAAAAGAATTTCACAGATTATTGATTTAGAAAAAAGGAAATCCAATCTATTTAAATTGAGATAAATTTACAATCAAAAGAACAAGTCTTCTTGATAACAAACCTTTCGTTTCTTTATGAATAAATTTCTTTCGATTTTTTAAATGGTGGGTCAAGAAAATTTCAGTTGGTTTATCGATCGCCAAGGTGATGATTTTCAGAGTGTTGACATGACATGGATTATGTGCCCGCTTGTCACTGTGGTAGGTTATTGAGTTTGCTGGGCACCTAATAGTAAAAGCAAATAAGATATTACGACCACTTTCAAGGGTTTTCAATCACATATGCATCGTAAGAGTCATTACCATTGGATACTCGTCAAAATGACATGGAAATGTGAGTCATATTGCCATGAATGCTAATACACTGGCAAACCTTTGGGCCCAAGAGCTACCATAGAAGGGGTTTGCTCATTTTATTTTACAGTCCCTTAACTAATAATATCAATTGAAACAACATCACCAAAAAGAAAAATGAGATAAATTTGTTGGGCCAGAAAACGAACGGCCTTGGAAATGTTTAAATGAATCAGTAATACACACGCAAATACAACATGTAGTTTTAAAATCGAACCTATTAAAACACCAACTAACCCTGCTAAAATACGAGAAAGAGAACAATTAAATATAAAATTATATAACATGAAAGTAAATTAAAATAATAACAAAGTACAACAAGATCCGCACGAAATAAACACAAACATAACATGAGAACATTAAAATTTGGCCGAAATTTGATAATTTTCCAAAAGATGCGAAAATCCATGAAAATGGAATAAAAAACAAATAATTTGAATTGGAAACAATTCAATTTAAAAACTAAAAAGAAAATTGTCAAATTAAATTACAAAAATAAAAAAAAATTAAGAATAGAATATTCTAGAAAATAACAAGGTCAAATTTTGTTTTACTAAATCAAAATTAACACGCAAGGTTAGGGTCATACAATAGGTATATATACTGATTCATTTTCACATAATTTTAATCGGTTTTTAACCTGAATCAGTTTTCATAAAACTTGAAAGTAGTTTTTCAATCTGAACTTTAAATCGTTTTGACCAGTTTTAATCAGTTTCTACAAAACTTGGAATCAGTTTTTACTTGAAGCAATTTTAATTGATGTGAGTGAAGAAATGTTCAATGACTTTCTCCACGTCGCATCCAGATAACCTCGTGAGAGCTCTGTCTGAGGTGTCGGCGTGGGGAAAGATTTTTATGCGATAATGAATGCAGTTACAAATATGTATTATGGCGATTATATAAAATAAATATTTGATCAAACAACTCTTTGTCGAAATTTTTCCGGCCCACAGCTGCTCACGCACCGCAAGTCAATAAAATATACACACAATTCAGGCTGTGTAACAGCAGTTTATCTGCTAATAGCCTGTGCTCGTGAAGGTTCCGGTGTGAATAACGCAGGGCCCAAACGTCAAATCATAACCGTTATAAGGGAAATTATGAGGATGTGAAGTAGTTTTTTGGCTGCTCCTCCACCGCCCATTTTCCTATAAATTCGACCTAAAATTTTATTTCACACATCGGCTAAAATCATAAACACTGAGTAGCTCGGTGAGCACTCTTAAAAATCATAATATGAACACAATTCTCCTAAGGCCAACTTAGAGGGAAAGAAGTGGGGATATATTCGGAAATCATTGTTATGTAAAATATCATCTAACTCGATCTTAAACAAACCAATTACGTAAAGACTTATTAACTATTATGACTAAAATTATCAGGTCAAAACGGACGGAAAATTAATGATAGTAATACCTAGTAAAGATTAGTATACTCTCATAATAATGATTCCGAAAAAATTCAGCGAGGAAAAATTAATCAGAGTCAATAAATTGCCCATGAACCAGTTAATAAAAATATTAAGTTAGCAGCTTTATTTGTACGATAAATTACTTCCTGCGTCGATTAAATCGATCTTTTTAAAGTTTCATAGAATCACTCAAAAATGTACATACATTATTATGAACATATTTTTTTAAGTATGACCCACCTACCAGTCAGTATAGTAAGAATCCCAAAAATTTAGCGACAAAAATTAAACAATCATCATACTAACAATCTCTAATGTATCATTCTAACACAAACCTGAGCATAACATGTACAATCCAATAAAAATTTTAATTAATTAAGAGATAATCAAATGAGGAATAGAACGTGACAATAGGTATTGAAGAGCATACTATCGACTTGCAGACCATTTCCAATTACAATTCCGCTAAATTAATCATAACGATAGTCCGGGAAAATATCAGATTGAGTTGGACGCACGTATAGAACATAATAATAACACTTGACATCGATCACAATAGATAAATAAAATAGAAATGTTGGGCAAAAACTGATAGAAACCCTTTTCTTTTATTTTTGTTTAGCCAGCACGATAACGCCTGTGTAGTTTTGAGCAGAAAATTTGAAATTAGTTAAAAATGGAAATTTAAAGAAAAATAAAATAAATAAAAATTTAATGAAAATTTTGCGACATAAAAATGTAAAAATTTAAATTTAAATCAAAAAGAATAAAAATTTTTATAATTTTGGAATATTCGAGAAATTCCTTGTTTTACTGCATCAAAATACACACACGAACAATCATGATATATAAGGCGAAGCTGGTTGAACAAAAAACACTCTATTAATTACTCACATTATTACTCTTTCTTTTTGACTCTAAAAAATATTTTTACTCTCAAAATTTTATTTGCAATTTCATTTTACGAAGTAGGTTATCTCATCATATGTTTATTTTATTTTATTTTTTAATTTTATTTGATTATGACTTACGATTTTATTTTGTATCATGATCTATGTTTGTTATTTAATAGTTAAGGAATAAAGCTTTAAAATGAATTGTCTTCATTATTACAAAAATGATCAATTTTATTTTAATCTTTAGTCCATTTATAGTCTAGCCTTCATCATGGAGATTTAACTCTAAATCATTTCAGTTAATTTTTATCATACCAAAATATCATTTAGCCTACATGCATACAAGAGAGAAAAATTAAATTGTTTTATTTTCGGTACCCCGGATCGAACCGGTCGTTAGTGGGGGAAGCCGTGGTGCCGGTAGTAACCAGGCCTGCCCAGTATTCTCCCCTTCCTAAATCCTATCGCCCGACCCTCGAAAGAGTAGTGTTGAGGTCCTGGGAAAGGTTAAATAGAAAGTTTTATGATACAATAAACGAAAAACATATAGACTAACTTCTAGACGAATGATAAATTTTTTTTGTAATCGACAAATTTTATTCCAGTATAAAAGTATTGTATAGCTCACTATAATTCGCGACCAACCACATTAGGAAGTTCAATCGGCCACGGATCAGATTTTCTTAGCGACATCATCATTCATATTTAATTTACGTACTAAACATAGAACCTAAAATCGATTTCGAATCTCACTCCAAAAGATTTTACGTTATCTCATTAATTAGATTTCAAATTTTCGTTCAGTTCATAAAATCAAATCCATGACCCTATAACCCATAAACCCACTGTCGCTGTTACTATTTTGCATTTAAACTTATTATTATTACGAAAAGTTTCGTTATTTATTTCATTATTATTATTATTCATTATCAATATTAACATTATTATTTTTATGATGTTGTTGTTGTCACTAATACTTATTTTATTATTATTAATGTTATAAGTTCATAGATTTATTATTCTAGCTATTATTCTCACACCATTAGGTATATAGAACCCATCTACTATTATTATTATTGTTATCAAATAATTGTTGAAATCTTTATTGTTATTATTTTATTACTATTTTTATTATTAAAATTATTATTAATTTCATATTGATATTATTATTATTAATATTATTATTATTATTATTATTATTATTATTATTATTATTATTATTATTATTATTAAAGTATTATTATTATTATTGTTATTATTATTGTTATTATCAATATTATTATTAATATTATTGGTATAGTACTATTATTGTTATAAACTATATAGTACCATTAATGTCGGTACATAATATCATTGGAGTTAAATCATTTTTCCTAGAACAATCCTGATATTATTAATATTATTATTATTATTGTAATTATTAAATATCATTACTAATAATATAACCAACTATATAGTACTATTATTCCTAATACCCCACTAATACTCCCACTATGGGTTGACATTATTATCGTTAACATTTTCTTATTGGCACCACCAACACCATTATTAACAAAATTTCCTTTTATTATAATTATTACGCTCATTGTCCCTAATAAATTATCATTATTATTATTATTATTATTATTATTATTATTATTATTATTATTGTTATATTAACATCATCATTGTAAATATTATCTGTGTCACTAATTGCCAAATTATTATAATGATTATTCTTATTATTATTAGTAGTATTATTAATATTATTATCATTGTTGCTATTATTATTATAAATGACTATTATTATTACCAAATTTATTATTATGATTATTTAATGATTATTAATGGCACTAATATTACTAAAATTATCCTTATTGATAATTATTGTAACCGTAGAAAAAAATAAATAAATAAACACCGTAAACTTTATTAAAATAAAAATACACCAAGAAATATATCACCTGTATAAAAATAAAAATTTTCATTAAATAATTTCCAATTTTCGGGATCCTATTTGTGGGTTGTTTTCTGAGTATCCTGTGGGGTAATAACGAATAAAATAGTTAATAAATGAAGGATCGTACTTGGTGGGATAAACTAGCGAAAGGGAGACAACCATAATTGCCCTGGGGTACCGTAAATTATCTGAAAACATAAAAAATAAATTAGAAGTGGATAAAAATAAATTTACCGATTGTTGACTCGTTTTTATGGCAACGAGTGAAAAGCAAAGGATAAATTACTTAAGTGTAACAAAACAAAATAATAAAATTCAAATTGTTGGAAAAATATTTTTTTAAAATTTCCATTTTTCAGTAAAAGATTTTGTGAATCTTCTTATTGTTGGGCCAGAACACAAACGGCCTTGTGAATGTTTAATTGAATCGGTAACACACATGCAAATATAACATGCAACTTTAACCCTTAAATGCATCGTGTTGCCATTTGGCAACATACCAATATTGAAGCTCATACATTAAATAGCCTTTGCGTAATATGTCTAAATGCATATTGTAGCCATTTGGCAACAAACCCTTTTTGGATGAAATATAAAATTTTTGGAGAATTATAATTTTTTTTATTATTTTTCTGTAGTTGTAGTTACTTTATTACAAAGCGTCAAATTAAAAAAAACGAAAAAAATTAAGTCATGCATTTAAGGGTTAAATTCAAACCTATGAAAACATCAATTAAACCTAGCAAAATATGAGAGAAAAGCAATTACATATAAAATAATAAACATAAAAATAAATTAAAATAATAACAAAATGCAACAAGATCCGCACGATATAAATATAGACATAACACGAAAACCCAACAAATTCGAACGAAATTTGATAATTTAAAATAAAAATTTCATGAAAATGAAATTAAAAATCAAAGAATTTGAATTAGAAATAATTCAATAAAAATTTCAAATAAAAAATTATCAAATTAAATTAAAAAATAACAAAAATTAAGGTTAGAATATACTAGAAAATACCAAGGTCGAATTTTGTTTTACTAAATCAAAAAGAACATGCAAGGTTAGGGACAGAAAATAGGTATATATACCGATGCATTTTCACATAATTTTTAATCGTTTTTTGAGAATCAATTTTTTGAAATCACTCAACAGTTTTAAAATCTACTTTAGGTGAGTGAGAGTTTTATTTGGAAACTCTCTCCACGCCGCATCCTCGCAACCTCGGTAGAGCTCTGCTTGGATGTCGGCGTGGGGAGAGTAGTATTTTTGTATGATGTCTATTATTGGTCAAGTAATTTGTTATATTGTTTTTTAATATATTAATAAATATTTATAAAGCATAAAATCAGTTTGTCTTTTCATAAACTATTCGTTTTATTGTCGAAATCTTTCCGGCCCACAGCCAAGACACATCACAAGTTAGTAAAATCCACATATTATTCAGATTCGTGTAAGTGCGTGGAATATCGCCGATGATCTGTGCCCGTGAAGACCCGGCGTGCGGAACGCAGGGATTGGAACGTCAATATTATTCCGTATAGAAGAAAGGAGAAATAAGGAAGGGGTCTTTTGGCTACTTCCTCGTTTCTCGTTTTCTTTAAATTCGACCTAAATTATTTTACACACGGCTCAAAATCATCACACCGAGTAGTCCAGTGGGCACTCATTAAATATAATATGAACATAAAATGCGCTTAAGACCTATTAAAGGGAAAGGTGACGGGGAATAAAAATAAGAAACGAAATCACTGCTATGAAATTAAATCAAATATCATTATAAATTTAACTCAGATGCGAACTTTTGGACGAGGAACGATAATTTAAAAATATTATTAAGCGGATTACCATGAACTCCCAGTAGAGTCGTAGATTTAATAAAATTTCGAACCAGGTTATATTTCACCAATAGGAGCGATAGAAGAGTCCTTTCAAAATCTTTTATAGATAATTGCTACCAAGTCCAACTGTCGGTCAAAAGTGACTCCCACATAAAAGTAAATTAACTTAAATAATTAGAAAATTAAAAATGCAAAACACCGATCGAGTAGAGGAAAGTTTATTATGAACCAAATAAAAGGAAAATATCCAAATCCTCTTGAGGAGCTAACTGAACTTATAGAGTAATCTGCATGTCATACCAAATTTTTCCTTCTCCTTTGAATCGCTTCAGCATCAACTGGTAGTATTGCGGCGCAGTCACTCAGTATCCGATACCCCGTTCCACTGTCAAACCATACAACCTTTGACCAAAATATTTGATAGATTCGTGGACCATAAATAATTTTCAAATTTCGACCGTCGTCATAAACAATCCATAATTTGCCGGAAATCCAGATCTCTAACATTCCCTAGAGTAGAATAATAAATTCGTAGTTATATAATATAAAATTACCTAACGTTACCTTAGCAACTGTAGTTCCTAATTGCGTTGAGTAAGCGACAGACCAATAATTGAAAGGGAAAAATCTTAACACAATAGAAATCCATTAGGAAGATGATTAAGTTGATAAAGAAATCGAATACTTACTTAGTCCAATCCTGATAAAAGAGTCTAACGAATAGGAGGATACCTATAATCATTCATGTAACTGCGATATAACAGAAACATTTAACTACTAGAAAATAAATTATCAAACATTAGTGCAATAAAGAAAAATGTTGGAGATTGGAGTTAACATGAGAACACTTGCAGTGAATCATAAGATTTACAATAACACATGCGGGTTTTCTGATGATAACTTCAAAAACTTACCTGAATTCCATTCCCGAAATGGCTGACGTTTAAAGAATGAAAGCGCATCTAATATATATATCAACATTAATTATAAAATCATAGTGAATAAAAATCAAACCACAAAATCCGGGTGAGTGTCACGATTAAAATAGATTAATTACGGAAAACAAAACCGCCACGTCAAAGTAAAATCGTAATTCAACTAAACAGTCCACCTGGGAATTACCTAAGGAATTACCTAAGGAAAAATAAATTAAACCAACTTACCGTCGACATTAGAATTATTAATTCCAGGAAATTTCTCTCACCTCGTCAGGGATAAACACCCACCTTCCGACACACCACTAGGCGGTGTGCAAGGCACACACAATCACCGTAGTCTCCATAAATAGAATCGATAATTAGAATAACATTTTCTTTTTGCCAGATGTCTAATAAATTCCTCACCAACGACGAAATGCCGACAAACCAGTTCCCCACCGAGGTTGAAATCGTAGACCTAAATTCAGATAAAACAGGTAATATCAAATTCTTACCTAAATATGATAACTCTTACATAATAATACCCGTTCTAAGCACAATCCTTAAATGTTTCTAATTAAATAAATTTTTGAATTACCCTTTTGATTTTTAGTTAAATAAAAATTGATAATTTAACCATGTTTTATTTCGATTTATAGTTATATGAAAAATTGATAATTTAACTATATCCTATTTTGATTGATCATTTAACCATAGTTTATTTTGATTTATAGATGTACGAAAATGGATAATCTAATCATAATTTTTGATATTTCTTATGAAATTTTGTCAGATAATAGATCTTTTAATCATGAAATTTTTGATTTTTGTCAAACATTCAGTGTGAAATCGATGTGTCGATCGTAAATTCTTTAGAATTTTTGATTAAACCATTTATATAAAGCTGATATTTTAATAACTTCTAATTAAACGATTTGCAGGAATTGACTTTTGTTCAACCCTAATATTTTAATGATTTTAGTTAAGGTATTCCCATGTAATTGATATCCTAACCATAGCTTCAAAACCGCCGTCAGGAATTAGCAGTGCTGATGACATATATTATGGACAGTTAGTAATTATATTTTTAATGAAATTTGACTTTTTAAGAGTTTTTAAATACCCTTAAATTTTTTTTTGTTGATAATTTCCGTACTGAAACTAAACTGTCGTATTTATTATCAATCTTAAGGCATTTGTGAAAAGCTAAGACTTATTAAATTCTTATTCAAATACGTCTTTTTAGAGTTCTTCTAAATAGTTTCGTTCACTAATAGCTTTCTAGGAATTTGAAGTAAAAATTTCAGTTATAAATAGCGTTTTTCAATGCATTTATTTTAAGTTTTCCAAATATCCGGTATTCCGTTTAACAATTTCTAAAAAATATTCAATTTGGAATTTTATTAAATAAATTACAGTTTACATTGCTTTTCTTTGCTGCCCCAAACTCCAGCAAAATACGGAATAAAACGCTTGAAATATCCTCAAATTGCATAGTTTTATAATTGTAAATGTCCGTGACAAATGATGGCTACCCATAATGTTGGCCTTCCGCATGTATCTTTTATTATAAAGTTCTCTTACGTGGTATACGTGTGCCTATATTCAGTCCTTATCACCAAAATTATTTTCTTGTCTTTATATAGAAAATGCACTCAAGCTATGCCGATGCCCATAATTTAGGGGCTACCTCAAGTAGACGTGTTTATTTTCCTATTCATAAAACAATTATTTGTCTTAGACCTTAATGTGTGGCCAATCGCCGTAATCGATGTGTTTTAGTATAAATCGATATGTCATCAAAACGATCTTCTTTTGTCGAGCAATTTTTTAATGATTGTTATCCATACTTTTATAAGGTTGATGGTTAACACATCATTTCTCCCCATGGTTTTAATAAAACTGGCATTCAATTATAGCTTCCAAAAATGGTTTAGCTTGGAATTGCCCTAAATGAATGGTCTCTAATTTTACCAATGTACCCAGATAGACATTAAAAATCATTGAAACGCCAGTAGGAAGTCGCTCGGCACGTCTCTCTTCCAGGATTCAATTAAGTACCCTTAAAGGAAGTAGTATATTTTATGGGAAGGTATAAATTTCCTTTCTGCCCACAAATAAGTCGAGAGGTAGTATACATTATTGTTATTCACATTTGCTTTTTACCGTGAAAGCTGTTAAATTAAATATAAATGTATAGTAATACTAACGGCTCCTCCTTATTCAGAGAGATCCAGTTCGATGACCTATACCCCAACCCAAGTTGCTGATCGATGGAGATGGGCATAGGAACAGTTCCGGCAGGAGAGATGCCCCGAGGTTTCCCAACTACAGCCTCAACACTTCGACGAACACTCAATGGAAAGCGACCACAGCCTGTGGTTGGCTGACCGAAAATGGAGGAATGGAGCCCGGCCTGGGAGATCGGCGAACAGGCCCGCCGTCTCCTCGAGCGGCTCGAAAACCACCAGCGGCAGGTGGACCTACAAGTGGTTCGGGCTCGCCAATACTTGGCGAACGTTGAAGAGGATCTCCTAGCTGGTCGAATCGCCAGCAGCTACCAACACCCACCTCAATACAAGGCTCCACCCAGTAACCGGTCAAAATAACTCGGGCTCGAAACACCAAGCGGCCGTGATGATCATCTCCAATTGCTCGCCGGAGGAATGGGTGGAGAGGGGGTTCACCGCCTCCTGAACTGCCACCTCATAGTAGAGACTCTCTAATCCGACTTAGCACCGTTAACTTGGTTAAAATTTTCTTAAATAAATAGTTTGTTATTTTAGATGACTACTTTATTTGCGTGATTGTTTTAATAGGAAAATTCCTTTTTTGTTTAACGTAATGCATACAAAATTTTTTCTCAAGTCAATAACTAATCGTTTAAATGTCTTTATTAATAGCAATGGAACCCATCCAAATTCTGCAGAAAGAGCTGACCCGTGCCCAGCAAGCCAACAAAGCGCTGTATGAACAAATTATCCAACTCACTCGAGAGATGCAACAAATAAAAACCACATGGGTGGACCCATCTAAGGTCAAGCCCCTACGCCACAGGCTCACCACTGCTCAAAAGGGCTGGGCCGAGGAAAAGCAAATGAATCAGAGTCTCCGAACACAAATACGGGGGTTGGTAGTTGCCCTATCCGCCAGTCAAGAAGGGGCAGCTGTAACCTACCCCCTCGTCTTTGCACCGTCCCAGTTGGCGTACCGGGAAGCAGTGACCAATCCAACGCCAGCCGTAACCACAACCACAACAACCACATAAAAACGAAATTTAAAAGAAATTTTGTTTAGTGGACCCTCTCAGAAAGATGTTAGAGCAATTCCGTAAAGATATAGCCGGCTATCATCAAACCGCAATAATACAAACCCAGAGGGCGGAGGCCATGATGCGGAAGTGCCGCTACATGGAGCAAACATGGCTTCGCCCCGAGGCAACAACCAAGTTGAAGACAGAAATAGACACATTGAAGACACAGTTAGAGCAGAAGAATGAAGCCCTGTGGTTGGCCGAACAGAAGGCCCAGGAGCTAGAGAAGCAGGTAGCTGAATGGAAGCTTAGTCTAATCTTAATTTATAAAATATTTATGCACCAATTCGCCTAATCCGTGAGAGAAATGTCGACCAAAATTGCTGACAAAAGATTATCTTAAATCACCAGGAGGACAAAAGATTTTTTCCATTCTAAATGTTGTTAAATAAATACGAAACGTCAGAATTTCATTATGATACTTTTCTGTGTAGTCGAATAGAAGCCCTCCTGAATCTTCACATTAAATAATCGCCAGTCCCGAGATTAACTTACAACAGATATTCTAACTATTTCATATCGCTCGAGCAAGTAACTAGCCAAATGTCTATGGCGGAGTCTACAAAAATAAATGCCACGTCTAATAACACAACCGATGACCAAAACGTATGCCAGTTAAAATACCAAATATTCAATTAGTGGTTAAATACGCTACACACTCGAGTGTTATCGAAGAAGGTCGAGACTCAACTTTATGCCTAGGAGAATTCCTTAGAATAACAAAAATATTTCGTAGAACCTACCTCTAAACATACTAAGCTCACCGGCGAAGTCGTACAGTCAACTCATGAATTGCGATGCGGATCTTTACGATGAATGATAGTCACGAGATATCAGGAACTAACCCCAACGAATTATGAGGGAGGAACAACGCAAGTTACCCCGCCACAAACTTCTCATAGTTTATTAATTTTAATAAGTACCTTTAAGTAAACTTAATTCACCCATAGATTGATTCATGGTTTAACAATCCTACGCGATCGATTTGTTACTAATTTAATTAATTAACTTTGCTTTTAATGGATGTTGACCCGATAGGTACACTATAAATATCACAAGCAAATTATTTTAAAACGTGTTAATCGCCACATTAATGATTCAGCTTATTAAACTATTTACTAAATTCGTACTCACAGGTTTTTGGATGGACGAATCTCGTATCACGATGATATTCCCATCCCACTCCGCCGCGAAATGTAGACAGGCGATGTGGGATGAGGGGTATTCTATCTCCCAGGTAAGAAAATCCAGATTCGAGAGGCAGGATGAAATGGAGGACGCCGAACGAACGTATATAGCCATCAAGCGGGAGCCCGGGCGAAATCCGGCTCGCAAACTTCGAAGACAGGCAGAAGACATCCTAGCCCGGCTCGAAGCTCACCAAAGGAAAACTAATAAGGAAGTAAATCTAGTCCGTCGACATCTCAACCAGATAAATAAGAATATTGCGGCTGGCTTAATTCCGAGCACGTATGGGTATGCCCCTTCTTATGGCATCTCGTTCGAGCTCGATGATCCGAGAGTGAAACAACCAATTCCACGAATGACGGTATCAGTGCTGAAGAAGATCCTTTCAGGGGCAAAGCGAGCAAGAGGTGAAGCTCAAAGACCGGAGTGGGATCATACCTATACCCACTGGTCATCGAGACCGGATCCAAGAGACCGACTTTCTACTTCACGCTATAATTGATTTAAAACACTGTTATTTCACTCTGTGGTTGATTGGAAATATAATAATGCAAGTTTTTCATTGACTTAATAGATTTATGATTATCATAAAAATATTCATCTAAACAAAATCCTTTTACGACTCGAAATTAATACGTCTTGAAACTTTGTACTTATAATCATGTTCAATGTATAAACTGAAACATTCATGATCTAAATTTTCTTTTTAAGAAATGGACATCGGTACAATCTTAAACAAGGCTCTGAAAGACGCACAAAAGGAAAATAAAGACCTCCAACGACAGATGTTGGAGTTGACCCGCGAAGTCCATCGTACCAAATCAACGTGGATAGAACAAGCAAAGGCAAAGGTTCCATATCAACGTGTGACCGCCGCTTAGCGTGGATGGGCGGAAGAGAAGCGATTGACACAGGCCATGAAGACGCAGATTCGAGGATTAGAAGTGGCGCTGGCAGCCTGCCAAGAGGGCCAAGCTGTCACGTACCCTCTAGTCTTTGCACCGGCCAGCTGGCGTATCGCGACGCCACCAACGTCACCAAACCGGCGATAAAACCACCCCAACGTCGTCCTGGAAAAATCGAACGGGCGAGGCGACAAGCAATGAGATCAACGGGACAATCAAACTGAAAAATATTATATTAAATAAATGTTTTGTTAAATTGTCTATGCGTTTATTAAACTTATTAATTATGGCTAAACAAGTTATATAAGATAATCAAATTTAAATCAGAGAGAGAGAAAGGAACGACTGACCGTATTTGTAAGCGAAAGGGACCAGGGATAGAGAAATCGCACATATACCTTCTATCGGTGGTGCGTTGAACCCGCTATAGGATCGGGCCTTAGCAGTTCCTATATGGCGCTCACCTTTGGCGATCCTATAACCGGTGGTTACATTACCAACGTTGCTTGGCAACGGGTAACCATTGGGGGCAAGATGTTAATTTTCATATGGGGTCAAGGACAAGGACATTCATTCAATAACCCCACAAATTGAACAAATGCTCAAAATAACATTTTAATAAATTCTTAATACACATGTTAATATTTTAATGTTTTTGAGGCAGCATTGCAAATTTCCGAATCTTGACGTCTTTCAGTCTTCTTCTTCTTCTTGCTCTTTCAGCCTGTCTATGTCGAAGTTTGGGTCCATTTCATTAATGGGTGTGGAGATAGAACCATTGGATCTAAATTATTCGGAGTGATTTTGTTCTCAGTGTTCGGCAAAAACAAATATTTTAAATTTTTTGTTTATCTGGCACGACATCCGATAAAATCAGGGCCCGCAAAATACAAATGGACGAAAAATCATCAAAAATATCCTACTTAACATTAAATAATACAAAAAGTAGAAAAAAGAATAGAAAAATACAAAAAATGTGTAAAAATTAAAAAAAACATTTAAAAAGAATCAAAAAACATAAAAGTTTAGCAAAATTAACCTATTTCATCAAATTGGCTCCAAATTCATAGAAAACGCTTATATTCTAGAACATAACTATGAGAATTAAGCTTAAAATGTAAATAGAAATTTTAACAAAAAAGAATCATGAAAATCTGACAACTATGGGAAAAGTGATGAAATATGGTAAAAACGTGTAGGCGTTTTGTTTTATCACATCAAAAAACATGCGTGTAAACCCCCTCTATAAAAGTCGATGCCAGATCAACACAATAAAATGCTTTTTTCAAACAAGAATCAAAATTAAAATTTTAAAAAACCCTCTCGAAATTCTGGAAACTTGAGGAGTAAGGATTACTATATTTAATTTTTAATGTTATTATATGTAAAAGCTTTTATTTTGTTTTGTATTGATTTTATTAAGTGAAAGATTTTAAAATGCTGCAGGTATTTGAGAAATGAACCCATGAAATTTCGATATCACTTCTATTTTATTTGTTTTAGTCAAAATTTTAATCTCTATGCAAAATTATTTCCTCGTATCAACCAAGTCCCAAGGAAGCTTCGCTTCCATGGTACTTGACCTATACGAGATGCCTCGTGACCAATATTTTCAATCACTCGAGAAAGGTTAATAATGAAGTATTAATAATGATCATTTATTGCATTTAACATTATTATTATTACGCTTAACTATTATCATTAATTTCAATTACTTTTTGAAAATCCAAATGTTGCAAATCTGAGCGTTATTTTATCCACTATTGTTATTAATTTTATTGACTATTATTATCCTACGATCACATGCATGCAAGTCAGAAAAATTAAATTCTCACCAACTAGTTTAAAGCTAGTACTTCGGTGTTGGAGCTACCCGTAGTGAATGGTAGTTCGCGGGTCAGATCTTCTCTCCAATAACATCAAAGTCAGACCCTATGTAGAGAGCGAAGGATCATAAGGAAGCTTTAAATAATATAAAAAGAATGAAGAATATACTAGTAGAACGAATCACAGAGAAGATGTATATTTCCGTGCAATGTATGTTATTATTATGTTATATCTGGCAAAACATATCTGGCAAGAATGAGAGTTAACAAATAAAATATTAATAAAAGTTGATATTCCAAATTAGAAAGAAAAAGAAATAAATGAAAAATGTAAATTTGCAAAATATATACTGATTCTGAAACTGTGCCGAGTAATCATAATAATTATTCTTGTTATTTTTAATGATATATTAATAAATTTTATATAATTATTTCAGGTTATTTTATAATCATAATAATTATTCTTATATTTTTAATAATATATTAATGAATTTTATATAATTATTTTCATGTTGGGTACCTTTCGTATACATTTTCAGGCGATCCGGAAAATAAGTAAACTTCTTGTTCGGTTTGCAACGTTATTGATAATTGATTATTATATCATAGCAATTAATTATTTTTCAAATGGCCATCTTCCGATTACAATGTAACGATTAAAGAAAATAATCACATTTACATATATATAAAATACTATTTTACCTTATGATTATAATGTTGAAAGAAAAGAACCAAATTTAACATATATTTGGTGGGTTACTGGGTTTCGCTATTTTTTTAAATCACCTTATTGTTACCCTGGTAACGCCATATAAATTTTTTCTAGCTACCACTCGGCACCCGTTGCTAGGCAACGTTGGAAATGTGTTCGAGTGGGTGGATTGTCCGCAAAAAGTGAGCACTATTACTAATACTGTAATTGCCCGGACAACCCTCGGGTTCAACGAGCTGTCGATGGAAGACCTATGCTCACTTTACAATGTCCCATGTATGAGAAGGTCCAAGGTCAGACTCATGTTGATGGGTAGCGATGGAAGGACATCTTTCCGACGAAGCGCGAATGCTCATGACTTTTCGGCAGCAATTTAACATTATTTATATTTTATAACATACCACTTTTAAATGATTTACCATTAATTATAATTTACATTCAATTCATAAAACAAAAAAAACGATTAAATTAGCCAATATTTGTAAGTGAGTTCAATATCAAAGCGATACACGACACATTAAGTTAATTTATTTGCCAGACGTGCGGCTCTGCGTCGGGCGCATTCTTTACGTCCCGGCCGGTAATTGCTCGAAGGAACCGTCGATGGAGTCGCTAATGGTGTTGAGTTGCTGACAGAATCCCGGTACGCCAATTGAGATGGGGTGAAGATAAGAAGGTAAGTCACCGCTTCTCCTTAACGACTGGCGGCCAGGGCGACTTCGTACCCCCTTATCTGCGTCCGGAGGTTCTGATTTAGTTGGCGTTCCTCAGCCCAACCCTTTTGAGCAGCTGTGAGACGTTGGTGGATGGACTTGAGTTTTGCTGGGTCCACCCAGGTGGATTTCACCTGCTGTACCTCCTTTGTTAGCTGAATTATCTGTTCGTATAGAGCTTTGTTGGATTGCTGGGCGCGGGATAATTCCTTTTGTAGTAATTGGGCCGGTTCCATGGCTAATAAAAAAATAATTAAAGGGGAGAGGTTTATTGATAGGGCGGAATCATATAATTTATATTTGATCCAAAGAAACTAATGAAAATCAATTGAAAATAATAAAACCCTAAACTAATCAAAAACCAAAACAAACACAAAAATAGTTTTTTAATTATCATTAAGCAAACTAATCAAAAACAAAAAGGAAAACAATTAGTCTTAATTATCATTGATCGAATTTGTGTCTTTGCCTGCTCAAGGGAAGCCTTTCGCCACCCATTCTTCGGGTGTATAGCCTGAGATCGACATGTTCGGCCTCTTGGTATTGCGGGTTCGGGCCATGGTTGCTTGCGGGGCCTGTGTCGAGGAGATTTGTTGGGGGTGCCAATAATTGTCGGCGATTCGCCCCGCCAGTAAATCTTCCTCAACGTTCGCCAGATACTGGCGAGCTCGGACTACCTGTAGGTCCACTTCCCGTTGGTGGGATTCCAGGTTCTCGAGCAGATGTCGAGCCTGCCGATAGATTTCCTCAGCCAAGCTCCATTTTTCGGCCATCTCCTGCCCCAGATTGTTTCTGTCGAGGGACCTTGATGGAGGGAACTCGGGACATCTTTCTTGTCTATATTGGGCCCAGGCCCATCTCCATCGGTCTGCGAGAGTCGGCAGGTAGTTCCTTGCACTAAGGTCTTCTGAATGTAAATCATTAACTACCGGTACGAATTTTATTTAAAATATTGAATAAATAAAATAAAATAAACAAATAAATAATTATAGTATTCTTGATTTACTCCTTTGCGAGACTATACCAGAATTTGCAACTGACCAAGCCCTTTTGTTAAATCAAAACGTCTGACGGTTCAGTAGAGATTTTCCGTTAATCGTCGACACGAAATTCTTTCCTTTTCTTCACTGTAGTCTATTATCGATAATATTGATTTTTCAAATGTCTCTTAGTGACCATCGTTATGTGTATGAAATGACTATACCTTTTCTCCCATAAACAAATATAATTTTTCCCGTCAATCAAAACATCGAGAAAATAATGGCCCGATGCGACTGGAGAAATATTTCTAAACTTGGTTGATTACAATATTTTGTAACGAAATTATCCCTTAAATCTTGAATCGAAATCCACGTAGTATTGCGAGAAAGTACGACTAAACTTTCATTATTTCTAATTAGTTGCACAGGTTTTATGCAAAAAAAAATAATAAATTAACTATTTACATATTTTCCTTGGATAAACCCTTTCTAATAAAATTGATTGACTATATTTTCTATTAAAAATATTGCCTTTCGAGACATAACTAATGATTTCATGAAAAACTCCAAGCAATCTTCCTTGATTAGCAAAACCTATACATTCCGCGGCTGGATGAGCGACCGGTGAGCAGGTTTTGTGGTGGCGATGAAAATCAACAGTTGAACAAAAATATTAGCCGTATGGTAGGGTGAATAAATCTCATGGGGGCCGCGATGTAAAAATCCAATGAACTAGACTTAATAAATCGGGGATTGAATTGATAACAATGAGTCGTACTTCATGGGGCAAGGCGAATGAGTTTTATGATCAATAATGAATAAAGGGAATGTTTGCGGAGGCGAGATTATGTATGATGGTCGTGTCGGAAACTAATTGAATATTATAAAAATTATCTATCAATTATTACAAATTATTAATTAGAAATGTTACAACAGATTTTATATGATTATTACTAGTTATCGAATGCAATTATTACGAAAATTATTAATACTTATTTAATAAATATAATTTAAAATTTCATACTTCCTGTGGTCATATCCAACATTGAGGCAACCTCTTCATCGAGCATCTCTGGTATTGATTCGATATTGTTTGACATTCAAAAAAAATATCCAAAAATTTTCTAGTAAATGTTTTATAATTCACCAATTGCGTGGGTGTCTGTGTGCGTCCGGTTAGAATTTATTTCACATGATACGAATGATAATTGATTGAATTAATTTGGTCTATTTGAACAATATTCGACGTTCGGATGCATAAACAATCGCGACATCCGCTCGAATTTTTCCAATTAGATTTATTATTTATTCAGATTTTTGGAATGGCTTAGGAAATTCGACGTTAGAGTGTGGTAAGTTTTTCTTTCTCTTGAAACTAACGGCGGAAGACTCGCACGTGTCCTCGCCCACTACATGAGTCCACGGCGGGTGTTCCCACGTTATTTCCAATTCTCGTCACGTTATTTGATTTTAGATTATTAATATTTAACGCATTCATTTAGAATTTCACGAGTTTACCGTGCCAGAAAATCATGAGCATCGTCTCATCTACTAAGATTGAAATTTAATTACCGATTGGTATTCGCATTCGCTGGATCTTGATAATATTGAGTGATCATTTTCATTTATCGTTCGATTTTTAGGGAAAAGTCTAGTCGTCCTGTTTTGTACGATTATTGATTCAATATTCCATACTGGAACAATGGCAGTAAGTCAAGTTACTAGCGATCGTTGTCTGGGTTGCGTTAGTGATTGGTAATCATTTCTGAATCAAGAACTCGTCGAACATTTTTAATCAACTTAAATTGTTATATTTTAGGAAAACGGGTATCAACTGTGGATGACCTATTCCGTGAATTTATTCGTCAATGTTATAGCGATATAATGGTAGAAGAACCGATGGGTCTATTAAGTTGGCTATTCAAATGGGTTATGAAGTCTTTTTTATAATAAAATTATTCTTATTCTATCGGTGTTGTCACTTTAATTATTTAGGCTAATGTATTTTTATGCGGTCAATTTCGATTTAAAATTGGCTTTTAGTTATAAAGGAGTTCGAATAAAATGTCGCTATTAGTTGTACTGATGGATGTTCTTTGGATTAGGATCTGATTAAATTCACTATTTTACTGGAAGTTTGGGGAATTTGTTTAATAATAATTTAGATTTAAAGTTGCATTTAAATTTAATTCATAAGATTAATTTATTTTATTTCATAGCAGTGATTTCATATTAATTTTATTCCCCGTCACCCTTCCCCTTTAATAGGTCTTAAGCGCATTTTATGTTCATATTATATTTAATGAGTGCCCACTGGACTACTCGGTGTGATGATTTTGAGCCGTGTGTAAAATAATTTAGGTCGAATTTAAAGAAAACGAGAAACGAGGAAGTAGCCAAAAGACCCCTTCCTTATTTCTCCTTTCTTCTATACGGAATAATATTGACGTTCCAATCCCTGCGTTCCGCACGCCGGGTCTTCACGGGCACAGATCATCGGCGATATTCCACGCACTTACACGAATCTGAATAGTATGTTGATTTTACTGACTTGCGATGTGTCTTGGCTGTGGGCCGGAAAAACTTCGACAATAAAACGATTATTTTTATGAAAAACAAGTTAATTTTAAGCATTATAAATATTTATTAATATATTAAAACAATATACAAATTACTTGACCAAAAATCATTCGATAAAATAACATAAAATACATCTCCCCCACGCCGATATCCAAGCAGAGCTCTACCGAGGTTGCGAGGACGTGACGTGGAGAGAGAGTTTCCAAATAAAACTAATGCTCACCTAAAAATTGATTCTTAAAACGTTTGAAAAATTTTTAAACAACTTTTGGTTTGAACAATGGTTAAATTTTATGTGAAAATGCATCGGTATATATACCTATTTTCTGTCCCTAACCTCGCGTGTTATTTTTGATTTAGTAAAACAAAATTCGACCTTGTTATTTTCTAGTGTATTCTAATCTTTATTTTTGTTATTTTTTAATTTATTTTGATAATTTTTTATTTAGAATTTTTATTGAATTATTTCTAATTCAAATTCTTTGATTTAAATTTCATTTTCATGAAATTTTGTTAATTTATCAAATTTCGTTCGAATTTGTTGGGTTTTCATGTTATGTTTGTGTTTGTATCGTGCGGATCTTGTTGCATTTTGTTATTATTTTAATTTATTTTTATGTTTATTTATTTTATATGTAATTATCTTTTTTCTCATATTTGATAGGGTTTAGTTGATGTTTTAATAGGTTTGAGTTTAAATTTGCATGTTATGTTTGCATGTGTGTTACCGATCCATTTAAACATTTTCCAAGGCCGTATGTGTTCTGGCCCAACATATTTATTGTTGGGTCAGAACACAAACGGTCTTGTAAATGTTTAAATGAATCGGTAACATACATGCAAATATAACATGCAGATTTAAATTCAAACCTATTAAAACACCAATTAACCCTACCAAAATGTGAGAAAGAGAACAATTAAATATAAAATTATAAACACAAAATAAATTAAAATAATAACAAAGTGCAACAAGATCCGCACGAAATATACATAAACATAACACGAAAACATTCATGAAAATGAAATAAAAATCAAATAATTTGAATTAGAAATAATTCAATTAAAATTTTAAAAGAAAAATTGTCAAATAAAATTTCAAAATAATAAAAATTAAGATTAGAATATACCAGAAAATCACAAGGTCAAATTTTGTTTTCTAAATCAAAAAGAACACGCAAGGTTAGGGTTGTGCAATAGGTATATATACCGAGTCATTTTTACATAATTTAAAATCGTTAAACCAGTTTTAACCAGAATCGTTTTTACAAAACTTGAAACCAGTACAGAATTACGATGTAAGTGGGAGTATTGTTCGGAACTCTCTCCACGTTGCATCCTCGCAACCTCGATTGAGCTCTGCTTGGGTGTCGGCGTGAGAACGCAGGAGCTGTAACGTCAATATCATTCCGTATGGGGGAAAAGGTGAAGGGGAAATAGTTTTTTAGCTGTTTCCTCGTCTGCCAATTCCTATAAAATCGACCTAAATTGTATTCACATACGGCTCAAAATTATCACACGAGTAGTCCAGTGGGCACTCATTAATTATAATATGAACACAAGGCACCTAAGGTCAATTTAAAGGGAAGGTCACTGGGAACTAATAAAATGAAATCGTTGTTATAACTTCTAATATCATATTGAGAGTCAATTACTTGAGTAAAAATAACGTAATGTAGTTGTTATAACTTTTAATATCATGTTGAGAGTCAATAACATTACTTGAGTGAAAGTAAATTGATGCAGTCGTTATAACTTCTAGTATAATGTCTATGGTTAATATAGTTACTTAAAGTAAAAGATAAAACAGTATAGCTATTGTAAATTGAGGAAAATGTTTTGAAGGCAATAAGAATTTCTTAAATTAAATATGGTCGTTGATATAAACTTCGTGTACAATGTCTGAAATCAATATGAATAAAATAATGTAGTTATGGTAAACCTCAAAAACAGCTATTTTGAAGTTAATAAAATTTCATAAATCAAATAGAGTAATCGTTGTAACTCCTAAACTACTGATTAGAATAGATTTGAGAAAAATTAAAATTAGTAATTACGAACTCTCGATATGACCCTTTAAGCAATTACGAAAATAGCATAAAGTCGACAACAATTGATTTGGGAAATAAATTGGCTGATTTAAAGGCTATAGACACTAAAAGTGATGATGAAAAATTCGTAAAAACTTTTTTAGAAATGCATAAAGGACGTGAACCTCATAGTTGACCAATGTGGTACCCAATGTCAAATAAAACCTCAAATAGGCGAGGAATATATAAGCTTAGAGTTTTCCCCGAATCATATGATTTAAAATTTAATTCCTTAAATAAAAATTGAAGAATCCCCAAGGGACGAATAACTTACATATATTTTATTTTGTTAAACTAAAAGTCCCGATACAGATTATAGTTACAAAGATTTCGCGGTAGAACCGAATGAAGTTGAACCGTAAGCGTGTCCACTATAAATCCTTACCATCCAAATCCAATGAAAAATAACATTCCAAAAATTTTATTAATTAAACGAAATAGATTGAACCTCAAATTATACATTCCGACCGAAATTAATTTCCATGATAGATCAAGCAATGTAGTCAAGCGAGCAATAAATTGAATCCAGTAGCAATATCATAGGTTTTCGTGGAATGTCGAGAAACGATACCTAAAAAGAAAATTCAAAGTCCATAATTTAATTTAATACTATCTAATCAATACCTGTGATGAAATCAATTAGCGATCCGTGAGTAACATTCAACCATAGATATCTGAACAATTCAGGCAGACAAATGACATGCGTTGAACGACATTCATCTATTTGTACCACAGTATTGACATTTACGATTCGAACGATCGATAATAGAGTTTTCTTTTGCATACCTACTACAATCTAGGCGGCGGTAGATACAACAAATTATGGATATATCGCATGCAATTTTTATCATAGTGACACACCTAGCAGTTGTGACTTGCACAACACACCCACTGTGTCAATTGATGCTATCTAGAAGTGCGAGTGGTCGCACACACGCTTTCCTTCTCGCATAACATCATGATCTATATAGGAGTCATCGATAGGCAGAAACTAGTAGACAATTCTTTAGAAAAATTCGCAAATGCATCGCCCATCGAGCCAAACCAATGAGAATATGATGACCAGGATCCCGGATAACGATATAGTTTTGAATCCAAGGTCTCGATCGTCAGGTAAATTTTCATTCCCATAATTCATTCTTAATTAATCCGAGTCCTAGCTAAAAATTTCGCCGCACCAACCTCACGATGTTTTCCAAGTTAAGAGTATCGATAGCAATGACAAATTAGAAAACATAAAATTTGATGTTAGAGAAACCAGCGATCTACTTTAATTATTTCTAGTGCACTGAAAACCCAACCGTAGAAATTCTGCACCATGGAACCAGTTCGAGAAATATACGATACCGTCCCCACTCACAAATACTATATTCGATAATCACAAAATTACGCAGAGATTTGTAATGGCGCGAACCATTTAGTCATAAAGAAACGATCCGAACATTGGAATGACTCGAAATTTTTTTAGGATGACTAATGGAATGCCGGAACCCCAAATCACTTCAAATGACGAAATGCCTTGTTATTTTAATGTTTCTCCCAGATTCTAGGACTACCTCGAAATTAATTAAAACATGCAAAATTAGCCAAATTTTGACACCAGAAATAAGTTGAAATACTCTGATCTAATTTTGTGAATCTCCGTTAGCAAATAAAGTTTCCATTTACTTAATTTTCTTGTGTTTATTTAACCGGTTATACGCTAATAGTTGAAAGTCGTAAAGTACGTTAGCCCCATACAGAAAAATAATTTCAAATATCTGTATCAAATTCGCATGAGTATTTATTATTATTATTTTTATTAATTTATTTCATTATTTATTTTATTGTGTTTTCTTATTTTATTAGATAACAGTAAAAGGTAGATTTCCGAATATATTTTGATTAAAATGATGGGAAAAAAAATTGAACATCTTAGCAAAACTATTATGAGTATTTTGAATTTCGTTCACTTATTGAATATTAAAGGATAAATCAGCGCAAAATTGTACAAAATCATTGGAGTATGACTGCATTACACCATTAACGAAAACGAATGGTTAGGAAAATCTTAGATAGTTGGGAAAACTCCAAATCTGACAATAATATAAATATTTTCGAGGTAGGAAAACATTTCAACTTACAATGGATAAGTGGTAGATCATAAAAGTAGCCAACTATGTTTTTATTATTAAATATTAACAATCCCATCTTATTGAATTATGAATTATTAAACAATGATTTTTCTTTATAGAACAAAAATTTCGACCTAGTTAAATAACATTTGAGAATGACAACCCATGTGAAATATATTTAGAAGGTAACCCTATAACGAAATTAAGCAAATATGAATTTTGGTTACAAGTAGTTTACTTACGTTTAGCAATGTCCAAAGAGATCAATTTTCGAGTAATCGATGGAGGCTTAAATTTTCAAACAATGGAAAATTCCGTTACCTAAGATACAAAATTAATTAATTAGCTAATCTAAACAAAACTCGAGAGATTTTTAATGCAAATAATATATTATATTTATTAGCCCGAATAAAAGTATACTAGACATCATCATACGATTAATGTTTAATCCGAGTTTATCTTAGTTTTAATCGAGTCAATTTCTAATCACAGTGTTAATTTAGTTATGAACTTTAAATTAGATTATAAGTAGGAGAATCCGAAAAAATGGATTATAAATATCGTATTGCAAATTCGTGTTATAAAAAAATAATCATACGTTTGAAAACCCCATAAAAATCTTGATCTCCTTGGACAATGTCTTAACCTTTTCAGCGAAAATACGGAGAATAGAAACTAATTACGGCTCCTTAGAGTGTACATCGAATGCAAAATTGTTAAAATTTGTTTTCCTTTTAGACGATTCGTGGATTGATGAATCCCGAATCACAGTGCGTTTCCCCGCGCACCCAGTAAATTGCTGCCGCCAGGCAACGTGGGATGCCGGCTTCACCGTATCCCAAGTCAAAGAGGCCAGAGCCGGTAGCCTCCAACAAGCAACCAATGTTGAACTCCCGTTCGTCGCGATAAAGCGGGAGCCAGGACGAAATCCGGCCAGGGAGATCCGTGGCCAAGCTGAGTTCCTCCTTACGCAGCTAGAGGAACATCAGCGTCAAACCAATTACTCGATTACTTATTTGTTCTAAAATTCTTTTATTTGACAATAATGCCTGTATGATTTTTTAACTGAAATAAGACGAATAGATAAGATTTAATCGCACCTTTTTATAGATATGAAACCACTGAGAGTTCTGCAACAAGAGCTAGAGCACGCACGCAGGGTTAACAAAAGTTTCTACGAACAAATCTTGCAGCTATCAAAAGAAATCCAGCAAATAAAGCCACTTGGGTAGAGCCGAAGAAGACAAAGACGTTCTACCAGAAGATAGCGGCGGCGCAAAAGGGCTGGTCAGAAGAGAAGCAGGTCAACCAGAGCCTGAAGACTCAAATAAGGGGTCTGGAGGTGGCAGTATCAGCCTTCCAAAAAGGAGCGGCAGTGATGTATCCCCTCGTCTTCGCTCCTGCTCAACTGGCATACAGAGTGGCAACAACGCGTCCAAAGACTACGTCGAAGCCTAGCGGTTATCGACCAGGAAGGAAAGAACGGGCCAAGCGCCGCGCCACTCGTGCATGACTTCACGTGTAGTTGTCGTCCTTAAAATATATAGTTGTGTCGTTTAATCACTTTCTGCCTTTCCAATAGTCGTCCAAATAATAACTTAACTATAAATAACGGTAGTTCAGTGGTAAATTATGATAAGTTGACTAAACTAGTAAAGATGGGACCGGAGCAAATAAAGCACACACAGGCCTTCTAACGGTGGTGTGTTGAACCCAGCTTGAGGTCAAGCCAGAGTAGTTCCTCCGTGGCGCTCACCTTTGACGACCTCAAAACCCATGGTTACATTACCAACGTTGCACAACAACGGGTAACCATTGGGCACGAAACATATTTTACATTTGGGGTCGAGGTAGTAAAAACCCTTAACCCAACATTATTATAAAGAAACAATGTTAATCTTTTATTTCAGAGAAGGCAATTCGAAATTCCAACAATTTTAATATGAAATTCCAAAAGAAAAACTAGCTGATCCGAGAGTTACGAAAAGAGATATAAATCCAATACAAAGATATTCAAGGATCTATTAAATTAGAATATAACAAAATTATATACACTGAATTCTGAATAAATAAAATAGAATTATAGAAATTCCTTTTGTTGTTCGTTTCTAAATTTTCTAGCGAAATGTAACCAAATGAATTTTAACTAAAATAATTAAATATATTGATATTATTTTTAACTAAATTTAATTGTTAATGGTTCATTAAATTACGAAAAATTAAAAAATTATTACGTGCTTACACCTTATACCTCTTCCCCAGTCAAATTGAAACAAGTTTTGGATAGGAACGCCAATGATTTAGATAAAATGTTTTGATTAATCGGGAAAATTTGCCGAAATAATGGGAAATTAAAAATAAAAATTTTCATAAAAAAAATCAATAATCCACAATCTTACCTCTCACCGAGAAGTAGTGATAAAATAGAGCAGTTATTCTCTTCAAGATCTAAAAATAGAAACTAATAAATTCCTCGACTTTGACCAATAGGAATTTTACCGTATTTTAGGATGGTAAAAGGGGCGGATTCCGAGGTTAAAAGGGTTTTTATTTGTTTTGGGGTGTTCAAATTAGTTACCAAAGACCTCCTATAGATGTTATCCAACTTTCGATTTTAATGTAGCCTTTAATTAAAAGTAATCGAATAGAAGTCAAAATCGATGAGTCTATTTTTTATTATTCCCAAAACGATCCTCGATTCAATCAAAAATTTTATTTTAAAATTATTTTAGTGCAGCCAAATAATAACAAAACCCTGGACGTGGAAAGATTCAGACGGGGCGTAGCCCATTATCACAACGAGGTCTTGAAACAGAGCCAGCGAGCTGAGTCAATGATCCGAAAATGTCGTCGGATGGAAGAGACCTGGAATCGGCCGGAACAGACGAAAAAATTAATGCAACAAAACGAATTGTTGAAGAATCAACACACTGAGGTAATGGCCAAATTAGACCAATTAAAAAGGAAACGATCAGAGCACAAATCAGGCATCACCCCAGTGCTGTTTCAAATATGGATCCAAACATCACCTGGCCCATCTCAAGCTTCCTTCCAACTCAGGCCCAAGGTAATTCCCAACCAAAACCAAACCATAAAAAATGTCACCCTAGTAAAGTGGAACGATAAAGAAGACGCAGACTCAATACCGCTCGTTTACTGGGCCAGATAAAGAAATTGGGACCTTCATCTCCTGACAATCTCTAATAATCGTGATTCAACTTTTATAATAATCAATAAAATGTCTTGGGATTTGAGTCGACGGTCGTTTTGAAATCATTTAAAACATTCAATAAATAGCACCTTCAAAATAAAATAAAGTGATCAAAGGATCGATATTGTTTCAATTAAATTAATAACTGAGGGACATATAATTAAAATGAACTTGAATAACTTCTATGGTAGCTCGTAAACCCAAAGGTTTTCTAGGAGTCATGGTAGTATGGCTCACCTTTTACTAGAAACCGCCCATTGGAATACATCTCCAACGTCATTTTGACGGGTATCCAATGGTTATATTTTTTGTGCGCGCATCTGGTGGTGACCGCAAAAATCTTATATCTTTACCCATCAGGTGCCCAGCATCAGGTAGTGGCGAGATCATCTTTGTTTCCGGCGTGCTGATGTGATATTCGATCCCTGTTCTGATGGCTTCTCGCAGTTTAAATTGGGCGTTCTCCTTCATTAAAATTCTCAATTTCTTCTTCAGTTCTTCATATTTTTCCATCAGCATGTCATTTTGCAGCACCAGATTCTTAGCCTGCTTGGTCTAGTCCCCGTATCTTCCATTCGTCGACATCTACAAATTAACGACTCGGCTTGTTGTGACCGTTGAAGGGCCTTGCTATGATAACGAGCCGCATCTTTCCTAAAACGCTCGATTTTTGTCTTATTGTATTGCTCTGAACGAAAATATTTTTTTAAAAAGAGTCAAGATTACCTTTTGGTGAATAATGTTTATGATAGTGATAAAATAACAACAAACAAAAATTTCAACTGTAAGCCAAGCTGGCTTTTTATCGTCAATGTTATTATCAATTTATTAATAGTTTTATTTTGGTAATGATATTAAAAAAGATGTATTAAATAACGTATATGTTGGGTCCCTGTTTAATGTTTTTTTTACAAAAAATGATAAAAATTATGATTTCATTAGGTATTCCCCTTAGAACATCAAAACAAGAATTTCACAGATTACTGATTTAGAAAAAGGGAATCCAATCTATTTTTAGACTGGAAGGAAAAAATTATTCCACATCCTTAAGGAAAATTTTAATTCAATTTTCGTTATTGATTTTCACTTTTTTTTTGAACAATTTTCTCTTTTCTTGAGGAGTTTTCATGGGAAATCGACTGAAAAAGAAGAAAAAAGATCCCACAAAGATCTGGAAGTTTTTGATGTTGTTCAATATATATGTTCTTGTAAGTTTATGTTTTATTTATGTAAGGAACGTTTAACGACATATGTTAATTTATGATTTTATTTACCAATTAATTTATTAATTTATAATTTTTTTCTCATCATGAGAATAATATGGTATGAATTATTTTGATTTGTATTATTTGAATTTTAAATTAGATCTATCGTTGACGGCTATAAGATTTTCTTAGTCTTTGCAACGAATTCGCTTGACCCCACACTTCCCATTTATGTTGACTTTAAGAACTATGTATGTTGATGTTGAATTTTATGGTTGCTCAGTGAACTAACCGGTGTAAATGAGTTTAAGTCGTATGTTGTCTATATTTTAGGTCGAATTTACTGGGATTGGGTGAAAGGGCGACGAGTCAAAAGACTCGCAACCAATCTGCTCTTTGCCACTATATAATGGTGTATTTAACGTTCGGATTCACCATTTTGCACGAACGAACCTTCTCGGTCACGGAACCATTGCAGATGGACTGCGATTATACGACTCCAATGAATTGTGTATGATTATATTTTCTTGTAGTATGTGTCGGTTATGGGCCGGAAAAATTTGGACAAAATAAAACTCTCTTTTTCATTTTGACATGAAAATATAATTATTAGCACAGTAACATTATTACTAATTCATCACTACAAATTGTCCCAGAACTAGGATCAAGTAGGAACTTACTTGTAAGTGTACTTGAAGCGTATCCTGATGGCTTAAATCAAATATAGTTACAGATTCTTTCAACAATTGGTATCACAGATATATGAAAATGGCATTTTTCACTAAATACAACGATTTTTTCACAGAAAAATAAATTTTGACAAAAGAAACGTAATTTTTGGCTAGAAAAAGTAATTTTTCACAAGGAAAAAGTGATTGATAGCCTATTAAACGGATCGGTATATATGCATGTATATATATATATTTATGCTAGCTAGTGTGTATATGTGTGTGTAAATTACTACGATTAAACAAACTCGACCTTCCAGAATTTATTTTATTCAACCAATTCATCTTTAAAATTACATTGGAATTATTTTCCCTTATATTTCATTTCATTTTTTTACTAAAGTTTTATTAATTATGATTTCCTAAATTAGTTGAATTTTCGGTCAAATTTTGTAATATCGTGTTGTGTTTAAATAGATTATTTGCGTTTCTTGAGGCAGTTGTGGTTATTTCGATTTTATTTTCGTGTTTCTGATTTTATATATATTTTTTCTCTTCTTAGATTTTTAGATTTTTATTTGGTGTTTGAGAGTTTATTTTAGAACGTTTTGTTGTATGTTTGCATGCTATGTCGATCCGTTTAAACAAACTTCAGGGTCACTCAGTTTTGGCCCAACAAGATGAAAACATCAATTGACTTAATGTGGGGTTTCTAGTGTAAATAACAATGCGAAAAGTCAAAAAACTGATATTTTTTAATATTATTCAAACACGGAATATTTTCGAGCAGTTTTTCACAAGTATAAACAATTGATATTTTCAGAAGGACCGATTTCATTCTTGTTACAATAAATTCACATTAAACCGTTATATCCCACACCATGAAAAACTTATGCTTTGTCCGCTTTGCACTTATATTTCGTGTTAATATGAGCCCCTTTTAATGAAAATGGTGCCTATTTTTTGTTAGCTTTTGTATACTAATTGTACTAGACTGTCATTTATATAGGAAACTGTATGGTCGAGAATTATGTATTTATGATACAAGTCAAAATAGGTAAACTTTAATCAGCTACATCATGAACGAATATAGCTAATGGGTTTGTAGCAGACATTTCTATTACTGAGAGTGGGAAACAGACGTACCGTTTTTTACAAAGTGTCGTGTAAAATTAATTTCCGTGGAATTAATTTCCAAATAAATAAATATATAAAATCAATATAAATCAATTTAATTAAGTATTATATTTAAAATGTTAAAGAATTATTTAAAAACCTCATGGCTCCACGGATTACAATAAATTCCACAGAGCTGTTAACACATCTCCAATACAAGGTTTTTTAGGAATTAGTGGGTTCAATACTGATGCCAATTTGGTTGATGGAAACAACAGGATAAATATTAATCTCCTGACTCCCGAAGAAGAAAAGGAAATTGGAGAGTTTAAGTTAAATTATTATCGTGATTTTGCAAATACTAGTAGGAGGTCAGTTAGAAGAACTGGGATTAGCTTTAACTCAAATATCAACGAAAACAATTCTTGATTAAAGTATTACAAGTAAATCAATTTTTCTATTTTAATCCTTGTATAAATGTCATTTTTATTATAGTTTAAAATATATTAAGTTTTTTGAATCAATTTTCATTGTTATATGTATTACTCTTAATTAAGACCATTTCGCATATTTCCACTTTTCTTTCCGGCACCGAGTTTCTCTCTTTTCTGGCATGTTTATGAGCCATGCTCTATAAATTCGTTTTCCAAATACTTTTTCACATGGAATTTGTCCAATCGTTTTTTGAAATGTTGAATTTAACATAAATCAAACTTCAGCCCACTTTTTATGACTTCTGTCTTTAAGAGTAATATGGATAGGATCTCTAATTGTTCGAAATTGCCTTTCAATCTATCCATTGCTTAGTGATGATACGGGCTTGAGTACATTATTTTGATATTATGTGCTTTCAACAAGTTATTTATCGTCTTCCTTTTAATTTACTTCCATCTGTCACAATGTATAAATCTTGTCGCACCATATTTTAGTTTCCAGCTATTTTTCAAAATTGAAGTAACGGTATTCTCATCTTGTGATTTCGCAGTATTCAGTGAAACCATACTTGCTATATCTATCAACAATGCCGAAAATATATTTCATTACGTATTGTGTTTGGCTTAATGATCCACAAAAATCAATAGATATCATATCAAATCTATTTCTGGCATTTTGATTATTTCTTCTTAATTTGAGTTCTTGGAGCTTTTCGGTTTTAGCAATTTTTACAACCTTGAATTACAACCTGTATAATTTTTCTCATACTTTTTATAGCAAAATTATTTGATACATTGTTCACTTTTATTGTTTCAGCGTGACACAGTTTTTTATGATATAATTGTAAAAAGACTGTTCTATGGTCCATTGGTATTCAAATTTTATTATCCTCTGTCAAAATCACTCCGTGTTTTAATTTAAATCTGTTTTCTCATTTTGATTTAAGCTTTCTACAATTTCCTTGATTTTGTTTGAGTTTTCCTGAAGTTATAATTTCGTGATTTATTAAATTTTGTCTTTCCCACATCCCATTTAAGCTTCATGAAAGTGGTATCATATTTAACAAATAATAGTTCAATAATATTTCTGTCTTCACATTTGTTAAACCGTATTTCTGCAATCTCAGTAACATTGCTCATTTCTGAATTTTTTGTTTTATACCGAAAGCTTTTAAAATATCCATTCCTCCAATCAATTTTGGTGACATTTCTGATTTATTAAGCTGATTTATAGTAATTCATTCTTAAATAGGTTTTAAATTGTGTTCTTTTATTGCAGGGTCTCAAAACTATGGCCCCAGAGGGCTTCTCATCAGGCCCGCGGAAATAATATCACATGGGCTCAACTATAAACAGTTTAGAGACATGTTGAAATATATAGACTCAGAATTGCAAGATTTATCATATTACACTACAGTGAGATGGCTAAGTTGTGAGAAAGTTCTGAGCAGAGTATTTAAGTTGAGAAAGAAAATAAGTGACTTCCTGGAAAGTAAAGGCAAGCTTCAACTTTTACTCTCTGATAAGTGGGTATGAAAATTGGCCTTTACTGCAGACATAACTAGTCATTTAACTTTTTTGTATTTAAAATGACAAAGAGAGAAAAATTTAATTTCTGAAATATACACCCACTTATGGGCCTTCGGATACAAACTTGTCTTGTTTTTGTAACAAATCAAACCAACAATTTTACGCACTTTCAGCAGTACAACGCCTTCATGACTGAAACAACAATTGAGTTCCCAACGTCATTTGCATGCGAGATTATCAAAGACCTCCAGCTACATTTTCAGGAGCGATTTTTTGACTTGCATTCAAAAACAGAAGAAGTAAGACTGTTTCAAAACACATTTAAAGCAGATGCTACCAGTTTTCCAAACAAATTGCAGCTGGAAGTCATTGAGATGCAAGCAAATGAAATCCTTAGGAACAAGTTCAAAATGAGACTGGTAAGATTTTACAAGTTTCTTGCAAAGGAAGATTTTCCTAATGTCAAGACTTTTGCATCAAGGTACTTTTCAATCTTTGGAACAACATACCTGTTTTAACAAACATTTTCAAGAATGAAATAAGTGAAGAATTATTTGAGTACAAACATGTCCGATGATAATCTAAGCTCACTGTTGATGTTAGGGACATCAAAACCCAGAAATTTCTGCTATTTTGGCATCTAAAAAACAATTTCACCATTCCCGCTAATACAGGTGTTCATGTGTTGTGTGTCATTGTATTATTAAATAATAGCTGAATCAAATAATGCAAAATAAATAGATAAAAACAATATCCATCTTTTGATTCCTTTTTTATTTCGACATCGAGTATTTAGTCGCCTCTGTACTGCCGTTTGATAGTCAATCCGGCCCTCAGAATAAAATGTTTCGAGACTCCTGTTCTATTGCATTAAAAATCTTAACAATTCTTCTTTATCTAACTGGTGTTTTAAAATTTGTTCGGTTAGATTTTCAATTTACTCACAGAAATAACTAGCGGAATCGTTTCTCTGTCAGTATTGTAGAGGTTCATTTTAATCTTCGACTAAATTTATTGATATTTTAAAAGCTTCTCTCAGTCTATTGCTGTAATTCTATTTCTCGTTCGTTGAATCGTATTTCTTTATGGCATCTGCTGATAAAAATCATTCATGAATTTCTTATGAATTCTTCTGTATTTGACATAACATCAAATAATCTTTCGGATTCTTTTATAAAATCTTCAATATCTGATTCAATTTCATAATTTTCTGGCGCTTTAATAAAACTGGACATCGTGGTCGCCATATTACCTACTTCTTCTTTTGTCTCGAGATCATTCAATCAAAGTAACCAAACATACCACCCAAAAATTGTTATTTTCATTACTTTTCATCATATCATAAATAATTTATATTGTAATGTTTTGCCGGTTTTCTATAGTAATTTCAAATTATTAAATTTCTAAATTATTATTTTATATTATCTTTTCTCACATTATCTTTATTTTCACCAGAGTACCTGCCAAATTTATCTCTCATCTGTTATTTTCTCTTGTTATTTTTATGTTTAGTTTCGTGTTTTCTGCGTACACTTGTTATCAGTTTACTTTAGTTTTGTGTTTTCCTAGATTTTAGTTGTTTACTTGGTGTATTAGATTTTTAGTCATCTTATTGCCATATTTTCGTTTCGTGCTACCGCTGCATTAAAAACCAACTGAAGATTAACAATATACCATCCCAACATTTTTATATGTGACCTACTTTATTAAAAATAATACTTTAATATCTTACATACTTATTTGACCTCAAAGTGACCATAAAACAACTGTGACATATTTTTAACTTTAAAAGATCCCAGGATAAAAATTGATCAACATTTTCTATGGAGTCAGGGATTTGACTGAGATCTCTAAATTCTCATGGACAGCCATAAGTAATTTATTTTTAAAACTTATTCTGACATTTTTATAACCAAATTATTTTTTCAAATTTTCGTTCAGCTGGTAAATCATATCGGTGACAAAAGTACAAGACCTCAAGCAACGCGTTACAGAAGAGAGATCCAAACGATGGAAAAGGACGAAGTTGAAAGATATAAATTATTATCTACATTTCCGAAAGATATGCATTAGAGAAAAGTAATGTATGAATAATGAAAAGAAAATTAATCTCATGAGAAGTTTATTCAAGAAATCATCGCCAACAAATTTTTTCATTGAAATCACAAATAGAAATAATCGTAATCTGGTCACAAAGGAATCAATAAAATAAATCTAAAATACATAAATTAATTAATAATTATTAATTAAACAAATAACTAACCTAGTACAAAACTCCTTTTCATTGGTTGATTGAGTTTATTTTGAATGGTGACATCGTTTTGGTCAAAACCTTAATTATATTTCAATAATCAATTAATTTATTATTTAATTTAAAATCGTCCCACCTGCTTTGCTGTTTTGACAAATGAACGTTTTTTACGAATAGACAAACGCCTGACTGTTTTATTTTCCATAGTCAACTGAGGAATTTTTCCATTTCCCGATTTGATTGGTGGCAATTTTGCATCGGCCTTTGAACTGGAATCAACCAATAACAGATCGGCATTGGTTTCTCTATTGATCTTTGAGTGAGAAAAGTAGCAATCAATTGTAGAGTTTGTTGATTTATTACTCGGTTCAGTGCCTTTGATCAGTTCACATGGTTGATTAGAGTTTACTATGGCTATCATATAGATGTTTACGATCTTATGGAGTTCGGATGGACAATCAAAAATGTGATTCGACAGATTTATGAAATCTTTAGAAAGTTGGAGTTTGTTATAATTATTTTCCCCGTCGAACAGTGACAGTTTAAGTAACTCATATAGTTGTTCTTTATTTCTGTTCAGAGCTGCGTGGTTGGCTAATATATTGAATAATTTGATTATTTTTTGTAATAAAGTCCTGCTTTGTTCAGGAATGTTCAATAATAATATTTGAACCGCCAATATGTGACTCTTTTGCTTTTTTATTTTATTGTTTTTTAAACATGTTAAAGACTTCAAAGACTCAATTTCTGTTGAAATTTTAGCGGGGAGTAATACACCGAGCTTTTGTATAATAGTCTTCATAGTTTCTCCAATAACAAAAAGCTTCTGTCTTTTGAGATATTCTGTTTTCCTTTCTGAGAGCTTGATTCCTTTCAAATCATCCAACACCCTTTTTACTTCTTTATCCATATTTGAATAATTCATGAAATTTATCGGTAACACTAGATAAAAGTTAAATAATTTAATAATTTAAAATTTAGTTTCTCACAGTCAATATTTTCTAACAAATACTCGATTGTCGCATTTGCGATTTCAAAATTATTTTCCCATGATTTTTCTGCTTTATTTAAAGACCCAGATGGAGACATGCTGCGCTGTCGGGTTCGACTTGGAATACGCTTATTGACCACACTAGCAATTCTTGATCTCGACCGCTTACCAGCCGTGAGTTCTGGCAAGAAACTTTTGTCAAGTTCCAAATCCAAACGATTGAGAAGTTCTTGGGAAATTTTTTTGAATGCTGTTGGGAAAAGGTTTTTACTTCTTACTACGTACTCCATCATCGACTGACTAGACTACAGAAATAGGAAAAGGATTTAGTAGCATAACACTGATAATAATTTTCTTACTTGATTGCATCTATCGGATGGTGGACCCCCGACGTTTATTACATTAGACTTGAATGTTAACTTTTGCGCTTCCATTGAATTATCAGAAAGACTTTTATAACGATATTTATTAACTAATACAATTTATATGAACAACTAAAATACTGGTACTCTTATGCCACGAGGGGATTAATTTATATTATAAATAATAATAATAAGTAGCATGTGCAAATTATTAATAATCCCATTCATATTGCGTAATTAATCAAGGTGAAATAATACTTTTTTAATTAAAATTATTGCATTGTAAAATTTACAATTTTTTATAAAATAAAATTTAATTAACTTTTGAATAAAAGTAAATTTAATAGTTTGGGTAACATTTAATATAAATTTAAATTCATTGCGACTTTTTTATTATATTATAATTATTAATATTAATTATAAAATAATATATATTATTCTTTTAAAATATGATAGATGAACTCCCTTTAAAAGTGAAATAAATTTTTTACTAATACTGCAAAAATATATTAACTTAAAAAAATATTTCCATGTGTATTAAACAATGGATAGAGAAGAATATTCCAATATCCTCCAATCATTAAATTAAAAAATCAAACTTTATAAAATTTTACAAATAAAATACTAGTTAATCTTATAAAATATTGTTAATTAATTATTAGAAAGAAAAACATTAATGTAAGTTTTATGATGTAATATCAGATAAAATTATAAATTTTTTCATCTAGAATTTTGAGTCAAGTGCCGGATCCGGACGAACTTATAATAAATATTTGTAAATATCCTTAAAATAAGGATATTTAATTTTTTCTGGACGTCAGTATTTTTAACATCTCAAATCCCATTTACCTTTTCTTTTAGGTTTTAATGAAAATCATATCCAAACTTATAAACCTTCGCGTACCATCACTTGATTATATTATTAGGTAACACGGGATTATCTTCAAGTCACAATTAAGGTTTTTCTGCAGGTAATCACTTGAAAATTTATCAAAAAATAAATATTAATGGTTTAATTTATAAATTAGTCAACCTATTTTATTATTCCGAGAAATGAGCAAAAAATAAAACATTTCCTTAATCGTGGAGAAAGCGCGTTAAGAATTACTAATAATGATTGTTTTTTTCGATGTAATCAAATCCAAAATCACTGTCATTTTAATTATGATAAAATTTCATTTATTTCATTACGACTATTGATTAATTGTTTTCCTAATGTAAGTTTAATTTTTTGGGCTGCCTTTTCAAGTGTTATTAAATAAAAATCGAAAAACACCTGATAAAGGCAGAACCGAAAATTTTTGTTGCAATGGAAAATAAAATTTATCTCGAGTCATATTGAAAAAAATTAAATTCTAAAAGAAAATAAAACCAGATCAAAGGTGAAAAAATGAACACTTTGTTTTTATTACAGTATTAATGAAAGACTTTGGCATGTCAAAGAACTTTACAAAAATAATGGTCAGCAAAACTTCTTAAAATTATCAGTATTTAAAAGGGTAATTGGAAATAGGTGTTAAATAAAAAAAGAAAAGAAAATGCTATTAAATTGCAAGGGAAATTATGTAGACAAATTGAGGGTATTTCTTCCAAAAAACACAACAATAAAAGAAAATTCCACTTAATAATTAATGAGGAACAGTAATATATAAACTAATTAATTGAAAATAAAAATTGCCATTTTAGGGCTGACAGCAAACAGGAGAATCTGAAATTTTCAAGTCAGATTGAGAAATTTGTAAAATCGTTGGAAATTTAAAGAGAATTGAGTAAGATTTATTGAGACATATTTATAAGAATAAACTGAAATTGTGAATAAATTGTTAGAAGCGGTGATTATCCCATTGAAATTATCAGAAAATCCACCATGATTATAAAGGTGTAGGTATTTAAATTTGCGCTTTGAAACAAAATTCGATGGCTCACATAAACCAAATTGCGAATCCATACCTCAACAATATCACAATACCAGATAAATAGCCCCTTCCGAAAATTCAAAGACATTCTAACTGGACAAAAATATTTTACAAAACTTGATATGACCAAAGATATGACCATCATATACCAATCGCAGATGGAGACAAAGAAAAAATAACAGTGACAACTGTATTTGTACTATTTAAGTGCAAAATGATGCTTTTGGGCTACGAAACCCTTCTTAGACATTTCAAAGATACATCGAAAATAACCCCAGAAAATCACAGACATTTTGTTTAGCTAATGTTGATGATATTATCATAGGTTAATACAAACCTATCTGAAATCATCGCTCCTCTGCATGATCTGATAACACAAAAATCTACAAACTAGAAGAATTTTATGTGAGAGAAACATCACGACGAATAATTCCAAAAAGCAAAAGAAACTATCAATGGCGACTTCAACTAGTTATCCAGATCAATCTAAACGTTTTACACAGTGTTCAAATGCCTCTTCATCAAAAGTTGGAGCCAGTATCAACCAGACAGATTTTTAAAATAACCTGATTCCAATCTCATTCTTATCCAAGAAACTGTTTAAATCAGAAATTAAATATTTTAAATTTGACCGAGAACCTTTCTGCTACACGTGATGTCAATGAAAGAATAGTCATGAAGGGAATGGAAATCAGGGAAAATTTTTCTCAATTGACATTCTTGATTGAATACATCAAAGGTAATGAGTATGTGCTGGTATACCTTTTACCAAAGTAAATTTTAGTGGAAAGAAATGCTATCAAACAAACTCCTTAAACTGTTAAAATCTTCAAGTTTCTTATAAGTGAATAAATCTCTGGACACTCCTTAAAAATATCTGACGAAACGTCAATACAATTATGCCAAACAAAAGAAGGAATTCTTTTTGATACAAGCATAGAAACCCCAAGAATCGTTATTCCAAAAGTATTCAAATTTGAAGAATTTCAAAAACTTCATGCTCTTTCCCATCCGAGATACAATCCAATAATGAAACTAGTGACAGAAAGATATGTGTATGGTCTGTAATGAGATCTAACGCTCGCTCATGGATCCAAAAATGACTTAACCCCTCCGAATATGCTCATCGACCGAAAAATGATTTTAACTCTTTGAACGTGTAAGTCGACTAAAGTCGCCCCGAACCAATTCTTTATTTTATCTAACGCGTCCAAAGGGTTAATGAAAAACATAAGCAGCGTTGAAAACCTCAGTCGTGTAGAGAACCGAGCTGTACAGGAACCCCGGGAAGTCAGTACATCAATTAGTTTTATTGAGAATAAATTTACTCAAGAGCCGGCCGGGTAAATTAACTAATTGGAAAACGATCGCTCCCGATTTTGAAAGCAATTAAACCAAGTTTTCAGTAATAATTGTTGGATATTCAAAGATGATTGTTTGCCATTGAATAAATTGTTTAAAAAACAGTATAAAAATGAGCTGATAGCGATGAGGTCAACTAAGCAAAATAAAAAAACTTTGAGTATAAACTTTAATCAACTTAACATTTTAGACAAGGTAATCATCAACTAGGCTATCTCTCTTAACGTAAAACATCAATTTCTTAATGAAAAGAGCAAATCATGTGACAAATTGTGAATTTGTATTGAAAAGACGCGAATCAGTACAACACGCAGAAGAACAATTCCAAAAAGAACATTCTTTTAGAAACGATATAATTTCAAATGAATTTGTACCAAAACTGCAAACAGTTTCTATGAAGAACATTGCAAAAAGATTATATAATGAAAGTAGAATACTTCCACATTCACCGGTTCCAAAGTTAACAGTAGGTAGTTGTTTTTGCTGTGGTGAAAGAGGACATAAAAGATATGTGAGCCTTCTTTGGAATAAATGCCTAATATGTTGCAAGGAAGATCATAGGTTCCGAGACTGTTTTTCATTATGTAAATAGGTTCCCCAACAAAATCAAAGAATACCATGCATAGAAGAAGAAGATTCAAAATCTGGAAAACAAGATTGTACTGAGAACAATTAAGATTTCAGGATAATTCACAGCGAAATAGAAGAAAAATACAATGCTCCTGAGAAATATACTACGATGAAAGAAGATGGAAAAAACATCATTGACTTAATGGGTTTCATTTCGTCGGTGAAGTCAAGTAAATAAATTGTGGATTAAGAAATGAGCGCTGAAGAAAGAGAAGAAGAGATGTATCAGACAAAAAATGGAATAATTTGGAGTAAAATAATTTTGAATGATACAGAGTAAGTATATTATGGTATTCGGGAGCGTCAGTAACAGTCATGAGCAACAATTTGTGGGAGAAAATAGGCAAACCAGACCTTTAACGTAGTGCTATACTATTATGCGGAGTATTTTCAACCGGAGGAGAAGAATCAATGGGATGGGATGTATGACTATACCATTCATATGAAATTAGGTGACCAAAATTATTACAGTAGTTGTTGTAAAAGAGATTCATCGGTTGTATTGATACAATGGAAGAGCTTGGAGTAAAGTTAATGAAGATAAATTATATAGAAACTACATATTTAAATAAAATTCACACTGATAAAAGAAGAATAAACAAAGCTCTGATGGTGTTGACAGGAGAGAAGACCAAAGATTTTGAAGAAATGATCAAGAAATACGGTGGAATTTTTATGCATCAAAATTTGATCTGGGATTTACTAATTTAGTACGACACGAGATGCGGACGTCATGAAGTCCAATAATGCAACATCCATGGGGTCAACCAATGCATATGGAGGAAAGAATTGAAGACCTGATAAAAGAATTAATTAAAGTAAAAGTTATTTGACGATGTAATAGTTCTTAGAATGCTTAGTTAGTGATAGTAGGTAAGAAAGATGGATTCATCAGAATGTGCGTAGAATATCATGGATTGAATGCTATAACAGAAAAGGAATCTTTACCGATACTTAATATCAAATTTTTACTGGACTGTCTCGCGGATGCAAGAATATTCTCGTCAATTAATTTAGGTTAAGCGTATTAACAAGAAGAACTGGCTGCAGATATTCAAGAAATGACTGCATTTACTACAAGAGAAGAACAATTTTGTTTCAATAAGCTTCCGTTTGGATTATCAACAGCTCCTGCGACATTTCAGCGACTAATGCACACAGTATTGGAAGGAATGCTAATTAAAGGAATAGTAGCTATTTTGATAATATTTTTATATATGAAAATGCAAAAAAGATCAGAAAAGAGTTCAGCATAAATAACAGTCGACAGAGCGCGACGGGCTTTTCACTTTTTGAGATAATTTTTGGGCGATGTGTTAATTTACACTCAAACTTGAAGCAAGCAGATATATCTAGAAGAGAATTAATGGGAAATGTGAGACATAACTCAAATAAAACTGTAAATACTATGAGAGCTATGGACAATACAAAGAGAGACTCTTGTATTATTGAGGCGGAGGAGAAGGTATTAGTGCCCAAGGAACTGCACAACAGACACAAAGATGATATACAGTAGGAAGGCCTATACAAAATCGTTATGTTTTTATTTCCCATCAAGTCGAACTTCATTCCCAAGACGGAACGAAAGAAAGAAGAAACGAGTGGCTGAAGAAGTGGAGAAAATCTTAAGAAGGGGAGAGTTAAGATATTTAAATTATCTTGTGTTTAAAAAATTTATTATCTGGAATTTTTTATGAAATAAATCTTGATGGAATTTAATTAGTTTAAAAATGAGTTGGATGTAACTGTTTATATATTTACTATTACTAAGTTTATATATTTTACAGTATTTCAAAAATGTTGAATTTTTTTTGCTTTGTGAATATTTCGCAATTAGCAACTAGTTTTAATAAATCGATTAGTAAAATCCTTTACAATTTTTTAGCCTTTGGTCTGTTTTAATTTTAGTTCTTCTATGTAGTACTGTATTACTTGCCATTTTTTAAAATTTTGTTGACACAAGAAATGTTTTTATTTTAAGGTTGCTAAAAATATTAAATAAAAAGTAAAATTGTTGATTAAAATTAATTTTGTTTTCTATTAAAATAACATTTTATAAAGTGATGTTAACATTTGAATAGTTTCACCCAATCAGATTCAAGGAAATAATCGGACGTCAAACGGAAATCGTATATCGTAAAAACTTCATCAATTTCATTAAGAAAACTGAAAAAAACTCCAAATATTGATCATAACTGACAATATAGATAAAAAAACTCGCATCCAGTAAACAATAACAACAATAACAACAAGAAAAACAATAAGAACATTACAAACAAGCAAGCATCAAATAATAATTTCATTGTTATGTACATTCACACTGCTATGTCATACTCTTATCTTTATTAATTATCGTCTGACAATTTTAGCAGTAATTTTTTTTTTATTTTTATCAATTTTTTATATAATAATTACTGAACCGTCAAATCGTATCAACTTGATTGTATCAATGTCATCATGATCATGAAACCGTAATTGGGTAGCTGTTAGATAGCGTCATGCTCCAGTGAGTTTCACATCAAATGAGCAATTAAACTCGTCAAATTTCTGATCGGCTTCAATCAATTATAGCATGAAAACTAATAATTATTACTTTATGATACTCTCAAAACAGAAGTCAATGAATTTTATTAAGAAAAAATACATTCAATAATGAAAACAAATATTTGTATGAAAAAAATAACGTAAAATAATTTTATCCGATTTTTTTTACTTTTCTGAAACTTCTTGAATCGGATCGAGCACTTATGCTTCCGCTTCCGTTTCCGTTCTTTAGGTTAATTTTTTTCTGGAGCTTGAATTTTCGATATTTCTGAAGTTTATCTAAAAAATTAATTTTTTATAAATGGCAAAAAGTCATAAATCACGGCCAATAAGATTGAATTGTGATTAATAAAGAACAATTTCAATGCAGAAAATGAGTTTCACTTTTTGTACAAAATATCACGAGTGTTCACAAAAATTGGCAATGAACGACGGAATAAATTTCGAAGAAGACAAAAATAGTGAATTATAATTGAAACGGATGTAGCTCTTTTGCTACTCTATCATACTTAAACGAAAATATAGCAATGATAACTAGAGTTCAAGAAGCAATGAAAATCCATAAATAGCTTAATTAATAAAAGGCAAGAAAACTTTATAAGGCTCTCGGAATAATCTAAAATGTGATATAGAATGAATTCAACTTTTATGTCAAAATGTGGTCAGACTTCTTAATGAAGATTAGAATGCAGGATCGACTCAAATGTATAAAAACCTTTCTAACAATATTAAATTGCAAGATTCATAACTTTTATTAAGATAAATTAACGTCGCTGCTTTTAAAGAAATTCTATTAGTATTTCATACTAATTTGCGTCAGAAAAAAGTTTTGAAATGTGGGAGTGAAAGATGATAATAAGTCAAATAATAAGTTCCTTCAGCTAAGTGCAAACGGTTTTTCTCGAAAAGATTCTCTAACAATTAATATAAACTGAATTCTGTCCACCTCTGGAGACTTATTATTGCACATTCCTAACATAGACATGTCATTTGTCTCATTTAAGAATGTTATCCAAAAAATATTTGATAATATTCTTATTTATAGAAAATTTACTCACTGCTTTTAAAACATTTTTATAGAATCAATATAAAAACTTCCGGAAATTTTTAATTTTTGATTTTAGTATAGGAGAGTACGTGGACGATATAGTTAATGATCATAAATTATACAAACCTCCAAAGGCGGGAGATATGAGCTCCTCCAAATAGACAGAATTCATTGTTAACGAGTAACAAATTTTACTTTAGGGCGATAAAAACAAGACCTACCCGAACATATGATCAATATAAATGAATATTATTGTTTATATTGTATTTGTTATAGTTTATGCAAATGCTACAATAGGAGAATTGCAGACCCCAATAAAGTCACCAATAATGTGTATTGTCTACACATTAAATGCGCTTTATTGAGATCGCGCCTATACAGTTCGCATCTTTCTAATGTGTAAACATTCATAGCAAAACGTTAAAATAAAATATTACAATATAATAAATGAATAAATTGCAAATTTATGATAATCATATAAATAGCTATTATTTTATTGCACCAAATTAATGATAAATTATTTCTTTTCGTTTTCAAACTCAAACTTAAATTTCAATCTTTTTGGGTATTTTCGATATTCACTTTAAGCAATATTGAACTTTTATGATTTTTTCTTTTTTTTATTTGTAATTTTATACGGTGATTGCCCGCAATTCTGGGCCTGGAGACCAAAACAGAATTTTTAAAAAATATTTTTATTTAATGGTATTTACCTTGCTTTAATCATTTCAAAAATATGCAAATTCCGGTCAGGGATGGAGACTAGAAATTTTTCGTCTTTTTCAAATCATTACTTATATTTTACCATTTGATCATTTTAAAAATTTATATTATGTTGATTTCTTGCTTTTACGACTACCGTTTGAATTTATCTAATAATTTCAGTCGATTGCATCATTCAAACTTTGACCGTTCAAATTTGGCCTTTGAAAAATATTACACACTAAGCGAACCATATGATCTAAGTCTGTAATCAGAAGAGACTAAGGAACCCTGATAAGTTTCGGATGATCTGATTTATTTATCAAAGTTCTTGATATACAATATCTTAAGCCAATAGATGCAGTCCATGTACATAGCATAGCTGGGAGAGTTCTACTAAGTCGTTATTTAATTAGATTTAACCACATGCGCTATATTGACGTGCCAGGCACGCCTTGATGATTTTTTTCAAAACCGCAAGTGACGTGTATACCACGTCGGTAGCATTTGTCGCAAAAACAAAAACGACGTGTGTGCAACGTCGGCTGACAGACGTAACGTCATTATTCGAACTTATACGATACTTTACATATATAGTAGAGCGCGGCCCAGCTACCAAAAATTAAATCATAGCGCAAATGGTTAAAAAAAGATCAATATTCCTTTTGATTAAGAATCATTTTTTGATCAAAATAAACTTTTTGAAGTAAAATAAATTCAAAAAAATGGAAACTTTATGCGGAAAATATAAAGTTTAATTTTAAAAGAAAAATTAAAGGTGATTAAGAATGTCGAAAAAAGAGAAAAAATCAGGTATGTGACTGCAAAGTTTGGGATTAAACCAAACACTATCAACAATTTACAAAAATAAAGAAAAGCTAAAGAAGAAATCAGTTGATACACAAAATGCAATGAAAGGCAAAAGAATGAGGCACTGTAAAAACCTTTGTCCGTTAATCTCGAGATCATAATATATCAACAAGTGGCGCTTTAATTCAAAGTGAAGCCAAAAAATTGAGTACAGCCTTGAATATTGAGAATTTCAAAGCAAGTCCATGATTGATTCAAGGATTCAAAATCATAAAATTGTAAATGTTTGAAATTGAAATTTTTAACTGGAGATTCCGCGGAGGCTGACCAAACAACAGCTTCTAATTGGATAAACGATATTTTACAACCCTTACTCCAAAAATATAACGGAAATGGTATTTTTAATGGCGATGAGTCAGCTTTATCTTTTAAATGTTTTTCGGGAAAAACAATGGCGTTCAAGAGCGATCAATACCTTAATAGTAAAAAAAGTAAGGAAAGAATTACCGTTATATGTTCAAATATGACAGGTACGAACAAAATAAAGCATCTCCTAATAGGGTGAAGTAAGTCTCCACATTGTTTTAAAAACATTAGGTCCCTTCCAGTTGACTATGAATTTAAAACAAAAGCGTGGATGACTGGACGGTTGTTTGAAAAATGGGTGACTAAACTGGATGATCGATTTACCAAGGAGAAAAGAAAAGTTTTAATTACTTTTGATAACTGCTCAGCGCATAAAAAAAGAAGTACAGCAAAAAATAAAATCTATTCAAATAGAGTTTTTTCCCCCAAATTTGACTTCCATCTTACAACTAATGGATCGAAGTGTTATCCGAAATATAAATGTTCGCTACAGAAATAGTATAATTTAGTACAGAAAGTATTGAAAGCAAACAATCGCTACCTAAGATTACTCTATTATACTGCATAAATAATTTGTCAGTAAATTGTCAGTTAACACCAATTATTATTCAGAATTGTTTTAAAAAAGCTGGCTTTTATGAAGTTGGGTGGGAAGAAGAAGACAGTATTTCCTTGTTGCATTTGCGAGAAGCGGTTCGAAATTTCCAACGATTAAAATTGGTTTCATCAGTGGTAATTGAAGACAGCTTTGAAGATTATATTGAAATTGATGAAAGAGTGTTAGTTGGAGATTTATTAACCGACGAATATATTATCACATCTATTCGAAGTGGTTCCATTGAATATCAAAATGAAATTAATAAAGAAAACTTCGACGAAACAAAAAATGTAACTGTCAATGAAGAGAAACCAAATAAAAAATTATTTACTTCTGAAGTGAGAGATTCGGTGAAGATATTACATATTGCTTTAGAACAAAACGAAAACACTTCTAATTCACTTTTTAAGAATTTGAACGAAATTCAAGAACATTTAACTACAAAATAAAATAATAAATCTTTTGGTAATTTGTTTTGGTAATTTTTAATAAAAATTTTGACTTTTCAGAAAAAATTTGTTTGAAAAAATTTAATTCTCCTAAATATGGTATGATTAAATTATTTTTTTATTCGATTTTTTTCGGTCTCATGAAACATATAATTAAAGAGACAATAAAAATAATAATAATAATAATAATAATAATAATAATAATAATAATAATAATAATAATAAAAATAATAATAATAATAATAATAATAATAATAATAATAATGATAAACGATTATATATTATCACGAACCTTTGGTATATTTAATCATTGTCGATAGAAAATTTCTCCTTAATAAAAAAAATTTTAATAATAAAATTAATAATAAAATCTGTAGAAAGAAAGAGATTTAAAGAAAACTAAACAGTTATAAAACAAAAGAAGTTATTGAAAAAAATTTTAAAAATTAAATTAATAAATAAAAAATCTTAAATTCGACATATAAAAAAATAGAAAATGTAAAATGTCATATTTGGAAATGTTTAATTAATATAATAAAATTTTAAATCGAAAAATAAAAATTTTAAAGTTAAAATCAATCAAAAAACAAAAATTTGAATTATTATGAAAATCAAAACGTGTTTTGGTACTTTTTCATTGATGATAAGAATTATGGAAGAAACTAAAGACGATTATTTAATAATCGAAACTTTCTTCAACAATATAATTATTACTTCGCAGCATGGGCTTATTTTGTTATTCACTTATCTGATATAATAATAATAATAATAATAATAATAATAATAATAATAATAATAATAATAATAATAATAATAATAATAATAATAATAATAATAAAATAATAATAATAATAAATATAATAATAATAATAATAAATTCGGTAAAAAGTGTTGATAAATTGGAGAGACTTCCCGTCATCTCTGTACTCGAATTCTAGAGCATTGTCGATTGAAGGGTTTGACCAATATTAGTGAACACAATAGAGGCTGTAAAAGTGATATAGGAATGTCTGATTTTAGAATTTTGTTGAGAAGTTTTAATAGTTATTGGGAACGAGTGATATGTGAAGCATTGCTGATAAGGTCATTGGATCCAAAGATTAATGAGCAGAGTGCCGTGACTACGAATGTTTTGAATGTTTTTAAATAGTTTACGTATGTTAAATCATGTTTGTTTTTTTAATATTATTAAAATAATTAAAAATTTTAAATTACATTAATTTTTAAAAATTAGAATAGAAGTAAAAAAATTTTAAAATTTAAAATTAATTTAAAATATATTTTTAAAAATATTTATTTATTAAAAAATTAAATTAATAAAAAATAATTTGTTTAAATTAAATGTTAATTCGTAATATTTTTAGTTGGTTTTGAGTACCTGAAGATGATAGCTGTGCTATCGAAATATATCGTACTAAAGGTTTTTTATTGGCGTTATCTTTTAATAAAATCGTTGCCAAATTTATTTAATTATTTATTATTATTATTATTATTATTATTATTATTATTATTATTAATATTATTTATTATTATAATATTTATTATTATTATTATATTTATTATAATTATTTATTATTATTATTATTATTATTATTTATTATTATTATTATTATTATTATTATTATTATTAATTATTATTATATTTATTATTATTATTATTATATTATTATTATTATTATTATTATTTATTATTATTATTATTATTATTATTATATTATATTATTATTATTATTATTATTATTATTATTATTTTATTATTATTATTATTAATTATTATTATTATTATTATTATTATTATTATTATTATTATTATATTATTATTATTTTATTATTATTATTATTATTATTATTATTATTATTATTATTATTATTATTATTATTATTATTATTATTATTATTATTATTATATCAAATAAGTGAATAACAAAATAAGCCTATGCTGCGAAGTAATAATTATATTGTTGAAGAAAGTTTCGATTATTAAATAATCGTCTTTAGTTTCTTCCATAATTCTTATCATCAATGAAAAAGTACCAAAACACGTTTTGATTTTCATAATAATTCAAATTTTTGTTTTTTGATTGATAATAATAATAATAATAATAATAATAATAATAATAATAATAATAATAATAATAATAATAATAATAAATAATAATAATAATAATAATAATTATTATAATAATAATAATAAATAATAATAATAATAATAAATAATATTAATAATAATAATAATAATTAATAATAATAATAATAATATTATAATAAAAAATAATAATAAATAATAATAATAATAATAATAATATAATAATATAATAAATAATAATAATAATAATAATAATAATAATAATAATAAATAATAATAATAATAAATAATAATAATAATAAATATAATAATAATAATAAAATAATAATAAAATAAATAATAATATAATAAATAATAATAATAATAATAAATAATAATAATAATAATAATAATAATAATAATATAATAATAATAAATAATAATAATAATAATAATAATAATAATAATAATAATAATAATAATAATAATAAAATAATAATAATAATAATAATAATAATAATAATAATAATAAAATAATAATAATAATAATAATAATAATAATATAATATAATAATAATAAATAATAATAATAATAAATAATAATAATAATAATAATAATAATAATAATAATAATAATAATAATAATAATAATAATAATAATAATAATAATAATAATAATAATAATAATAATAATAATAATAATAATAATAATAATAATAATAATAATAATAATAATAATAATAATAATAATAATAATAATAATAATAATAATAATAATAATAATAATGACAAACGGTTATATATTGTCACGCTCAGAACCTTTGGTATATTTAATCATTGTCGATAGAAAATTTTTCCTTATCAATAGATTTTAAAGGGTTTTTAGGATAAAATAAATAGAACTGAACAGTAAATTCATTTCAGTCCATCAAGTTTGAAATATGCGACATTTTGTTATATGTCTCACTGGAATAATAGATTTTGTTAGCAACAATTTCTCTTTGTGAGATTCAACTCACAGAATTGATAAGCAGATTCTGAATCTGAAAAAGTGTTTGACAAATGCAACAACTAATGATTTTTTGGTTTTCGGATGACTAACTGAATTTCTGATGGATAACAAGCTTCAAGCCTATCTCGTTCTCATCACTATATCACCAAATATCGATCTCATAAACCTGGTGACCAAACCGAAGAACTTGCAAAGTTCTCCACCAGGTCACCTCAAATATTAAGATAGAGTTTCTTTCACAGTACCGATGACAACCAAATAAGTTTTAAACTGACTTTTATAAGAAATCGCATTGAATACCATTTTTAAAATACACAAATAAGTTTAGTATTAATAAGGCGAAGCCCGATCCATTGGACAACATAGTAATTGCTACTTAAGGTTTGGATTTCTCACAGAACAATATTTGCCATATCCAGAAATAGAATTTTACATAGACAAAATATACAAATGTCTCATTGAAGCATGTATCAAAATTTAAAGATAATTAATAACACGAATACCTTGCAAACTCGGGTACAACTCATTGATGCCCTCAATTAAAGGGCGAACATCGCAAATTTCATTATGATCGTCTTCTAAAATATTTAATTATTCAATCTCAATAATTATTTCGGAAAGTTATTCTTACTATCAATAGAAACAGGGATATAGATCGATCTGTTTTCAAATTGAGTATGCCAAGACTCATGAAATTGATCTGATATTTGAAGAAGTTTACCATTTATATCGGTAAAATCAAAAATATCTTGCATAAAACAGTTAATTCATCTGCAAAACATAATCATTAATCTAATACCTGATTCATCGATTAAACAATTTTTTCGAATGTAATCAAGAAAATTCAAAGCACTGCAATCCGTGTTAGCAATAAATTTTTTATTATCTTTTAATGTTAGTTAAATTATATTAATAAAATAAGTATGGAAACCTCCGTGATGAATCCAGACAAATTTACAATTAACGGCGTTATCTACAATCATTCGAATATTACTAATATTCTAATTTATCAAATAAATGTATTAAAACAAAAGTTTTTATTGAAAATGCATTATTATTTTTAAAAGATTTTCAAAATACTAATAGACATTATTAACTAAATTTTGTTAATTTATAATATTATTTGTATCTGTATAATTTATTAATTTTTAATTATTTAGCTAAAATTCCTTTCTCTTAAGCGCGAATCTCTTTCTATTGACCGTGCAAATCCTTGAAAAAACAATGATATTGATGATTTTTTTTAATGTAACGCTAAGTCAACTCGTAAACATGGTACTAAATTAGTGATTCTAAACCTTGGTGTCACATCACACTAGTGGTGGGTTTCTGGGTTTTAATATTTTGAAACTATATGGTTGTTACCCAGACAACCCCATACAAATATCTTTCGCTTACCACTCGGCACCCGTTGCTGAGCAACGTTGGAACTGTGTTCGAGTGGGTAGATCGTCCGCAAAAAATGAGCGTTATTGCTAATGCTATAATTGACCGAACGATCTCTGGGTCCAACGAGCTGTCGATTCTTAGGTCCCATTATTCTCCTATCTCTTTCAAATGGTAACCTATACTCTCATATCATCTATCTTCATGTCCATTCGCTTGGTCCTTCTTATTATAATATTGACGTTCCGATCCCTGCGTTCAGCATGCCGGGTCTTCACGGGCACAGATCATCGGCGATATTCCACGCACTTACACGAATCTGAATACTGTATATGATTTTATTAACTTGTGATGTGTCTTTGGCTGTGGGCCACCAAAAATAAAATAATAGAAAAAATAAATTACCACATGAATTAGGCAAAAGTCTCGACGCATAAACTGTATATTTGGCATTCATATAAACAAATTTTAAATCGGGCATCGATGTACATAAACCAAAATAACATAACTGTAGATTAACAATCTGAAAATATTGCTGCAAAACATAACTGTAGATTAATAACCTGAAAATATTACTACAAAACATAACTATAGATTAATAACCTGAAAATATTGCTACAAAACATAACTGAAAATATCGATAACTGTAGATTAATGATCTGAAAATATCTGAAAAAAAATCACACAACAAAGTAAGATTTATAAAAAATGTGCATCTTAAATTTGATTGAAATTAATACTACAAAGTAGTAGTTGAAAATTTGGGAAAACACAGTATTTATACCTATAATTTGGCCTTAACCTTGCGTGTTAGTTTTATTGCGATTAAACAAAATTCGACTTTGAAATTATTTGTGTTATCTAAATTAAATTTTTATTTATTTCTTAATTTAAATTGGTAATTTATTTTTAACATTTTTAAATAAATTTATTCAGCTAAAAATATTTTATTTTTATTCATTTAATTCATTAATTTTTACTTTTATATAAATGGTCATTTTACGGTCAAATTTTCTTGTTATTATGTTATTTTATATGTAGATTTCGTGCGGTTCTTGATGCATTTTGTATTTATTTTATTTTACTTTTATGTTTTTGATTTTATATTTATTTATATTCTCTCAGATTTTAAAGTGTTTAGTTGATGTTGTATATTGTATTTTAAGTTATCTTGGTGCTGGGTTTTCGTGCTGTATTACTGATGCATTTAAACAATTCTCAAGGCTATTTGCGTGCTGGCCCAACACTAGTGTGTAGCTAGAAATACCCAGGTGTGTCGCGAAAGATTCTGTTGGGCCAGAACACAAACGGCCTTGAGAATTGTTTAAATGAATCGGTAATACACACGCAAATACAACATGCAGATTTAAAATCGGACCCATAAAACACTAACTAACCATGCTAAAATAAGAGAGAGAAAACAATAAAATATAAAATCGAGAAACATAAAAATAAACTAAAATATTAACATAGGGCAACAAGATCCGCACGAAATAAACATAAACATAACATGAGAACATTAAAATTTGACCAAAATTCGACAATTTGCCAAAAATGCGAAAATCCATGAAATGGAATAAGAATTAAATAATTAGAATTGGAAACAATTCAATTAAAAAATTAAAAATAAAATTGTCGAATCAAATTATAAAAATAATAAAAAAGATTTGAATATACTAGAAAATCACAAGGTCAAATTTTGTTTTACTAAATCAAAATTAACACGCAACGTTAGGGTCGTACAATAGGTATCTATACCGATTCATTTTCACATAATTTTAATAGTTTAAATAGTTTTAAATCGATCATCGTTTTTAACCGTTTTAATCAGTTTAATCTGAACAAATCGATCCGAAGTTTTGAGTCAGTGAATTAATTTTAATGTGAGTGAAAAAATGTTCAAAGACTTTCTTCACGTCGCACTCCGACAACCTCATATGAGCTCTGTTGGAGGCGTCGGCGTGGGGAAAGGTTCATATGTACGACGAATGAAACGATGTATGCCAAATATGAATATGTATTATGCCAGTTATATGACAATAAATGATTAATTCAGAAAACTTTTGTCGAAATTTTTTCCGGCCCACAGCCGACACATCACCGCAAGTCAATAAAATCTACCCACCCCAACCAAACTGTGTAAGTGCGGTGTAAGTCCGCCAATTCAATATTATTATATTTTAGGTTTCGAGTATTTCCTGCTAGCGAGCTTTTATAAAAGGTGACTCGGATCTGTGGTATGATTATCGGTGGACGTGATCGTATGTTAATTGCAATTAAATCTTGCGTCGACTTTAATTTCGTTTATTTGTAGTAGTTGTTGATTTTTATGCTACGGATTTTAAGTGGTCAATTAGTCTCGGATCAAAGCTGAAATTAAAATGGATTGATACAATTATTAAAATATTTTTTCTTTTAGTCGAATTGTCTCCTTTAAGTTGGGGCCAGAGCCTATCAACCTTAATTATACGTTAAGCTCCATCTCTTTGCTACATAGCTACATCCGCCTTATGAGAATCAGTACTATACCTACATCACTTGTGTTGAGACTCAGTTTTCAGTCGCCTTATGGTTAGATGTTATTTAAACCCAGATTTTCTCATTTCAGTCTGAACCCTAACTTCTACATTTTATGTTTAACCCCACGTCATTCATATTATTTGTTTCAGCTTAAATCAGTTGGCTCATAAAATTACACGCAATTACTATTTGATCTCGGGTAATTAGTACTATTCAGTTGAATTTCACTCGTTATAAAATCCTAATTATCATTTAATTTCTAGCCACAATCTCATTTAACTCAAGTTGCACTTATTCATAATCACTTCTTATCCATAGGTTAAGTTATAAACAGGTCGTAATCAGGTCGTAATCATGTCGTAATCAGGTCGTATTGAGCCTTAATTTTACGCTTAATTATTGCTTGGCTCCAAATCATGCTTACTATTAAGTCGAGCTTGCATTTATTTATACCAGATTCGTCATTATACTTAATTATTAGTCAGCCTCCGCTTAAGCCATTAGTTAACCAGATTCAAATTTATTTATATTATATCATATTACTAGTCAATCTTAGATCACGACCATTAGTTCGACAAGTCTAAATTTCATGATACATATTCGTGATTATATCTAATTATTAGTCTACCTTGTATAAAACATTTAATTCGTCAATTTTAAATTTCCTTATACATACTCGTTGCAATGATTTCGCCACATCCCACACTCAAACCTTTTAATAATTTGATCCTAGGAAAAATTATGATTATATTTAGATTTTATGAGTGCGCACTGAACTATTCAGTGTTAATAATTTTAGCAGATATGTAGAAGATGAATTTTTGTCGATTTTTTCAGAGATGGGTTAAAGAGAATCAGCCAAAAAGCTGGCTAACGATCTTCCCAACGCCCTTCAATTATTGACGAGGGCCCGTCGTTGCCCACGACTGAACCTTCACGGGAACAGGTCATAGGCGGAGAAACCGCTCTTACATGACCTGATGATGTGTCTGATTTTACTGACTTGAAGTATGTTCAGCTGTAGACCGGAAAAATAGGGACAACTCAATGATTTTTGGTTCAAATACATAGAATTAGGCATACGATAGTTTATAGGACACATTTGACATCATATAGAAATCATATTCCCGGAAGGCATGCCCAAGTAGTGACTTACTCAAAGTATGTTTGATGTGCGTCGTGGAAGTATTTTCAAACGATTGATCCTCACAGTTAAGAAATTTAGTGTTTCTTCGCAAAAAAATGATTTTCACCGAAATAGGGTGAATTTTCCACTGAAAAGTTATGCAAAAATAGATAGGTATATATACCTATTCTGTGACTCTAACCTTGCGTGTTCATTTTGATGCGTTAAAACAAAATTTGACATTGAATTCATTTGTATTATCTAGATCTAACTTTATTATTTTCTTGAATTAAATAGACAAAATATTTTTATAAAATTTTCCAATAAGAATTTTCTCGGAATGACGAGAGTAATCTAAAGATTTTAATCAATACTTCGTTATAGCAGAAATTAACTCTCACCAATAGTTGAGTAGTTGTGTATTAGCCAAGTAAACTCATTCTAAAAATAGCACTGAATTCCCTTTACTAAAATTCTTATTAATTTATCAAATTTTTGTTGTTTTTTTGAAGGGGAAGAAGGAATAATTATAAAATTTTAAACATATTTAAAAATAAAATGTAATACGAAGACCTCGTAACACCGTCTTCAATCATCATCCCTCAACATAACAAGTTCGGTGACAATTGACTAAAACAAATAAAAAACTAATAATTAAAATGATTTAAATGGTTTGAGATGGAGTTTATAGTACCAGATGAGGTACCCGTGTCACACCCAGATAGATCTACTAGTTTTACTAACATTTCATTCCCAAGACGAATATCCGTTTGAATTTAATAGTTTTTTAAATATTTTAGTGCAGCAAAACTATAATAAAACTCTAGACGTGGAGAAATTCCAACGAGGAAGCAAAGCTGAGAAAGAAAGACGGGCGAAGACTCAAAGCAGCTCGGTTGGTGGGGCAAATGAAGAAGCTCATGCCAAACATCTTAGACTAAAATTGACATGGTTTTGAATTGTAATAAATAATTGGTTTATGTTCAAATCGATAATCGTTTTCGAATGACACTAAATTATTTAATAAATAGTTACATTAAGATGAATTAAAAAGGTCCAAATATTTAAATTTACGATATCAATTAAAATGACAATAATTTAAATGAGCATGAATACCTTCTGTGGTAGCTCGCGAATCCAAAGGTTTTCTAGTTTATTAGCAGTATTGGCAATGCGGCCCAACTTATACTAGAAACCACCCATTGAAATACATTTCCAACATCATTTTTGACGAGTATACAACGGTTAGATCTCTTTTGCGCAAATTTGGTGGGAATCCCTTGAAAGTGGCCTTGAAAATCTTATATCTTTTTACCCATCAGGTACCCACCATTTCCATGCTTTTTATTGGTTATATTTACGGGACTATGGAGTAACTAATACTGCTGCAGACTGTATCTGATTCAAAATCTGAAATATTTTTATCATAAATTTACAATAAAAAATTATGCTTTAACTAAATAAAATACCATCAGTTTTGTATGTTCTATTGAATCAATCATTGAATAGTAATGAATTTATAGAAAATAAATTAAGATTTTTTTGAAATCTAAATTCTGTAGAAATGAGAAATAAAAATAGTTCAAGAATTCTCTAGAATGATCTCCAGCCTAGGGTAGTGTTCTACATAATACCCAGTGTCATCAAACACATTTACATCGTTAACTTAACAGAAATTTTTTGATAATGCATTTCATTAAATAAAATTTTAATTATTAATCAGTTAAGTAGTTGGTACTGTGGAGTTAGTGGTATCTAACCTTAACCTCTTTACATACAACGTTTTCTGCCCTCCAATGGTTACCCGTTGCTAGGCAATGTTGGAACTGTAACCACTGGTTATGAGACCGCCGAAAGTGAGCTCTACTGGAGAACTGCTAAGGCCTGACCTCATGGTGGGTTCAACTTACTACTGATAGAAGGTCTATGTGCGATTTCTTGTTCCAGTCCCTTCCGTATGTATTCGACACTTTCCAGAATCATTTTTTGCACGAACCCCATTTCATAATTTTAGTTGAACGAATTTAATTTGCCAACTCAATTAATTAATTAAAAACAAAACAAACGAAATTAAAAAAAACAACAATAATAATTTATTTATCCGCACACCAATAAATTAATGGTAATCTTTGATTTGCTCTGCCTGCGTTATTATTAAACAAATGCGTTAATTCATTTCTCGGTAAGAATCATGTTGAGCAGTAATAAACCTTTGTATTAATTCATTTCTCCGAAAAGGACATATCAGGTAATAAACGGTTATTCAGATAAGGACATCGCCTTATAAACGTCCAATTAATTCGCTTTATTAACTAATACATTGGACATTAAATCAACAAATCTTTGTACAGGAAAGCGTCATCGTATAAAGGTCCAGCTAACTCGTTTTTAGCTCATGGGTTCCGATAGCCATAATTCACTCGGTATAGTGAGATTCTCTCGTGACTGTTCCTCATTCTTTCTACTATGAATTTCTCTGTATGCATATCTTGGTCCGATTTTTGGAGTTTGTTCTATCCCCGTCGAGTCGTATATAATTTTATAGACAAAAATTAAATAATATTGTATTGAATAATGTAAATATACCATCTTGTCTGCTCGTTCTAATCTCAGCTTGTTCCTCCCTCAGTTCCTCTTCTCGTTGTTGAGTGCAGCGATCCTTTTTCATCGTAGGAGCTGCGAATAATTGTTTTCTTTGTGCGTACATTTCTCGGTTGGTTTTGTTTGTTGAAAATAATAACTAACCAAATCGGAATGCGATTAGTTATTTATACGTCCCTGTATGCTAACATGTTCATCGATTGAAGTGATTTCTCTGCCCTCGGTGACGTGGCATGTCTAATGGTGATTGATTTGCAGAATTTCTCTACCCTTGGCGACGTGGCATGTACAATTTTTTATTCGTCGTCGGTTTAATTGCTGAGAATATTGATCTTCTTTTCCTCCCCATACAACCTTTATTATTTGTGGACGTGGCTGATTTGGGATCGTTTGTGAAATATGGATTTGCATTTATTCATTTCTCGTGGAGTTTTTCATTTTTTATTTAATCATTTCCAGTTTCCCGATCTTTCTATTCGAGGACGATTTGGGTAAGTATCTTTTAATATTTTTTCAATACATGATGATGGTCAGTTCTCCAATCAGTTTTTTGCCATGGTGCTCTACATTCTCATACTCGATGCGATGTCTCCACGCTTGAGCTTTCCGGATTTTATCGATGGCCACAATTACCCGATGCCTGCTGGTGATATTATAGATAGGAGCATCGGAGTCTCTGGGGTACAACAGTTGGGTATATATGAAGTGTGATAAGTCGGATTATCTGGTTCCTCGACTTTCGTGACTTATGATATTTGGTGCCTTTATAGATGAGCGTTTGATTTTATTTTAAGCATGATTATTATGATTATTATGATACGGTACGGTTTTGTTTTGTCTTATTTATTATTGACGAAGTTGGATGATATTATTTATTTTACCTTTTTAACTTTAAATTAATTACACTTGATCGTTATTTGATTAAGTTCCCTTAAAAATTATTTATAGACTATGTCGGGGCTTGATTATTTGGTCCATTTATAATATCCTCACAGCTCTCATTGAGTAGTTTTTTTTATCTAAACTTGTTTATCGTCGTTATAATTTTACTTTTATTGAATAGTTTGGTTTTACTGCCGTTAATTCTGTTGTATCTAATAACTTTATTTTATTTTAATATTATTATTATGAAGGGTTTCAATTCCAATTATCATTTAATTTTCGTACGCACTTTAACTTTAGTGTTATTGGTATCAGGATTCTTAATTTTATGCTTCGATTTTACTTATTAAGTTTTATGATTTCTCAGGAATATTGTTGATATTGAGGTTCTCAATTTAGAGTTCTAATTTGTGAAAACTATTTATTTTAGGATTTATCTTTATCATGAATTTTATCGATGTTAAGGCGTTCAATTCAGGGTTCTATTCTTAAATTATTTATTTTATGATTTATTATGATTTATATTATCGTTATTAAGGCTCTCAATTTAGCGTTCCAATTATATTAATTATTTTAAAATTTATTTTCGACTCAACAACAATTTCCAGCTCTTCCCCACACTTACCTCCCTTATTTGATCTTAGCGTTAGACATGTTCATATTATGATATTACGAGTGCCCACTGGACTACTCGGTGTAGATAATTTTGAGCCGATGTGTATCGAGATTTTGGGTCGATTTTTCGGGAACTGGATGAAGAAAGAGCAGCCACAAGACTACCCCCTTTTCTTCCAACTTCCCCAATAAACGAAATGTATTGATGTTTTGGTTCCCGCGTTACACACGCCGGAACCTTCATGGGCACGAGATATTGGCGGATGGACCGCACTTACACATCTCGGTAGTTATGCTGCATTTTAATAACTTGCGGTGATGTTTCGGCTGTGGGCCGAATAAATATCGACATAACATTTTTTCTCGAATCATATATTTCATCATGTTGGTACAGCATGGTTGACCGTCAGCATACATAATAATATTTCCCCATACATGCGCTCAAGTAGAGGTTACTTGAGATTGAAAGCCTTATGGAGAAAATTGTCGATAATTGTCCACTTGAATTGATTCACAAAAGTCTACACACTTTTTCAAAATTAAATTTGGTCTATCAAATTTGTGTAAAAATTCTGTGAAAATGAATTGGTATATATTGTCAATTTTCGGTCAAATTTTTATGTTATTTTGTTATTTTTATGTTTATTTCGTGCTGATCTTGGTGCAACTTGTTATTATTTTAATTTATTTTTATGTTTTTGATTTTGTATTTTAATTATATCGTTCTTGCATTTTAAGGTTGTGGAATTGATGTTTATGGGTCTGATTTTAAATCTGCGTGTTATATTTGGTGCTACACTAGAGCCTCGAGTTACGTCGTTAATGCGTTACAATAAATCGCGACGCATCTCGAAACAGCGCAATTCGAATTTTAATTTTGTATACATTTGTACTTGTTTTTATATGGTGGGTTTCTGGGTGTTGATAGTTGAGACTATATGGTTGTTACCCAGACAACCCCATACAAATATCTTTCGCTTACCACTCGGCACCTGTTGCTAAGCAACGTTGGAACTGTGTTCGAGTGGGTAGATCGTCCGCAAAAAGTGAGCGCTATTGCAAATTCTATAATTGACCGAACGATCCATGGGTCCAACGAGCTGCCGATAAAAGGCCTGTGCTCGATTTCGATTCTTAGGTCCCATTATTCTTCTATCTCTTTCAAATGTTAACCTATACTCTCATATCCTTTATCTTTATGTCTATTCCCTGAATTCTTCTTATCGTTTTCCGTGTTGATGATTATTCTATGGCCTGTACACCCTTTGTTAAGTTAAATATTCCCACAGTATATCTTTTACCCTTATCCCTATTATAACTGCAACGTTCCCTATTATTATTATTACTAGCATTATCATCGTCACTGTTATATGTATTACCTTTATTAATTGTTACTACTATTACCTTTATTATTATTCTTGTTACTATAATTACCATTATATTTATTATTATTACTACTATTATTATTATTACTATCATTATTATCATAATTATTATCATTATTATTACAAGTACCATTATTATTATTATTATTATTATTATTATTATTATTATTATTATTATTATTATTATTATTATTATTATTATTATTATTATTATTATTATTATTATTATTATTATTATTATTATTATTATTATTATTATTATTATTATTATTATAATTATTAGCAATATTATTAGCAAATTTTTGTGCAGGGATTCGTCCTTATTCCTCAGCTTTAAGAAATATTTTTTTTATATAAAAATTTTGCCGTAATCCATCTGTATTTTTCCGGTTTTCGATGAAGTATTTTTGTTAATTCGAAAAATTTTAGCAGCGTCCCACCCTTATTTTACGGTTTATCCTTATTCTATAGTTTTCGATAAAGTATTTTCATTGACTCGGAAAATTTGAGCAGCGTTCCGCCCTAATCCTACAGTTTATAAGAACATTATATTAACAATTGAACAACATTCCACTTTTACTTTACTATTTTCGATAAGTATTTTAATTAATTCAAAAAATTTGAGCAGCGTTCCGCCCTTATTTTACGGTCTTATCCGGATATTCTATCAATTATTGAGCCGTATTCTACTTTTACTTTGCTACTTTTGATAAGTATTTTTAGTTGATTAGGAAAATTTGGGCAGCGTTCGGCCCTTATTTTACAGTTTTATAAAAGTTTCAATTATTTCCGAAAATTTGTGCAGTGTTCTGCCCATATTTACTGTTTCAATTCAACATATTTTATTTACTTCTTATATATTGTTTAAAACATTATTTTTCATCATTTTAGTCGTTCGGATTAATCTTTTTCCGGTGGCTATTCATTTTAACTGTTGCAACGATTTCACAATTTTCCCCGCTACCCTTTCCCTCTCTTTTGTCCTTATGATCTATTTATGTTCATATTATATTTAATGAGTGCCCACTGGACTACTCGGTGTTAGATATTTTGAGCCGATTGTTGTTAAAAAATTTATGTCAATTTTTCAGGAAACGGATGATGAAGGAGCAGCCAAAGAACTACTCCTTTACCTTTCAATTTCCCCTATATACGGATAATATTGACGTTCCAGCTCCTGCGTTCTCACGCCGGAGCCTTCACGGGCACGAACTATTGGCGATTATACACGCACTTACACAGTTCGCTAGTTTTGTGTAATTTTGTTTTCTTGTTGTATGTTTTGGCTGTGGGCCGAAAAAGAATTGAATGAAAATTACCGTACCAATCGGGTAAAAGCCTCGAATACACGAAATAATTGTCGGAAGTTTGTAAGCATATAATAGAAATTCATAATTCATCCTATATTGGAAATTCGTAGTAGCATAATTCATCATCTATTGAAGATTATTAGCACAATTCATCATATATTGAAAATTCATAGCATAATTCATCATATTGTTGGGCCAGAACACAAATAGCCCTGAGAATTGTTTAAATGCATCAGTAATACAGTGTTGAGGTCTCGATTTTAGTGAGTCTCAACTTGCACTGGTTACTTATATAAATCAGAAGACAAAGTCAAATATATGTATATACTTTATTAATAAATAAAATTTACCAAATATTCCAAGGTTCAAATTCTTTCAAATAGATACAAACTGTTTTAAAGCAATTGATAAATAAAAATTGGGTGCGTGTTGTATAATTGTTAAATGTATGTCGGTGCGTGTTATGTGAATGCGTGCAAAAAATAATGTAGAACGTTATCTGTTCGAATTTAAGATCTCAAAAAAGATTTCCTTTTTAAGATCACTTCTTTAGGTAAAATTTTAAGGGCAATTTGAATGAAAATTCTTCAGTATTTATACTGAAAAAAATATGTATTTACATAGTAAATTTATTTATTTTATTTTTTTTTCCATGCGCATTTGCTTAAAATTTATTTGTTAAAAAAAAATTTATTTATTTAATCTGTTATATTCAAAAATTATTTATTTATTTAATAAAGCCTGTTTCAAAAATTATTTGCTTAAAATTTATATTTCAAAATTTATTTATTTATTTAATAAAATCTGTTTCCTGTTTCAAAGATTATTTGCTTAAAATTTACTTTAAAAAAATTTATTTATTTAATCTGTTATATTTCAAATTATTTATTTAATGAATTTATTTTATTTCTGTTTGTTAATTTAATTTATATTATTAGAAGTAGTAAAACCCAAACCAAAGATTTAATTATAATAATACAGCGTAACCAAGATGAAAATTATAATAAAAATAAGAATTAATTGTTCCAATTCCGCACAGGATAATAAAATAATAGGTCTACCCAAAAATAATAAAAACATATAAAAATTGATTGTTCAAATAACATATAAAAATTGATTGTTCAAATAACATATAAAAATTGATTGTTCAAATAACATATAAAAATTGATTGTTCAAATTAAAATATTCACATCAAATTGTTATAATTAATAATTGTCATTGTTTGATACACAAGGAGTTGATTTGTCGGGGATAGATCGAATATTGATTTGTTCTGCTGGGATTAAGAGTCTGCTGGGATTAAGAGTTTGAATGATCTGCATATTAGGAATTGACATTGATTTTGGGATTCTGTATTTATTTGTTTTTATGCCCGTTCCTCAGCATATATGTTCACCCTGAACTTGCTAGGCCCCGCCTTGTAGTACTTGTTTAGGATAAATGTGGAGATGGGTCTACCCTCATCATCCAACAACAGCACAAAAACCCAGCACCAAGATAACTTAAAATACAATATACAACACCAACTAAACACTTTAAAATCTGAGAGAATATAAATAAATATAAAATCAAAAAACATTAAAATAAAATAAAATAAATACAAAATGCATCAAGAACCGCACGAAATCTACATATAAAATAACAAAATAACAAGAAAATTTGACCGTAAAATGACCATTTATATAAAAGTAAAAATTAATGAATTAAATGAATAAAAATAAAATATTTTTAGCTGAATAAATTTATTTAAAAATGTTAAAAATAAATTACCAATTTAAATTAAGAAATTAATAAAAATTAAATTTAGATAACACCAATAATTTCAAAGTCGAATTTTGTTTAATCGCAATAAAATTAACACACAAGGTTAAGGCCAAATGATAGGTATATATACTGATGTGTTTTTACAAATTTTCAGCACAAAATTGACAACCAAATTTCGACCAAAATCGACAGGCTGTGTACAGCCAAACTGACCAGACGAGATCAGACCAAAATTAACAGGCTGTATGCAGAGAGAAAAATTTATTTCTACTGTTAGCTGTAGCTGGTCAGATTGATTTTAAATTACTGTTGTCGATTTGTGGTATTACTTTCCGAGTTTATATGGAGAATCTTTATGGAATTTTATGATATGAAATGAAGAGTTTATGTGGAGAATCATTATGGAATTTTATGATATGAATGAAGAATTTATATGAGAATATATATTTATGGCTCGAAACTTTTATCGAATTTAGACGATAACATTTAATTTTTTTATTTTATTTTGTGGCCCACAGCCAAAACAAACTGCAAGTAATTAAAATCACACATAATCTATCGAACTGTGTAAGTGCGTGTATAATCGCCAATAGTTCGTGCCCGTGAAGGCTCCGGCGTGAGAACGCAGGAGCTGGAACGTCAATATTATCCGTATATAGGGGAAATTGAAAGGTAAAGGAGTAGTTCTTTGGCTGCTCCTTCATCATCCGTTTCCTGAAAAATTGACATAAATTTTTAACAACAATCGGCTCAAAATATCTAACACCGAGTAGTCCAGTGGTCACTCATTAATTATGAAATGAACATACATAGATCTTAAGGACAAAGAGAGGGAATGGGTAGTGGGAAAAATTGTGAAATTGTTGCAACAGTTAAAATGAATAGCCATTGGAAAAAGATTAATCCGAACTACCAAAATCATGAAAAATAATGTTTTTAAATAAGAATTAAATAAATTATGTTAAATTGAAACGGAAAATATGGGCAGAACGCTGCGCAAATTTTCGGAAATAGTTAAAACATTAATCATAAAAACTGTAAAATAAGGGCGGAAAGCTGCTCAAATTTTCCGAATCAATCAAAATACTTATCGAAAATAGTAAAAGAAAAGTGAAATGCGGCTCAACCGTTGGTATACGATTATTATGAAACCGTGAAATAAGGGCGGAACGCTGCCAAAATTTTTCGAATTAACAAGAATACTTTATCGAAAACTGTAAAATACGAATGGATTACGGCTAAATCTTTATATAAGAAAAATATTTTATAAAGCGGAAGAATAATGAAGGATCCCTAGTAAAAAATTGATAATAATAATGATAATAGTAAGGATAATGGTAATTATAATAATAATAATAATAATAATAATAATAATAATAATAATAATAATAATAATAAAATAATAATTATTATAGTAATAATAATAGTAGTAGTAATAATAATAAATATGATGTTAATTATAGTAATAAAAATAATAATAAAGGTAATAGTAGTAACAATTAATAAAGGTAATACATATAACAGTGACGATGATAATGCTAGTAATAATAATAATAGGGAACGTTGCAGTTATAATAGGGATAAGGGTAAAAGATATACTGTGGGAATATTTAACTTAACAAAGGGTGTACAGGCCATAGAATAATCATCAACACGGAAAATGATAAGAGGAATTATGGAAATAGATATAAAGATAAAGGGTATGAGAGTATAGGTTAACATTTGAAAGAGTTAGGAGAATAATGGGACCTAAGAATCGAAATCGAGCACAGGCCTTTTATCGGCAGCTCGTTGGACCCATGGATCGTTCGGTCAATTATAGCATTAGTAATAACGCTCACTTTTTGCGGACGATCTACCCACTCGAACACAGTTCCAACGTTGCTTAGCAACAGGTGCCGAGTGGTAAGCGAAAGATATTTGTATGGGGTTGTCTGGGTAGCAACCATATAGTCTCAAAATATCGAAACCCAGAAACCTACCATACAAATTTGGGGGCTCAGCCGGGATGAAAGCTTCGTTATTTGGGAAGATCAACACAGCAAAGTTAAGAAATAACAGAGAGTTTGTCATTACACCCTTAGCCGGGAAGAAATGATTTTGTTTGCAATGCAAAAAAAGACAACTGAAGTAAGAATCTAATAATCAAACAAAGAAAATGTCGGGACAACATTTTACTGATCTCCAGAGAGACAACGATGAGAAAAGGGAAAGTATTGTGAAAAACGATGGATATCTCTACAAAGCGAGAGAATATGGTGATGAAACAAATGACTCGCCCACCAAATATAAATTTGGGGCTCAGCTTCGTTATTGAGAAGAATCAAAACAATAAAGTTAAGAAACAACAGAAAGTGACCAGAAGATACAAGATGCAAAAGCCGAAAGCGTCGGGATAACATTTTGCCAAAGAATAGAGCGTAAAAGCAATGGATGGAAAACGATCAAATTGGCTACAAAATTAGAAATACAGTGCAATGAAATAAATGATTAGGCACCATATACAAATCTGGGGGCACTAAGAAAAGAGAACTTTGGCGGAAAGTCATGGAAAACGATGGGTTTGTGTACAAAACGAAATGAACCAAGTGACTCGACAAGTATAAATTTGGGGACTCAGCAATGAACAAAGTGAACAATATACAAGATTTCTGTTAGAAACAATAACAAACAAGAAAACATCAACCAAGGAAAATTTAAAACGAGTTAGCGGCTAGCAAGCGGGAGAAGCAAGACATTGGAAAGTAACCAACGAGGCGATATTCAGACAATTGCGGGAAGAAATAAATAGAAGGAAATAAAACAAAACTATGAAAACGACCAACTTATCTACATGGAAAGCAAACTAACGAGTGAAAGGAATACAGAAAGAAGAGACCAGTGCGAAATAAGAAGCGAAAAACTTTGTTTAATCACTCGAAGCTGAGATTTAAGGATTATTTTATAACAGAAAATAAATGTCAAAGAGAAATTAAGAAACTACAAATATTCTCAGGAGCATACTCAACTGAGCATGAATGACGATTCTAGATGGAAACAAATAATGATCAAAAAACCATAAATGTTGGGACGGAATTTCACCGAAACGCAGACAGATAACAACTGGAAAATACTGACAGAAACTTTGGAAAACGATCGATTTGTCTACATGAAAAATAGAAACATAGAGTATGAATTCTTAGAAATAGTGGAACACAAAGAGCAACCAGAATATGAGTGATATGAGGGACAGGAACACCGTCAAGATTGATGGCAAAATATGGAGAAAAATCAACAGGAGGAAAGTAGAAAATTTCACGAAATAAACAATAGTTACTGGAGATCCACGAAAATTAGCTAGTATTGTTATAAATAAATTAGGAAAGGTATAAGGTATCTTAGAGGTTCTAATAATATGAAATAAACTTGCAAAAGGGAATAACAAAATCATAACAGATAATAAAATAATTGATAACCTCGGAAAATATATGAGCATAGTTAATCAAAAATGGCGGGATGAGGAAAAATAGAGAATTTAAAATATGATGAAAATACGAAGGAACAAAACACCAGTTTAGAAAGCCCATGAATGACGAGTATTGTAATAAGAGAGGAAAATATCAATAAATTTAAATAAATTAAAAATGAAACGATTCAACAGGAAAGTGGAGATAAAAATATCAATATTTGTAAAGCAGAAATCAAAGAAACAGGAAACTATAAATAAAAATAAAATTATGGGTAGGTTGTATAAATCAATGGAATTATCGTGTAAATATCATCAAAAAAACCGTAGAAGTAGTAATAAAAATATAAAAAATAGATAAATAAATAAAATTAAAATAATAAAAACAGGGAAAAGGTGGAAATCACGAGGGTTAAAGTGATTAGAAAAGGGAAACCACAAAAATGCGGGTCGTCTAAGAGTTCGTAAAAAATTGGAAAACTAGAAATTACCGGACTAAAATCGTTTGAAATAAGACGTGATCACCAAGTCAGGTAAAATAATTTTAAACGTAATAAACAATTAATTGAAAGTAATTAAATTAAAGATCAAAATAGTAACGGAAAAGGTTGCAATGATTTCGAACCCCTACTCCTATGAGCTGAGAAATTGTAGCGGAAACGATCGATTGTGCGAATTACAAAAGACATGAGGCTAAGCAAAGCCAAATTAGATATTAAATGTGATAAACAGAGATAAACGATCAAGTTGGAGAAATTAATGAAAAGATAAGCAAGATGATGGAGAAACTTAAGCGTAGATAAAAGAAAATGTTCAGGTGTAAATGAAATGAATAGTAAGAAATGAGCGTAGATGAATAAAATGATGATGCTTGTTATAAATGAAAATAAAGGATTAGAGATAATAATGAGGAAAATGAGTTGAGTACGATGAGTTGAGATTAATAATAATAATAAATGAGACAACAATAGCAACCGAAAGGTGTAAAACATACGGAAAAAGCCGAAAACTTCATGAAAGCCGTTAAATAAATTCTGAGTGGACAAGTAAAACACAACTTAAACAGTGAAAGCTGAAAAATCACACATAAGGTACGGTAAAAGTTTCGATGCATCATTTTGTTAGTGTATTTTGTAATGTTATTTATATTTTATGGAAATAATACTGGAAAGTAAGATTTAAAACCGAGCTATCATAACGATAGTACGCTTATTCCGATGGAGAACCCCAATCAACCCGAGGAGAGGAAGGTAGTAGGTACCGTCGCAAATGTTGGGGAGTTTCTGGTGAGAGATTGATCACCTCTCTGTGGAACAAACCAACGCAATTACTACAATTTTTGAATTGGGAAAGTGAAGGGAAACCGAAAATAAAAATAAAAATTGAAAAAATGCGCATGATTTAAACGTTAAAGGTACCTAGAGATATTCTTTTTTCCCTAGCTGGTGGTGAGCCACCAGAGGACAGCTACGGACTGTCGTGTTCAGGATGTTATCAGCCAAGGGACTGGTAGCGCTGAGCCGTTCGATACAAAAACCCGGATACCACACCGAGTATCGAACGAATTTATTTTTATTGCTGGGCGGGACTCTATACACAACCCGGATCCCACACCGAGTATCGAGGACACCAAACGGTAGACGAGATGTGAACTAACCGGTAAATGGTTCATACTCGAAAGGACCTACTAAGGATCAGATCAGGGCGGCCAAATTGTGCCGGAAATCTGACGGGAGAGCGGATGGATAGTAGATAGATATATTAGGAATTTCCACGCCCATTTATCGCTTCCTTTTCTTTTCACTATTCGGGAAATCAAGTAAACCGTTTTTGGAACTTGGTCGAACGTCTAGGCATTTCTATACTTATATATTCTCCGAGGTACACAACCCGGATCCCACACCGAGTACCGAGGGAATGTTTTTTTAGTTTTCCCAGCGAGGAGTTCGGTACAAAAACCCAGATCCCACACCGAGTACTGAATATCCGAATGGCGGTGAGGAAGGTGTAACCGGTCAAATGCGCTAGACAAAAGACGCCATGGATTGAGAGTAAGTGTGAGGCCTCAAACTCACCCAAAAGTCACTGATGAAACTCAACTCCGATATTAAAGATGAGATATGATTATGATTAAAGATGAGATATGATTATGATTAAAGACGAGATATGATTATGATTAAAGATGAGAACAGATATTAAAGATAAAGATACGATTATGATTAGATATGATGATGATTAGATATTAAAGATAAGAGATGATCATGAAATAAGATATGATTATGACAGTAAAGACGAGATGTGATCACAATTAGACATTAAAGATGAGATACGATTATGATTAAATAGGATATGATTAGATATTAAAGATGAGATATGATTAAATATTAGAGGCCATAGAGCGCCGGATACGATTATGATTAGATATTAAAGGCCATAGAGTGCCAGTTGAAATAAGATTAGAAATTTAAGGCAATAACGTGCCAGTAAAAAGATAATAAGATTTAAATGAAGGCCCATAGAGCGCTAGCGATTAAGGATAAATAATTAACAGATTGAATGAGATTATGAGTATAATGATTTTATTATAGTATAGATAATTAATGCGACTACATAGATAATTGGTATGACGAGATAGATAATTAATACGAGATTAATAAGAGGACGATAGATAATTGATACGAGATAAATACGAGGATAATTGATACGAGATTAATACGAGGATGATAGATAGGCGATACGAGAAATAGATAATTTAAAATAGATTTAAAATGAATGGAGATGAATCAAAAGGAAAACAATTACAGCAAATAAAGTCAAAGGAAAAGACAAGAGGATTTAAATAAAAAGGCTCATAGAGCAACAGCGGATAAAGTTTAAGATAAAAGACGAGAGGAGTTAAGTAAAAAAGCCCATAGTGCATAGAGATTAAGGAACTTTTTTGGATAAATAATAAAGAGATAAAGGAGAATAGTTAATGAGACGATTATTGATATGATGGTGATGATTTATTTGATTAAAATAGTTAATTGATGCCACAATATAGATAATTGATGCGACTATAAGGATAATTTAGACGAAGCAAACAGATAATTGATACGAGTATAGATAATTTAAATTAACTTAAAATGAAAAGACAAAAATGAAAAAGATAAAGAAGTTGACGTAGCGAAAAGAATTAAAATAAGGAGAAGCAATGAGAATAGTACGTAAAATTTATGCAGAAATTTATGTAGAATAATATGTACTAGAGGTGTTATTTATTTTTAGATAATCGGCAAGGAATAAAGAGATCAAGTAAGCGACAAATAATAGAGCCAAGATAGAAGCAAGAAAACGAGTTACGATAAACCGGAATAAACGAAACCATCGAGTAGAGAAACTGAGAATATACCGAAACGAACGGAGAACAAGGATAAAGAAATAAACCATTTTATTGGAAGTCAGAGACAGTGAAAAGTAGCAACAGATAAAAAATTTGATACAGTAGCGACAGCAGAACCAATGATTACAACAAGATTAGAAAGCTTGGAAACAGAAGGTGAAGAATATGATAAATTAAATGGAAAGTTAACTGACAAAGGAAATAACGCGAAATCACCCGAAACAAAAATTACAATTCAGTTGAAAACAAGTACGAGTAAAGAGATGGAAAAACTCCGAGAAGAAATGAACCAAAAGTTGCAAAGTAAAATTACGGATAAAACAGAAATATATTTGAGAAAATCAACAATGTACGAAATCACACGAGATGAACCGGAAATGAGGAGCCGAGAACCGATATTTTCGAGTTTAAAGAGGAATGTACAGGAGATGCATTCAGGAAGAAAATGCAACGAAGAATATTTAAATGACGAAAAAGAAACAAAAAATTCGGAAAAGAAAACAGTTGAAACAAACGTAGCTGAAACATGGAAAACAAAAATCATACGAGAACAGAAAATATTAACCACAATGGAAGAAAGAGTCGAAAGAAAAAACGATCAAACCGAGTTAAAATATCGAGTATCAGAACCAATAAAAATAACGATGGAAGCAACGAGACAAACGAAAGATATTTATTCGCAAACCAATCAATACATTAAAAAACGATCACGAATTTGCGATATGCCAGTTAAGAGGATTCAAGACAATAGAGGTAAATTTATAAATTGTAATAATTATTTCAGGATTAACAACCCGAACTACAATCAAGTATGTGATATCTATCCAAAAGAAGGATGCCAAACTGATCGAGGTTATCAACTAAAGAATTGCCAAGGATGTGATAGAAGAGTTCGCACAGAAAGTATCAACAGACAACCTATATTAATGAACTCTACACGGAACGTAGGAGAAGAAATGATAAAATGTTTTAATTGCGATCAAACGGGTCATACGTCAAAGAATTGTCGAATGAAAAGAATTCAAATTCAACAAAAACCAAACCAATTCAAGAAGAATCCACAAAATAACCCAACACAAGAGGTCAGACATTAGAGAGATATGACGATAATGAGGACAACCACAAGATTCAAGAGTAGAACCTGTTACAACTGCAACCTAAACGGACATATAGCTGCAAATTGTCCAATAGAGAGAAAATCGAGACAACCAAAACCGAACAATTATAGTCAAAGTACACAAAGCAACCTAAGACAAGAGATTGATCAATTAGGAGGTATGATTCAACGAATATCAGCAAACAATCAAATACAACGAAGTAATACAAGGAGAAACATGAATGATGTTAGATATCAATGGACCAGAAAATATCCAAAACAACAACAAATTTAATGGCAGAGAGAGAAACCCAAGAAATTCGACAAAGACGGATGAACAGAAACCAAATATCAAGTAGAAGCAATATGTCAAAAATAGTCAATACAAAAGAAAGTGTGTTGTCAACAGCGAGGAGGATATGACAATAAATAACGATAAAGAAAATGAAATAATTAAGAAAGATGAAAATCAAGAGGACAAAATAAAATCAGAGCAAGAATTGAGCAGCAAAGAGAAAATAAAGATAATTCAAGAGATCACCATAGAAGGGAACGACAGACGACGAAAAAGCAACAAAATCAGCGATAAAAAGATATCAGAAAAACAAAAAAAAACAAAATATCAAAATCAGAGGGTACTACTACAAAAATCGAAAAGAGAATCGATAAGGAAAGCGAAAATAAACATGTTACAACAAGGGCTAAACAATAATGAAAAGGACAAGAAAAATGAACTTCAAATAAACGTGGAAAGTAAGGTGTTGGAGTCAAAATCAATACAAACAACAGGAGACAATGTAGAAATAGGAGTGACATCAATCGAACAAGAGGTAATAGATATTTTAATGGTTAATAAAATTTCAGAGGGAGAACTAGTCGGAAAGAGAATCCAAAAGCGACAAACGAGAAATCTGAATGTGCAAGACAGATCAAAAACAGTCAATGAATTGATAATTGAGACAAAAGAAGATGTAATAAAAGAACTCAGCAAAACAACGAATGTGGAAAGGAAAATTACAATACAGCATGAATATGCACAACAAAACACGACTAAGAAAACCACAACGAACAAGAAAATACTTGGACAATCGATACAAAAGCTAACGAAGTAAATGTCAGAGAATATTGTAAAACTTGTCAAAAATCCGGACACGCAAAGAACGACTGCTATCGACATCAAATAAGCCAACTATTCGGGAAGAGAGGACACGTAAATATCTTTTGTCACAACAGACGCGGAAAACTTTTAACTGTCTAAAATGGGGACATTTGGCTCGGAATTTTACAAATAAAAATACTCAAAACCGATTCGGAACAGTGGAACTAATGAGAGGAAGCAATAGAAAACCAGAAGAGATCAATACTAACACCAGAATAAATCCAGCGAATAATACAAGTGTCAAATCAAGCTACAAACCAGGAAAAGAAATGAAAACTGTAAGGCAAAAAAAAGACATGACGAAACAAGTTACTAGAGCCACAAACAGCCAAGAGACAAAATCAAGATATTATAGTATTCAGGCGAAACAGAAACGAGAATATAATGAAATCCACGATGATGGAATGAATTACCGGAAACAGATGGAAGTAATCATCAAAATAATTAAGGAAATAATGTCAAAATGGACTAGAAACTAGAATACCACCGAGATATTAGGAAGAGTAACAAAGATGATCACGAACTACGCAAAAGGCTCAAAATCAACAGCGGAAATCAACATCTTAATGAAAAGAATGCCAATATTATTCACAATAATTGACATAGCGGGTAATACACCACTACACCATGCCATAGAAAGCGAAAACGAAGAACGAACGATGGAAATTATCGAGGCAATGAACCAATGTGGACAACATACAAATATCAGAAATGAGAAAAGACAAACATCCATGATGATTGCAGTGTCAAGAGATGCGTCAACGAAAATTATGAAGGAGTTATTAAAAACTGTATCAACTCTAAATGAGAAGGACAATAAAGGAAAAACGATGTTAAAGTATATTATGATGTCGCGAGAAGCAAGAGCAATAGATTTCGTTACGATAAATGCAATTCAAGATGACATCGAAATAATAGGACAAAACTTAAACCCAATCCTTGAAGCAATCGAGAGAGGATACGATGAAGCAGCACCAAAACTGATCAATTGGAGAAAAAGAAAATCTGATAACGAAATCATAGACGTAAACAAATTCGAAATCAATGAAAATATATTACTAAAAAGAGCAATAAATTCCGAGTATGCATTACCAAGGACGATAAAAGCCCTGTTAAAGAGAGGAGAAATAAAATTCACGGACCATAAAAGAGAGCCTGAGAGAATAGGGTACAGAAAGGAAGAATTAGAAACATTGGTAGGAGAATGGCACCGGATACAACGAAAATCTAGCGGTAGAAAACAAGAAATTGATGACATCAAAAATGGAAGAAAAATGATAATCAAGGTGTATGAAGAAATAATCAAAGAAATAAATGTCGAGGACAACAGGATTGAGAACGCTCAATGTAATAAAGATCAGGACAAAAAGGAGAATGAGGACAAAGACAAGAAAAAGGAATATGATAACGAAGAGGGAGAAAACCGAGATAGTAATAAAAAGCAAAATTCAGTAACATACAAATAAAGAAGACAACCACCGTCACTCAAGCGGCCAAGCGAGATCGGTATATATCAAGTAACTCACGAGAAATGCGGAGGGATACGCACTTTGCGCGTAGACCCTTTGGAGACGATGAAGTAAGAAATAGTCAGGAGTGTGTATATGATTTATATAGTAGATATGCTTATATAGCAATGTATAAAAGTAGTATATAAATATTTTGGAATAAGTATAATAATATCCGATAATATATAAAAGTAGTATATAAATATTATAGTCGAGGAGTGAAAACAAATTAAAAAGCAGACGATGTGACGAGAAATAAAGCGGAATGAGAAAGACAAGTGATGCGATAATACGTTAAAATTGAGAAACGAATCAATTGGAAACTAATCAAGTGTTTCAAGCAGTGAAGCTTAGTTAGATAGAGGAGTTTAAAACAAAGATCAGATTAGAATCAGAAATTGAAATAAACCGACTAAGAGGTATTGAAGCCATCAATGAAATCAGAGACAAGAGTGAACTTGGAGAGAATCCAGTAAAATCAGATGAAAGACGAAAATGAGGAACAACGATAACAAACCTACGATCGAAGCAAAATAAAGCAGCAAAATATTAAAGAAATTACCAACACAAAACGGAAGCATCGAAGAAAAAGATGAAATATCAAGTCAGTCAACGAAAAAGACGATGGAGTATAACTTGACGAAAAACTGAATCAAGTAATGAAAAACTGACGAATAACAACAAGGGACAGCTAACTGAGAAACAAAATTCGTGGTCATTGAGTTCAACGGAAAAAACAAAAAAGACAAAGAATTAGAACCAGTAAAGCTCAATATACAAAACTAAATGAATACAAAAATGGGAGGAAGAGACTCAAAAACAGAGCAAGGAATAGAACCGGAAAAACAACCAATTACAGCTAAACGAGACAAAAATTTACATCATGAAATAGTAATTTCAAACCAGAATGACGTTCAACACCAGATATGAATGAAGAAAAGACCAGAGAAATAAATCAAAAACAACTCAAAAGTCAAAAACCAGATAACAAAAAAGACAAATCAAATCAGTAAAGAGAGAATGCAAAGGGCAATGCCAATAAACGAAAAGACAAAAGATGATGAGACTGAACTACAAAATGCACCCAATCAAAATGGAATATCAAAAGAATCTTGCAAATCGTAATAAAGGCAAACAAAAAGGATAAACGATGTCAAAATAAAGTTGATACCAATCACAGAAACGAGAAACCAGATATGATAATAAAAGCAACAGAGATAAAAAGAAAGAGAAACAGAAAAGTCAGACCGTTACTTAAAATCAAGAGGAATCATAACGAATCTTAGTAAAATAGCCCAAATTTTGTGATAAATAGTCAAACAATTGTAAATAATCATCACAAACCCATAATTGTTATAAAAACAAGGAAGCGAAAGCAGCATGATATTGGCAATGAGATGGAAGATAGCGGTAATGAGCACATATATACAACCTAGCATCCCTTAGAAAAATGGCGAAAAACCCCATAATCAATCAAGCGATGCAAACATTACCTGCAGCATATATGCCGAGATATGTAGAAACCCAAAGGATACCAATTACGAACGGATCAACTCCTAATATACCCAATGTCCAAAGGATTAAAACAAGAAAATTAAATATACTAATAATCAAAGTGAACGAAGGCCAAATTTAGACAGATCGTTCAAACCCTTAGAACTCTAGAAAATCAAATCCGAAAGTCAATAGAAAAGGAAACACTCATCAAGGAAATCATATTCAAATAATCATGAATACTCTTTAGAAACCCTTCAAGAACAAATAGCCCAAATCGATAACCAAAAAGAAGTAACCCAAACCAACCTCAAGGAATCATGGAAAATCCCAAACCAATCAATTATCATCAAACAATCGAGACGAGATAATATGATAACGGGTCATCAATCCACAGAACCCAGTTGAACTTCACCCAGTTTCAAGACGCTAAAGAGTCAACAACCAAAAGCAAGAATATCTATTCACAACCCAAAACCCCTAATACACCATCAAAAAAGGAGTCTTGAACGAAACATTCTTTCTATTCTTATCTAAGATTCACTAAGCCTGCCAATCTTCCCAACAATCGGTATCTAATCAGTCCTATATCAAATAAAGTCAATTCCCCAGACTAAACAAAGTCTCAAAGCTAAACTGCACAACAGATATCGATTCGTCAAAATCAGAACCTGCTAAAGAAAGAATTCAATCAGAAAGCAAAGAAAACCAAGACCTCAGCGAGATGAATACCTAAATGACAGAATACCGAACTCATGATTAACAATGAACTAATGATTTTTAGACTATAAACTATTCTTTATGTGTGATCATAACCGGACTGTAGGTCCTCTTTCACTTCATCTTGTATTCCACATATTGATGTATACTGTATGATTTTTTTTATGCATGTGGGTTTTGAGGTCACGACCCTGTAGCTCGTAGACCCAATTGAATGGAAAATGTAAACTCTGTATAGTTCATAGCTTAAATCTTTTAGAAATTGCGGGTCGCAATTTTACGGGCCCTGGAGTGTTTTATGTTGGGCCAAAACACAAATAGCCTTGAAAATTGTTTAAATGCATCAGTAATACAGCACAAAAACCCAGCACCAAGATAACTTAAAATACAATATACAACACCAACTAAACACTTTAAAATCTGAGAGAATATAAATAAATATAAAATCAAATAACATAAAAATAAAATAAAATAAATACAAAATGCATCAAGAACCGCACGAAATCTACATATAAAATAACAAAATAACAAGAAAATTTGACCGTAAAATGACCATTTATATAAAAGTAAAAATTAAAGAATTAAATGAATAAAAATAAAATATTTTTAGCTGAATAAATTTATTTAAAAATGTTAAAAATAAATTACCAATTTAAATTAAGAAATTAATAAAAATTAAATTTAGATAACACCAATAATTTCAAAGTCGAATTTTGTTTAATCGCAATAAAATTAACACACAAGGTTAAGGCCAAATGATAGGTATATATACTGATGTGTTTTTACAAATTTTCAGCACAAAATTGACAACCAAATTTCGACCAAAATCGACAGGCTGTGTACAGCCAAACTGACCAGACGAGATCAGACCAAAATTAACAGGCTGTATGCAGAGAGAAAAATTTATTTCTACTGTTAGCTGTAGCTGGTCAGATTGATTTTAAATTACTGTTGTCGATTTGTGGTATTACTTTCCGAGATTATATGGAGAATCTTTATGGAATTTTATGATATGAAATGAAGAGTTTATATGGAGAATCTTTATGGAATTTTATGATATGAAATGAAGAGTTTATGTGGAGAATCTTTATGGAATTTTATGATATGAATGAAGAATTTATATGAGAATATATATTTATGGCTCGAAACTTTTATCGAATTTAGACGATAACATTTAATTTTTTTATTTTATTTTGTGGCCCACAGCCAAAACAAACTGCAAGTAATTAAAATCACACATAATCTATCGAACTGTGTAAGTGCGTGTATAATCGCCAATAGTTCGTGCCCGTGAAGGCTCCGGCGTGAGAACGCAGGAGCTGGAACGTCAATATTATCCGTATATAGGGGAAATTGAAAGGTAAAGGAGTAGTTCTTTGGCTGCTCCTTCATCATCCGTTTCCTGAAAAATTGACATAAATTTTTTAACAACAATCGGCTCAAAATATCTAACACCGAGTAGTCCAGTGGGCACTTATTAATTATGAAATGAACATACATAGATCTTAAGGACAAAGAGAGGGAATGGGTAGTGGGAAAAATTGTGAAATTGTTGCAACAGTTAAAATGAATAGCCATCGGAAAAAGATTAATCCGAACGACCAAAATCATGAAAAATAATGTTTTTAAATAAAAATTAAATAAATTATGTTAAATTGAAACGGAAAATATGGGCAGAACGCTGCGCAAATTTTTGGAAATAGTTAAAACACGATATTGTGCATCTTATTCACAATTATTTAGTCGTCAATATTCAATTTACCTATGGCTCTTAATGACTAATAAATGTTGGAATGACCCTTATACGTTTATGTAGATACCTTTAGTTAAAATCGTTTATTTCGTCAAGTTTAATTTACCTATAATTACTGCTAAATTAACAAACCCTTGAACTAAAATGATATTCATAAAGTTATACCGATATTCTTAAGCAAAATCGTTTACTTATCGGAATTTGATTTACCTGTAGTCATGACTGAAAGAACCAGCATTAGAGTTATAATGATATTCATAATCTTATGTAGGCATCTTTAGTCGTATTGGTGGTTTAGAAAAGTCACTTTGACGCTAGCAATGTTTATTAAACATTTGGTTTTGGAAAGTTATCCGTATTTTACATATGTATTCGTACTCTAATTCACTTATCCTTCGAAGTCGACATATTTACGATTGCCAATAACTAATGAATAATTGGATTTTAAAATGATGTTCGGATTTTTTATCGATAATATTACTCCAAATCTTTCGTTTAACAAAGCCAATCTACTTGTAAATTACTAATAGTTAGTATCGATTTGGGTCTGAAATGGTTTTTTATAATTTTTCATTTAGTTAATTTTATTCAAAGTCCTTCATTCATCAAGTCGATGTACTTGTAAATTATTAAATAATCAGTCTTTTTAGGTTTGAACTGATTTTTATAATTTTTATTTAGATAATTTTATTAGAAGTTCTCCAGTTATCAAATATACTTGTAAATTATTAATAATCAATACATAACTGTTACTCATGCTTATGGTTTAATAAAGGTGCTTTAATTATGACAGTAGGTTACTTTAATTTTTCTTTACTCGTTTCAGTTGGAGTTGTAAAAACATCAAATCTCGAATTCAGACTAAAATATATCCGGCATCATCGGGGACCTACAGGGAAGGACTCCGACTACTACCAACGAATTGCAAATATTTATGTGTTATTTAAATCGCGGTCGGTGGCTTAAGCATTGATCGGCCTGTAAGTCCGCAACTTGTTTTCTTTTTATTTTAATTAATTACATGATGGGGAAATATTCATCAAAAATAGATTGTCTGAGTAAATTAGCAAATTTATTAAGTCTAGCAAATATTGTATCCGAGTCCTGATTCGGTTAGTGTCTGTGTCCGGGATGGTTCATTGGTTGGGTCATGCGGGTAAGGCTCGGAAGATACATTAAATTAAATAACGAAAGTTCGGAGATTTACCTGCAAGTAAGTTATTTATTACATCTCCTATACATGATTTCATCTATTACTAGTTGGCGTTATTGGAGTCTGGGTTTTCCTGACGGTTTAGTTAGATGCCTCCTCAGTATGGTGTCGTAGTATGTTCAGAGATAGAAGTTATCAAAGTCAGACGATTTTTGTCGAATGGATCCCGCTATTGTTTGTTAAGAGATTTCTTGCCAAATGAAACCTACAAATACCTCCTATGCACTATCTCAAATCAAGACTATTGTGATCAGCAATATGTTTCGTACTTTAATAAGTAAATTCATACGTTGGATTCTGTTTAATAATGTTTTGGAATTGACTTAAATTAATGTGGAAATTTTCTTTTGTACTATTTATTCACTTAGTTTATTATTAATGGGTTCATACGATTAATAAAATTTATGTAACTTTGTTTTCTTTTGATGATCATTATATTTTACTATTTATTCTCTTAGTTTATTATTAATTGGTTCATACTATTGATAAAATTTATGTAACTTTGTTTTCATTTGATGATCATTATATTTTACAAAATTAGTTTCACCTAGGAGATGACAATTTTGGATTCATTAATTTTTTGGCAATTATTTTATTAATCCGGTTGACTTGGATATAAGTCTCATGTAAACTCTTACATTTTTATTCTATAAACAATGATGATACTAGATCTTAGTTTCTCAAATTTTTATATTTCGATGTTTTAGTTCAGTCGATAAACTCGTTTAGTGACTATAGTAGTTTCAAAAGCCTATTTTTGATTTTGATCAGAACATCTCGAGGTTTAATTTATTTAACTACTCACTAATTTTTGCAAAACTTCACATAATGGTCATAGTATTTTGCGATTTTAACCTTACTAGACACCTATATATCCCGATTGTATTTATTTACGGATTTTGAAATACTGATTTACATTTCGAACATAGCACCTTAGTTTCCTTATTAAGTTACTTGATACTTTTAACAAAATTCTTTATATTTTGCATAGCATTTGGTTCATTAACAAGTTCCTCAAAATTATTTATATTTTAGTGTAGCATTTTAGTTTCATTTACAAGGTTTTCAGTACTTTTAATAAATTCTTTATTTATTTTGAGCATAGCATTTTAATTTCATTAACAAGTTTTTCAGTACTTTTAATAAATTCTTTATATTTTGAGTATAGCAACGATTTTATTATTGAGAATCCCGTCACCTTCCCTGAATTGATCCTAGGCGCGTTTGTGTTTATATTATAGTTAATGAGTGCCCACTGGACTACTCGATGTTTGAATTTTAGCCGTATGTGAAAGGTAATTTTAGGTCGAGTTTATGGAAAATGAGTGCCGACAAAACAGCCAAAAGACTATTTCCCCTTCACCCTTTTCCCTATACGGAATAATATTGACGTTTCAGCTCCTGCGTTCTCACGCCTGAGCCTTCACGGCCACGAATTATTGGCGATAGTACACGCACTTACACAATTCGATTGTGTATTTGATTTTAATAACTTGTAGTATGTTTCGGCTGTGGGCCGGAAAAATTTCGACAGAAAACTCTATTCATTTAAATATACATATATTTTTGCCATATACTTTGCCTCATAATTGTCATTTAGCATACATCATAAATCATAACTTTCTCTCCCTACGCCGCGATCCAAGCAGAGCTCATTCGAGGTTGCGAGGATGCGACGTGGAGAGAGTGTCTAACAATCTCTCACTCACATAAAAATCTCAAGATCTCCACTGGTTAAGCGAGTTGTTGAAAACCGACTTCAAGTTGTAAAAAAACTGGTTCAGATTAAAAACTGATTAAAATTGTGTAGGAATGAATCGGTATATATACTTATTGTACGACCCTAACCTTGCGTGTTATTTTTGATTTAGTAAAACAAAATTTGACTTTGTGATTTTCTAGTATATTCTATTCTTAATTTTATTATTTTGAAATTTTATTTGACAATTTTTCTTTTGAATTTTTGAATTGAATTATTTCTAATTCAAATTCTTTGATTTTTATTCCATTTTTATGAAATTTCACATTTTTTGATAAATTGTCAAATTTCGGTCAAATTGTTGGGTTTTCATGTTATGTTTATGTTTATTTCGTGCGGATCTTGTTGCACTTTGTTATTATTTAATTTATTTTTGTGTTTTATAATTTTATATTTAATTGTTTTCTTTCTCGCATTTTAGTAGGGTTAATTGATGTTTTAATAGGTTTGATTTTAAATCTGCATGTTGTATTTGCTTGTGTATTACCGATTCATTTAAACACTTTACAAGGCCGTTTATGTTCTGGCCCAACAATTTCTTAATTTAAATTGGCAATTTATTTTTAACATTTTTAATTAAATTTATTCATCCCAAAAATATTTTATTTTTATTCATTTAATTCATTAATTTTTATTTTTATATAAATGGTCATTTTACGGTCAAATTTTTCTTGTTATTATGTTATGTTTTATGTAGATTTCGTGCAGTTCTTGATGCATTTTGTATTTATTTTATTTTACTTTTATGTTTTTAATTTTATATTTATTTATATTCTCTCAGATTTTAAAATGTTTAATTGGTGTTGTATATTGTATTTTAAGTTATCTTGGTGCTGGGTTTTCGTGCTGTATTACTGATGTATTTAAACAATTCTCAAGGCTATTTGTGTGGGGTTTTTGGTTTTGACAACTTTATCCCCAGATGAACATTGTTTGCCATTGCCAGTGGCTACCCGTTGCTAGGCAACGTTGGTAATGTAACCCTGGGTTTTGAGGTCCTCAAAGGTGAGCGCCACATAGGAACTACCCTGGTCCGACCTCAAGCTGGGTTCAACACACTACCGTTAGAAGGTCTGTGTGTGCTTTGTTTACTTGGGTCCCATCATTATCTGTTTGCTCTTATAAACGCTTAATTACTGGTTCTTCCTTGTTCAATCTTGTGTGTACAACGTTATGCCCTTCTCGTATGACCATTGAAATAATCAAAGAATAATTAAATGATAACAAACATGTATTTGGAAATATCGAATTACACATTAGTTGATGTTCGAGCAGCTCGACGCTTAGCTCGCTCCTTTCTTCCTGGCCGATGAGTGCTGGGCTTTGGGGCGATCTTCGGGGTCGTCATTGAATCTCGATACGCTAGCTGAGCAGGGGCGAAGACGAGGGGGTATGTCACCGTTGCGCCTTCCTGGCAGGCTGACACTGCCACCTCCAGACCCTTTATTTGTTTTCTCAGGCTCTGATTGATTTGTTTTTCCTCCGGCCAGCCCTTTTGAGCTGCTGTTATCTTCTGGTAGAGCGTTTTTGCCTTCGCCGGCTCTACCCACGTAGCTCTAATCCGTTGTATTTCGCTTGTCAGCTGCAAGATTTGTGCGTGAAAATTCTCATTAGTTTTCCGCGCGCGATCCAACTCTCGTTGCAATGTTCTCACTGATTCCATATCTGCAAAAGAGTGTTATTATATCGCATTATTTTACTTCGGTGTATTTAATTAATTGTAATCGTTAACTATAGAGTCCGACCGGCGTGATTTTATTAATAATTTAGATTAAGCAAGTATCAAAGTTAACTAAGACGTTTTATTTCATTTAACTAAGATGATGTCATCGTACTCTATCGTCGATAATTGTCATGGTCAGTCTTCCTATGATGTTGGAAGGAATCCGGTTTTGGAACTGTCCGGGCGTTGTGTCGTCCAGCTGGTTCTTCGTTCCTTCTCATTTTTCGGGAAGGACCTTCCGCGGGATGACTACGTTCATGGCCTCCGCTTTGACGTTTAGCCTCTCGTCATCAAGGTTGAATGAAGTGTTGTACGGCGGAGCGTAACCGTCCGTACAAGCAATCCTGCCGGCTGCGATGTCTTCGTTCATGTTGGCAAGATAAAGCCTGGCCCTAGCCACTTGGATATCAGTCTGACGCTGATGTTCCTCAAGACGAGCGAGGAGGAACTCAGCCTGGGCACGAATTTTTCTGCCTGGATTGCGGCTCGGTTCCCGTTTTATGGCTACGAACGGGAGCTCGACCTCCTCGATTTGTTGCAGAGTACCGGATTTGGATTCTCTAACCTGGGATACGGTGAATCCCACATCCCACATAGCTTGCCGACAACGATTTGCAGCGTGTGCGGGGAATCGGATGGTGACTCGGGATTCGTCAATCCACGACTCGCCTAAATGAAACAATTGTTGGGCTCAGAGCCAAAATTAAAACAAAAAATAGGAACAAAATAAAACAAAAATGAAAATGATAAAATAAGTCACTGTACATACGCACGCACCGCAAGAAGATACCAAAAATAAATGAAAAACATATTAATTTAAACAAAGTAAAAATATATCAAAATTAAATAAAAACAAATAATTAATTATAAATCATAAAAAGCATACAGCATCAGATAGAAACATATGAAAAATAAAATAAACTGCCAAAACCTTGCAAAATAAGGTTTAGAAAAAACACAGGCAGAAGAGGCGACCAGAAAAACAGAATATTTGGGCTAAAAAGTAATGTTACAAGAAAATGATAATAAAAATAAAATACAACAACAAAATATTTATATATCAAAAAATAGAGAAAAATGTATAAAAAATAATAAAAATAATTTAAAATTAATAAAATAATTAAAAAGCCCTAAAAATGGTGAAAAATCGCTCATTGGTCGCACACAGACACAAAAATAGTATATAAACAGTGACAAATTTCATAATTTTCAACTTAAACTTTACAACTTTCCAAAAACTCAACTTTACAACTTTACATTACTACTGACCTTTGCAACTTAAGCTTTACAATTTTGAGAAACACTTTTGACGATTTTTTGGAAGTAAGGAATTTTTATGCATTTCGTTTGTTTTTATATATTAATGTAACTTTATATGTTTATCGTAATAATAGCATTTATAATGTCTCTGCTTAATTCATAAATGAACTTATATGCATATATATTTTTATTTATAATTTTCGAGGTCCCTCTAAAATCCTATATATTTAAAGTATTTCAATAGCTCTCGATTGGGCAGATCCCGGTCCGGCTGGTGGATTAAGTTCCCTAGTTGTGATTGTGGGTCGCGTCTTATCGAAACCTCGGTCTGTCCGCGACAGGGTCTGGCAAAATGGCACAGGATCTCCCCCACAGGGCATCGTTGAACGACTCGTAACGGCTGATGGAAACGTCGGTCGAGGCGAGCAGAAAATTAAAATCAAGGGAAGGGCGACCTTAGTTAGGGAAAATAGGAAAAATCGTATGGCGATCTCTTAGGACTTCATTTTTGAAACCTCGAATTAAAAGACGAGAGAATCGGGCAGGAGTGATAGGAATAGAAACAAGTAAAAATCGATAGAAAAATGTCAAAGAGGGTTAAATAGATAATAACAGTGTCAGATATCTTTATTCATAACAAAACAGGACACCCAACATAAAAGAAATAATAAACATAATTTACCATCAATTGACTAGATAGTTACTTTCACTAAACCATCACATGGCAAGGATCTCAATAGTACCACGATACGCATAATCCCCATAGATTGCTACATTGAAAATGAAAATTGTCTCCACAAACTGATTCTTTGCCAAAATGTTGAGATCGAGAATATGAAAGTAAAATTAGTAATAGCTCCCCAAAGTACCACGATTCGGAGTATCGAACGCGATAGATTTATAAATCCTATTTAACCACAGGTACGAAGCAATCTGCACGTAACTTGAGTCTACCAATAATTATCGGAGCAAGTATTAAGTTTCCATCCATGTCACGATCGATTTTTTTTTCGTGAAATCACTTTGGTAGTAAACAAATCCAGTGACGTAGTAATAGTAGACGAGGAAATTCCGTAGTAAATTAGATCTCCGTGACGATACCAGTGAGTTTCTTTTGACTAGTTAGTTCGGCGTATAAAATCATTAGTCTGAAAATTTATCTAAGTAACAAGAGTAAATTCCACCATCGTAGCTTGGTTTTGCAGAATTAATTCACCGAGTAGTAAAATAGCTAGCAGTGAGTGCGAACCACAATCTCAATCGACACAATAAGTGGATTAATAACGAATACTGGTGTCCTGGTGTTCCAGGAACCCACACACATCAATAACACTTATCAGCATCGCCGCTTCCAATACGACTAATTACTCGAATACTGATTTTAGTTAATTTTAATTATAATAGAAATCGATAGGTCACATTAATATAGACATTGGTACTGATAAATATGTAATCATCTTCTCTATAGCATGATGAATAGCCACTTTTAAAAATACTATTACAATCGCAAGTGCTTTATCGTGTTAACGTAGTTACTTCCGATAATCTCTATAGCCATTTGTCACCATGCTTATTATCAGCACTCGTGTTGTCATTATGATTATTACTATTATCATTATTACTATTATTATTATTAATTAACGTTGGCACTATTATTGTTATATTTGATACCATTAATAATATTATTAATATCATTATTGCTATTATTATTAATATTACTAGCATTGTTATTATTGTTACTAATCTGATAGTTATATAGGATATAATTATGATTATTATTAGCAATATTGTCATTTCCCGTACCATAAATTGCACTATAGATGCCAGTGAAATTAATAATCAATACTGCTGTTTTGCTATCAATATGACCATAATCATCACTATTTCCTTCTAATTAGTTCAACCACCCTTGATAACTCTTCAATATAATTACAATATAGGATAGAAGCTCTATGGTCACTAGCCCTACTAATATCCACTCGTCACTTATGAATCCTTATTATTGAGGCCCTCGCCTTAACTGGGTTTCCCCGTTTTGGTTTTCGACGTTTTCTTAAATAGAATGACATCACATTCCTTCTTCCAGTCATAAATATCATCTATATGGCAAATCCGACAGAACTTCCAAGGATTTCCCGACTCTCCCCGTCGATTATTGTGACTCGTCAGAGGCTGGGGCAGCTAGAGAGAGACCATGTGGCTCTCCAGAATAAATACCGAAAATTGAAAGGAAGCGAGTACTGATAAAGGAACAAAGTACAACGCTCAGACAGATATTCACCGACGCCGAACTTCGGGCTCGCGTACCTGGATGTATCTGGGCTCAAAGCCTGAATATTATACCGGCGCGACATCTTCTAGTAGAAGTAACTCGTCCGGCTCATTCAGAGCCAGCTCCTCCTCAAACCGTTGAACACCCGCAAACCACCTTGGCACAACCAAATTTAGGAGCGACTCAATGACGACCCAATCGAAACCGCCGTCGTCACGAGCGTCACCGAGCAGAGGCAAACCTGCTCAGAGCAACTGAACCGACCAGCACTCCTCACCGAATAGACGATTTGCCACCCCCATACCAGGAATTCGAATTTCCAGACTTCGGTCCTGACATCATATATGCACCCTTCCTGGCTATTTTCTCTCTCACCCCCTCGATCCATCTACATAGACCTGATGGATGACGGAACCGGAGCCCCCTCGCTAAATCGTGCTCTAGACCGGTTAGGCCTAGATGTGAGCGAGATTGCGGCTCTCACGGGCAACGTACCAATGAGTCCTCCTCCAATTGATGAGCCTGGACCCTTTACCCGTGTGGAGCTCAATATAAAATCCACAAAACAAGCATGAAAAAATTTTACACATTGACATTCGATAGCATTGGGCCGAAATCCGGACCTGATAAGTTTTCTATTTTTAAACAACGATTTACATCTATTTTAGCCAATGCCAAGATGAATACCTGCTATGCTGAAACTGACAATACTCTGCCTCCAACCGATACCATATTTGAAACCAGTTTATTTAAACTACGCCAATTAGCTGAAGAAAACGATTATGATACCCACTTAATTGAACTACAATACAGAATGTTTGTTTTCCTCAACGGAACAACTAGAATTACAATAACAGACGCTACCCGATACTGGAACGAAATTTCCACCACTTGTACCTTTATTGCCAATATCACCCAAATTATGCAATTACTACTTACAAAACCCTTCAACTATGAAGATTCGCAATCAAAAATTGACTATGCACTAAAAACTTTTCAGGATGCTATTACGGATGTGGTAACTTATGAAAAATTGATAAATCATAAATACTTAAATTTCTTCTTTAATAAAAAATATTTTAATTATACAAAAAATTTTTTAAATACTAATGAAAAACTTTATACAAAAACAATACAAAACATCTCAACAAATGATCTTGAAACTATTACAAAACATGCACAAACAATAGTAACACAACATGCACAACCCACTTCTTATAGAAACGCATTAATTAAAAACTTTAAAAACACTGACAATATTTTTATATCACTAAATAATTGCACTGACAACTTTTTTAATGATCTTAACTTATATTTGATTAATATTAAACTTGAAATAAAAAATGAAACATGCTATATAGAATTCTTAATTGAACTTTTTTACATATTTTACCTAAAATTAAAAAAACTACTCAACAAAAAATACCAAAAAACTAACAAAAATTTTAAAAATAACATACCTTCATTATATAAATTAGAAAATTTGACAAACAATTATTTTTTAAATACTGAAAATTATTTCATAAATATTAAAAACAATTTTAAACGTGATATTGATTTATTTTTAAATGATTTTTATTTTATTATTAAATTTAAAATAAAGAGTATGTTGTTTAAATATTCAAATTTAAGCAAATAAATCCACAAAACAAGCATGAAAAATATTAACCCCATAAATATTAAAGCTATCTCTACCACTGATATCATCAATAATAAAGACATTTTTTCTAACAAAAGACCCCCAATTACTAAAAACCAAAATTATGACTACGAACATTATGAAGTTATTGATACACTTGATCTCTTTAAACATACTTCTTCTTACACGCAAACATCTTGCATAAAACTCAGTAAATCATCTATTACTTATACTAACTACATACCTTGCAATAAATCACCCACTGAAAACTCTCTCCCACATCACCTTACACCTACTAAAAAGACAACAAAACACCAATCACCTACGTTGAACATAAAACTCACAAAGTCAAATACGACCTTTACTACCTGCTCAAACTACACACCATACAAAAACGAAAACCTCTTTGAGAACTTTATCTCTAATAACCCCATAACATCCACATCTACCTGTGATTTAACACTAATTATACTACTACTTCTAATACTACACAATAAACCAACAACAATATACTTACCATGCCCCTTACGACAACACAGATGTACCACATGGGGCGACACTATCAAAACCTCACAATATCTCTTGATGAATACGATAATACATATGAAACTTATGACCACTACGACTTTAGACCTTTGTATCGTCCACTTGGTAATTCTTCAGATGACATCTTTCAAAGCCCGATCTATATTCAAAATGGTTACATGAATCAGAATGACGGTTACTTCATTCACTCTTTAACAACGACAAGACCAACCTCTGACATAAATCTCACCAAATCAAATATATGACCATTACCTCATGCAATGATAAAACCACTACCATCTTTAATATATCTAAGACATACAACCTTGCATACAAATTCAGTTTCACTGATATACTTTATATTGGTGAAGATGAGTATGATTATGAAATTGAATCATGCTTCTTGCCCTTTATCAAAGACCAACCATATACACCTGAACGAAATCTTGATAATGAATACTATACTACTACTTACACTAATAAGAAACAACCCTCTGACACCAAACTCATTAAATCAAATATTACATTCACTACCTGCTCAAACTACACACCATACATTATTTACTCTGATGACTCTGATGACTCTAATGACTCCGATGTTGACTCCTCAATCAATCAAGATGACTTTATACTATCCAAAACACCTATAAAATTACAATCAAACCATATTGCGAATCTTATTACTAGCTCAACCCCTAAAAATGACTATAATAGAAAACCATTTAACCACTTTAATGACACTCTCAATTCTTTATCCAAATCTTCTGAAGTTGATCTTGCAAGCTTCTCAGATAACACCAATAGCACAAATGATTACTCCAATATTACCCATCTTAGTAATGAAAACCTCACTTACCACATAGATCTATGTAATGAAATAACCTCACCCATATATGATGATAAACCGAACACCACTCTACAATCTATCTTAACTACCTTGCTTAAAGACCTCACTCCCACGCATTGCAAAATTGAAACAAATACTAATTACCCACTTGTAACAATGCCTGAAAACCTCATTAAATCCTCTAAATCTATTGCTTACTACTTTACCTGCATACATTACAAAACTGAAAACAATTATTTTACTACTACAAAGTACGATAACCTTGACCACTCACCAAACTTCACTGAAAATGACCTTGTTATTTCATCAACCCTTAACACTTACCCTGAGAAACCTTTATCCTCAAATATTCCAATTATCAACCAAGACCCAACCAAAATACCATGTAACCTGCGTGGCTATTTATTCTGTAACTGTTGTAATAATGACCCTTTTATTTCATCCACCCTTAAATATAACCGTGAAAATCTTATATCCTCAAATACCTCTTTAAATACACCAATTATTGACCAAGATTCTATTAAAGAACCATGCAGTATACGTGGCTATATTTTCTGTAATTGTTGTAATAATAGTGACTATAACGATGAAAGTGATGATAGCGACTGCCCTGATGAAGATGAATACAATCCATTTCACGCTGATCCTGACTACCTATCATACATTGAAAGCCAACAGTACGAAGAAGAGAGTGATTAACTCCTGAATGCCTTGTATCCTGATGCCTGCCTGGACTCTATGCCTGATGTAGCTCCAACACATACTAAAACAAACAACTAATCCCGAAAACCTAATAATCCGATAATGAATCTCCAAATACTGAATGCTGAATAAAAACCTTTGATATCACCAAAATTCCGATACATGTGACAAATACCTGATCATCTACCAACACCTGCTGTTTACAAATGTCAAAATACTAAAATCCGAAATACCGAAAATACCGAAAATACCGAAAATACCGAATGCTTAATGGAAAAAACCATTTATGATACCAAATTCTTAAATGTTTGCCGAATACCCGATAATCTACCGACCGCCTACCAGTGCCGACTACCAGTGCGACTACCAGTGCCGACTACCGATTGATTATACGATTTGCCAAACGCCGAACGTTGAACGTGACCCTTAGAGTCGTTCTAAGGGCTGGAAATACATTTTCCTCCTTAAAGTGTGAAAACATGAAATAAGCTAAAAAATTTTCTAAGGGCAGAGTAATCGAACTCGCCTTATGCCAAGAAGTGGCAACCGAATTTGTATTAATAGAAATTTGATTTTTTTTATACCCTCCTCCCTACCGTCCGGCAAAGCGCCGATGTCTGCCAACCGATTTTGACGAAGACGAATAAAGTCGAACGTATCAGAACTATCCATCTCCTCGTGATAATTTCCCGAACTCTGATTCAAAGTGAAGGACGTACGTAATATTGTGTCAATCGAGGGATGATGTATAGACTGTTCTTGTTTTCGTCTTGTTATCTTTTAAACGTTGCGGAAAAATTTTAAATAGGATATGTTAATAAAATTTTGTAGTGTTTATTTTCTTTTAGTTCAAGCATGAGTATCTAGAGTAAAGATGGTAAAAATAATGGTGACGGCTTAATAATGAATCAAAAGAAAATATTGAGTATGAAATCGCCGAAGTGTATGAACGAAATCTCACAATTCTCAGCTCAGAAGGGATAGATGTCAAGGGTTCCGTGATAGGATAATTTCAGGGTAAAGTGCGTAAGTCCTTCTATCGGCACCCAACGACCGGCAAAGCGAAGGTCCTTCGAGGAGTAGCACTAGTAGTAGTGCTCACCTGCTCGAATGGCATTCGGCTGTTGCGTACAGTACCAACATGATTTCGGTCATGGGTACGTAACGGTTTATCCAAATCGTGCGGTGTATCGGGAAGAGGTGACCCTAGGGTATAGGAGTGATAGGCATACCACCATAGCATGAAGTAACTAGCGATTAAGTTTTCCCATACAACCAACACAATGGTAAAACCTTTCCTCAATTTGTTAGATCGTTTAATTTTTGGGCAATGTCTCAGACCTGCGTTGCTAAGTGAAGCTGCGTACTTCATGGGTTTTTTCCGTATTTTATGTTACTTGACCGTCTCACAATGCAGTATACCGTTAAATGTATGTGGGGTGATGTTCTTTTTTAGTTATTCCGTTACGGGTTTCATCCTTATTGTCATTGCTGTAGATTGAACGTAATGGGAGTTTGCTCTCTACTACGAGGGTCGATGTAAGCATGTTATAAAGGAACGCCGACCTACCCGTCCCAGTTGAGATGAAGGGAAAATCCGAGTTTATCAGCATTGTTATCAATGTAATTAATTTGGCATTCTCTTTTCGAAGACCGACATCCACGGTTATATTTCCATTATCTCGACGTGCAAATGGGCTTTACATTGTAGGGAAATTTTGCCTAAACGCGATACCTTTTCCTTGATCCACTCGCTCTACAAATCGGGTCTTTAAATGATAAATAGGGTAATTTAAATCAATTCAGAATCATACTTATCTAACGTTAAAGAAAATCGATTAAGATAAACTGTACCAGGGACATATTTTCCGATTTAGAATATTCAATTATGTTTCACCCTATTCAACATCGACTAATGAGAATGACAATTTGGTTATTTACAGGGTACCAAATTCCATTAGGGAGTTACTCCCTGTCAAAGTAATCGTATGTCATATACAAAAAGGTTATAAACTCTCATGCGCTATTTGGTTTAATTAACGATGTTCCAGATGTTTAATTATTTGGGACACTAATCATTAGTAATTATTAGAGTGAAAATTCAATTTGGACAGAATTGTGAATAGCGCTCTTATTTTCATATTATTTTAATTGACTGTTAACGGGAACCATCCCAACTGATGAGCTCTAACCACTCAAAATGACGTGTCGAGGATATGATTGATAACTAAGAAAAATTAGCGGAAATCCGAATGATATCATTAAGGAAACAATCTAATTTACATTAGGCGTTCGTACAAACTACTACTAAGGGTACTTTTGGTTTTATGAAATATATTAATAAACTACTTCCATTCACTCGGATTATTCAGCTAGTCCACTGCAAAAGAACCCATTATTGGTTTATAAAATAATTATTAATAAGGTATTCTAATGTACTCTGCTCAGTGATCTAATCTACTACTAAAAGAATCCGCTATCATATTGTAAAAATCATTAATAAAATACTTTAATCTACTCTACTTATTTATTTAGTTTTACTACTAAAAGAAAAGTTACTAATGAAATACCTTACTTTATACTGATTATTTAGAATATTATCAATAATCTACCATTGTTTTTCTCGGCATGACATTCCGACAACAAGAATTGTAAGTCTCATCAGTTGAAAAAATTTTCGGTTGCGCCTAAAAATTTTATTATCCCCGTTGTCAACGTGTTAGCCGGATCAATGCTCGGATCATTCCCTCATCGAACGGGTCAGAGTCAGATCGAAGATTATGCATGAGGTTTGGGGTTAACGTCTAGTATACTTGGTTAACGTTGATGGTATTTTGCCGTGTTCGTTAAGTCTCTCATAAATTATTTCATAAAAATCAATGTAGGATTCATTTACGAGATAAATTTTTATTTTTATAAATGTTATTTAGTTCAAATCTGATTCGCGAGGTTGATACTGGAGTCAGTCATTTTATGGCTTCCGTCTAGGACTTATATAGTTAAAGGGGGAATTAGTACATAGGAATTAATTTACTTGCAACGTTGGATCTGGGTTCTAGAACTATGGCTTCCTCTGGGATCATCACTGGAGAGTTTCTATCTATTCCATTCGGTTGATAGTGCATCTTAATTGCTTGTAAATTAATAATCTACTTCAAGTTGTCTGTGACTTTTATCTTGACGGGTGTGTTGTTACTATGGATGATCAGTAGTACAATTCAAAGGTCACGTCGACTATTATTATGTAGACAATTTTTCTGGATAGCGCGTGTGTGGAACATTCGAACTTGGTGCGCCTGTTGAATTTAGTCTCGCTTTAGCGTGCACGAGGTAGTTGCCACTATTGATCTACTTAGACGTAAATGTCAAGCTAGCTATACAAATAGTGAATGTTATTTTTGCTCAGGTCATTCGCCTTCCCGATTTACTCAACTATCTTTGGTTTTGTCGATACTTGTTGATAGATAATTCTCACTAATTCGTTTCCCGGCTGGTAATGGTATAATTAAATTCTAATGAATTGCTAACTTTTAGCTTTTTAGGGTATCACTTTCTGATATATCATGGCTTAGTGGGAGATTCATTTCGTCAACATTTTCAACTATGGATTTAATTCATTTTATTTCTATTTATTCAATAAAATTTTGGAAAAACGTTTATTATTGTGTTCGGGAAGAGGGATAATTTGGAAAAATGAATGGGCTAATTAGGATACTTGTTTTATGCGGGAAGTTGCTTGCGGTTATCGTTGTTTTAGTGATCTATTCGTTGGCATTTTCCTATGCCGATTTTATTTGCTACTTGGACGTTAGTAGTATCGATGTCTGACGTGCCGCTATTAGGTAGAAATGGATTTTTATCGCCATAAGATTTTGTCGCGTTGGGGAGATATGGATCCCTACTTATCAAATTATCATTTTTATCTCCGATTTTAACTAAGGAAAATGCTTCATGGTCATTAGTCAGTTATTTGGGTTTAGATTGTCGGGGATTTTTGTTACGGTTGACACAGATGTGGTTCGGGGTTTTATTTAATTTTTAACATCTAAAAATCTTTGAAATTCTAAGTTTGGTTTGTAATTTAAATTGTTCGAAAAGAATTTGCATTATTTATTCTTTATTCCTAATTAACTTTATCGATTTTAATTCAAAACGTTGATTTTGATTCGAAGTAATATAGTGGAAGACCATAACATTTACATTATTTATTCTTTACTCCTAATTAATTTTGTTGATTTTAAATATCGTATCAGAAGTCCATAACATTTACATTATTTATTCTTTATTCCTAATTAATTTTTTGATCTTGAATAAATAATGTAAATGTTATGGACTTCTGATACGATATTTTTTACTCCTAATTAATTTTATTGATTTTAAATATCGTATCAGCAGTCCATAACATTTACATTATTTATTCTTTACTCCTAATTAATTTTATTGATTTTAAATATCGTATCAGAAGTCCATAACAATTTCATTTTATTATTTCCACGTGACCTTCCCTCCGATTGACCTTAGGCGCATTGTGTTCATATTATAATTAATGAGTGCCCACTGGACTCTCGGTGTGGTAATTTTGAAACGCTTGTTGTCAATGATTTTAGGTCGAGTTTACGGGAAATGGGTGTCGACGAAACAGCCAAAAGACTATTTCCCCTTCACCCTTTTCCCCTATACGGAATGATATTGACGTTACAGTTCCTGCGTTCTCACGCCGGAACCTTCACTGGCATGAGTTATTGGCGACTTTCCACGCACTTACACAACTCGGTTGTATGTTTGATTTTAATAACTTGTGAGATGTTTCAGCTGTGGGCCAGAAAATATTTCGACGGGAAAAATTCTATTGATTTTGAGAAATATATATTTCGCCACATAGTACATTGTAGTTCATAAATCTTAGTGCATAATACATCATCATTCTCTCCCCACGCCGACATCCAAGCAGAGCTCATTTGAGGTTGCGAGGATGCGACGTGGAGAGAGTTTTCGAACATTCTCTCACTCACATCGAAGTTTTAAGATTTCACTGGTTAAGACTGCTTCAGACTAGAATCGATTTCAAGATTTGTAAAAACTGATTCAGGTTAAAAACCGGTTAAAATTGTGTAGAAATGAATCGGTATATATACCTATTGTACGACCATTACCTTGCGTGTTATTTTTGATTTGGTAAAACAAAATTTGACCTTGTGATTTTCTAGTATATTCTATTCTTAATTTTATTATTTTGAAATTTTATTTGACAATTTTTCTTTTGAATTTTTTAATTGAATTATTTCTAATTCAAATTCTTTGATTTTTATTCCATTTTTATGAAATTTCGCATTTTTTGATAAATTGTCAAATTTCGGTGAAATTGTTAGGTTTTCGTGTTATGTTTATTTCATGCGGATCTTGTTGCACTTTGTTATTATTTTAATTTATTTTTGTGTTTTATAATTTTATATTTAATTGTTCTCTTTCTCATATTTTAGCAGAGTTAGTTGATGTTTTAATAGATTCGATTTTAAATCTGCATGTTGTGTCTGCGTGTGTATTACCGATTCATTTAAACACTTTACAAGGTCGTTTGTGTTCTGGCCCAACATTTGTGTGCTGGCCCAACATATATAATAGGTTCCGATAAAATCTGAAATCCATGTTTTTTAAAAAAAAATTAGTTATATTGCTACATATTTAAATAAAAAATAGGTATGAATAGATTAACTATTATTTAATAAGTTTTATTAAACCAAAACATTAATAGAATTTTAAAATAATGTAAAATAATGAAACAACAACAACTTATAGAATTTATTCAGATACCTTTGAGAAATGTATATATATTGTAATTGCTTTTTTAAAATTTTAAAAAATTATTATTAAAAAACCCAGAAATACTTTAACGTTATAAGTTATACAAACAACTAAGAACTAAACTTTTATACTAATAAATACTGAATAAAAAATTATTTTCTTTGCAGATGCATTTAAAAATAAATCATGGTGTTCTAGTTTCGGTTTAAATTTTAATTTTGAATATATACGTTATGCTATTTTTTGATTAAATTTTATTTTAAAAGTTTTTTTGACGAATTTCGAAAATTATCAACGCAGCTCAAAATTAGGTTATCAAAATTTTTGTGGGGCAACTCGAAAGGACGCAAGTTGGAACAACACAACTCGAGGCTCTAGTGTATTTCCAATTCATTTAAACAGAATTCAGTGCTGGCCCAACAAAAGGGTAGACCATCAAAAATATCTGGGACCCTTATCTTAAAAGTTATTTTTTAAAATGCATCAAATTTAGAAACTATCTTTTTAAAATTAGCATAATAAATTTTATCATCTAAGAAAGATTTCCAATGATTTATTAATACATATCTGTAATAATTTAATTTTTCATGAAACCACATGCAATATTTGTTTAAGTAATCGACATAATAAACTATTTTTCAATTTATAGATATTAATATATCTGTTACAATGGACGGTGGATTTTTTAAAGTATAAATGTTAGTTTATAATATATTAAAGTTATGAATATAATTAGGGTACAACTACAGAACAGGATTCTAGATTTTCTGATAAGCAATCTAAATTAATGAGACAAATGAAGTTTAGCGATATTCTTGATAACAAGGTCTATTAACGTATTTAATTGTTAGTTTATTGTTTATTAATAGATTGATATGAGCAAAATTGATCTAAAAATAATTAAACCGTGGATCAATAAACGCCTTACCGAATTACTCGGTTTTGATGATGATGTCGTCGTGGCTTATGTATTTAATCAATTGGAAACTAAAGTAAATTTCTAAAATAGTTTGTCATAAATTTTCACGTAAATTCCAAAACATTGAATAAATCATATGTGCTTTAGTTTAACTCAAAATTTGTTTAGCATCCAAATCCAAAAGAAATTCAAGTGAATTTGACTGGATTTTTAAATGCAAAAAATTCTAGAATGTTTTTAGCCGAGCTTTGGGAATTGTTAATTTCTGCTTCATTAACAGATAAAGGTGTCCCATTAAATATGATTGAAGCTCAATTAACAGAGTTGAAAAATTTCGAGGTTGGGGTTTATACAAATGATAATGTTCACCGTTTTAGTATTAATGTCGAATGAGATTTTTATTAATTTAATTTTTTAATAATGTATATTGAAAATAATTAATTAACTCTTTGGCTCACAGTTTAACGTGGTTCAATAATAACAAATACTGTTTTTATTACAATATTATAATGGTTTTTTGATTTTTTTATTTTGGACCCTTTGATTAACGTCATTTCACAAATCTTTTTTGGGTTTGAATAGAATCTTATCCGTATACTTCGGGTCTTTGGCTTGTATCCGAACTCGCACTGTTTACCGTGTACTTCAATCGGTAATCCAAATTTCAACTGACAATATGTGAAAAATGTTGGATCATTTATTTAGAAATGTATCTAACAGTCCCATTTTGATATTTATTGATTTATGTCGATTGAGGAGAATTATTTTAAATATGCTCAGAAGTCATTGAATGGCATTTTATATTAAAATTTATAGTTAATATTGGTTTTACATATAATTTGAATATTCAGATGGTAATTTGACCGGCAGATTGAACTGACTTAAAATACTATTTTGTCAATGGCTAAACAACATATATACAAGAGAAAAGCCTTTTAAAAAGTGAGTTTAATTAACATAATATGTATTTAACCTTGACAGTTTTTATTAATTTTTTTATTAAAAGACCAATTTTATTTGTATTTAAAAACAGTATTGATATTTGTTGAAAACCATCTATAATAATGTGCTCCTTCGCATTTTTACTTTTCGGTGAACATAGTTATTGAATTTTACGTTTAAAATATGTTTTGATGTCGGATTTCAAGGACGAAGAAGCTAAAATTAAAAACCAATTAGAAGATGAATCTGCAAAATTTGTTAAGTTGCTTAAAATCGAACCAGCCGATGAAAAAGAGAAAGAAAAGGATTTAAAGAAAAAGGATCGAGAAAGATCTCCCAGAAGAAATAATTCCCCACGTAATGATGATAGGAATCGTCGACGATCCAATGAAAGGAAACATTCGACTGAAAAGCGATCAAATGATCGTAGGCGTTCCGGAAGCAGGCGACGCTCCAATGAACGACGACATTCAGGGAAACCGCGATCCAACGATAAAATCAGTAGACGGCGATCCAGAAGCAGACAATCGATTGAAAGGAAGCGCTCAGGAAGCAGGAGGCGCTCAAATGAAAAAGTCAAAAGAAGAGAAGTGTCAGAAACAAAAGTATTGATTACGGATTGTTTTTTATTAATAGCTATTTTTAATATTGTTTTTAGAGAGATACTTTGCAAATGAAGAAAGAAAACAAATCTCCAAAACTACAGGAAGTTAAGAAGCGTGAAAGATCGGAAGAAAAGAAAAGAAAAAAATCAATCGATAGCGATAATAAGAATATATTAAATCTCGATTATAGGGATAATTCAGAAGAAATACCGAAAGAAGATGTGAAAAGTGTGGAAGAAAAGAAAAGAGAAAGCAGCATGGAGAGTAAAGGGAAATGGAGAGATGCGAGTGGCGATAGCAAGCGAAATGAGCGTAGGAAGAGTAATGAGGGAAGAATGCGAAATAGAGATGATAATAATGATAATAGAAGGCAAAGAAGACGAGAAGAAATTCCTCATGGAAAGCCAAGAGCGAGAGAGGAATTTGTAGACGAGAAGCAAAGAGAAAGAGATGACAACTTTGACGACAAGCGAAAACGAAGAGAAGAGTATAATGATGGCCGACAGCGTGGCAGAGAAAACAGAAGACGCAGTCGTAGCCCTGTGGGTAAGCGTGAGAGACACCGAGTGGAACGGGAAAGAAGCAGAAGGAAGCATAGTCGAAGTCGCGAAGGAAATCGAAAGTATGAGAGATATAATGACAACGGTTTGAATAGAGGAAGACGGGATCGAAGAGACGAGTCTAAGGAGCGTTATGTTGAAGAGAAGCATCGAAGAGAAGTATCAGAAGAAAAAAAAGAGTGGAAACAGGAAATCATCAAAGAAACCTGGAAAAACGAGTCAGAAAGTCCCAAGGAAGCCCCAGCCAATAGAAAACGCTATTCCGAATCCTCTCCCGATCGACAGAGAGGAAGAAATGCGGTCAATGACAACAAGAAACGATTTGAGTCATCCAATTCCTCAGAAGAAATCCTGAGAAAACACAAAATCGGATCGATGTATGCCGATAGGATGAATGACGACAAATCTCGAGTCAGAAAGGAAATCGTCAAGACCCGAGAGAGGCCCGACACGAAGCTCTATAATAAACGGAATCAAAACCGAAGAAGAGTTCGGAAGAGAAACGACCGGTTGAGAGACGCCGAGATGGCCGAGACGAGCAGATTAAAGGCTGGCCCAATCACAGCCGATCGTCTTCGACAGTCAAACGATCAGAAGGCAAGAATCGTCCGACACTAGCGGTTGAACGCAATCAGAAGTTCCGACGCAGTCAGTCTTCATCCAGCAGTTCCAGTAGTAGTTCAGGCTCGTCTGACAGCAGCTCATCGAGTTCGTCGAGTTCTCGTCTGATAGCAGTTCATCTTCCAGCTCTTCATCGGACGAGGAAGAGACGAAAAAACCAGACGAGTCCGATCGAAGACTCGTGAAGAAAAGGAGATCGGCAGAGAACGATGTAGGAGTAATTGATTTGGTTTCCATTCTATTTATTTTGTGATTTTATCGATTCAGGAACGAGACAGAGATGATAGCTTCTTGAAGGAAGAAGAAAAAAGATTAAGACAGAAAGCTTTGGAATCTTTACAAAGACGAAAATAATAATAATAAATAAATCTCGGCTGATGCGGTGAAGCAATGATTTATTTTATGTTTCAATTTTTATTGTAAATGAAAGTTTGAAGTTTTAGAATTTGTCTTCATTCAAATATATGTAAATATCACGCTTTTGTACTTTCTTTGGGATTGCTACTAATGTTTCAATTCTAATCCCGCGTGTTCCTTTAATTGTTTATTTTTACTACTGTATGGCATTTATTTTGTTTTATTTCGATGTTGTCACGCGTTTTAGCACTTGCTATGAGAGTTGATTGTTGGTTCAAGTATTATACGGAGTTTTAACATTATCAGTGAAAAAAGGCTTTGTAAACGTGCTTCAATATACATTGACGTGACATTATGATCAATTTTTTGGTTGGGGCTGACATGGTACTGAGAGTGTTAAGCCCATCTTTCATCCGTTCATAGTAATTTGGTGATGTATGTTCCATTTATGTCGGTTGTGGTACTCGCGAGGAAAACCAAAAATGTCTGATATTTCGAGAGTGAATGTCATATTGATATTAGTGAAGTCTGTTGTAAGATTGATGAAATCGAAGAAACTGAAGATGTCGTCTATTTACCATTTGTAGGATATTAACTTCAAAGTTAAAAATTAGCGAAATTATGTTATAGTTAATCCGTGCATCTATTAAACACTTATCGGGCCAACCGTCTAGAATTTGTAGTAATAATATTATGTTCATTGAATAGTAATAAAGAATAATAATTAATTACGAGTGATAAATATAATATAAACAACTAATGTTAAAAAATGAAACAGTGAGAGTAATGGAGATTTGATCATGAGAAACTTATTTTTTGTTTTGTTTTTTTTTATTTTTTTGTCTATAGTCCGTAGCACAAAGAGTAGGAAAACTCGATCACCATGAGTAAAAAAGGTAAAATGGGCCCGTCGCAAAACGTTGGCGAGTTCTGGTATGTGATTGATCGCATGTAAAAATGAGCTAATGCGATCGTTTTATTTTTTGAACAAAGGGAGAAAAGGGAACCCTGTGAAATTGTGATGTATGAGCTAATGAATAAATGAACAAGATAAAAATTCAAGATAAAATATTAAGAAAGTAAAAAGTTTTGATAAATAGAAAATAAATTGACCGATACGATAAAAATAATAGAGAAAAATGATAAATGAATTAGTGATAAAGATGATTAGAGATTTAATAAAATAATTGATAAAATTTAAGAGATGAATAAATGAGAATAAAATTAGGAGAAATAATAAAATTAAATGGTAAATGAGAGATAAATAAGGTACCAGTAAATTTGAGAGATATAAATTTTGCTAGAAGTGGTTCGATGCACAACCGGGATACCAAACACGAGTATTGAATTCACATTGAATCGGCAGTGAGATTCGAATTAACAGGAAAAATGATTCGAATCAAAATACATGCTAAGAACCGTACTAGGCTTGAACAGCTTAGTAGACCATTTAGTGAAGCTGAGGTCGAGGAACAATGGCATTATTGGTTATAGATTTCTTTTGGATTGCGATACATATGGTGGAATGGCTTAAACTAAATATCCAAGGCATCGAGGAGTCGTAAAAGACTTCACTCTCTTCTTTTCCGTTTTTCTTTTGTGCGAAACCGTGTTATAGTAACGTTGAAGTTGGATAGACCAATAGACGATTTAAAAGTATCGAAAGTTATAACAAATAAAAATATTTTAAATTAAAATATTATAAAACATATGCGCGTATATGGAGGTTGTGGAGAAACAAGTGACGATAGAGCGTTGCGGGTACTATAAAACGTTTGTTGGGAAAAAATAAAATTATGATTATATTATTATTATTGATTATATATATGATTATATTATGATTTAAATGCATTGATAAAGGGAAAATAGATAATTATTACGACCAAATAGATAATTAATACGAGTAAATAGAGTTTAAAATCAACTGAAAATAATGGGGGGTTGAAACCACGATATGAAAGCCCGCTGAATGGAAAAAGATGAGGTTTTAAAGAATTTTAAAACTTAAGTCAAGAATATAGGATATTATGATTAAACGGATGAGAAAATTTGTATAGTATATAATGTACAAGAATGTGTTATCTAATCAATTAAAACAAACAACAACAATCAACCATCAATAAAAGTAAAAACAATCAAACGATTACAAGTATTAGCGCAAATAAAAATATTGAAACAAGTAAAAGTATCGAAACAAGTAAAAATATTAAACACCAAGCAATTAAAAGTAATCAACAAACCATATAAACAAAGAGAAGAGTTTAAAGATAAAAGTTAAAAAGTAGTTAAAAACTGCGCACGTATCAAGAAATACCAGATACAACAACCAAAAAAACTAGGCAAAAACCTCAGTCTATTAGAAGACAAAGAAAACAAAGGGCAAAAACATCTAGAATCTGTTCAAAAAGACCTGCGTCAATGGAAACTCAATTAACAACGGAATCAGAAAGTTAAGGAATATAATTCGAAATCCCTGAATAAATTGAAAATAAACTATCTGATAACGACTGTAGTGATACAGACTCAATAAATTCAGACGAAAATAATAATTTAAAAGAAATAGAAATTCAAATCCAAACGGGAAGGGCAAAGACGATAATTTAACAAAAAATGGTAGGACAACATTACCTGTTGAAAGCTCAGATAAAGCCAACATTGGAATTTCAAAGTGATACTTACGATGGAAGTACCAACAAATTGCAAACATTTATTAAAGAATTCGAGGTATATACAGCAATCTGCTGTTGGTCTATCCCAGCAATTAGAGAACGATTACCACTATATCTAACAGGAAGTGCTCAAGATGTATATTTAGAGGCAAAACGAGATGAAAACAAGCTGAAAACTTGGGAAGATATTAAAGAATTTCTCTCTAAAAAGTTTGAGAAGGCAGGACAAGTGAATCGAAAAACTTTGGAATTTCTACGCCGTAAACAGAAACCAAAAGAATCAAACGCGCAGTTTGAATGTGACGATTTGCGAGTAAAGCATTCGGTAAAGTTCCAGTAACAGAAGAAAAAATTGTAGCAGTATTCAGCGTAGGAAAAAACTATAAGATATTTGAGCAAATGTGGGATGCCAGGCACCAAAAAGCCTAGATGATGCACTTTAAATCGCTAGTCGATGTGAACAATTTCAACTAGCAAAAATGGCAGTTGAACTGGCAGTAACGACACCAAATACCGGTTCAACAAACAATCTAATCACTAACCAAATCCAACAATGAACACGTTTATTCCAAGATCACAACAAATATTCAAAGCACCACCAACGAGAATTCCAAACAACAACACTAACGGTAATCTTAATTACACTAGTAATTTTAGGTTCAACACAAATGGAAACAATGTTCCAATATGTGAAAATTGCCAAAGGGCCAGACATCAAACCAATGAATGTTACCGGAACAAAATATGCCAAAAATGCAGTAGGAGAGGCCATACTGAAACCATATGTCGAAATATGGAAGGTTGAAATGACAGATACGAAAATAATAGATACAGCGGTAATAACGGAAATGGTGGAAATAAAAGATATGGCAGATATAACAAGAGAAACCGAGAAAATGCTGAACCAAGAATCATAACTTGTTTCACGTGCAATCAAGTAGGGCACATCTCACGAAATTGCCCGAATCAAGCACGACCAAATCCACCTAGGCCAAACAATGCAAATCCAGCAGTACGTTAATTTGATGCAAGAAGTTGAAAGGCTCCGAGAAAGAATAATGCAAACATTAAATAATGATAACTAGCAACAACGAATTAATATGATGCAAGACAATGGAGATGTTAGACAACAAAATACAAATAATAATCAAGAACAACAGAAAATCTAATGGCAAAGATTACAAAGCGAAGAAGCAAGAGAAATTCAAGAAAGATGAAAAAGCAGAGATCAAAACACAAGACATATAAACATGATGAGGGCTTTAAATGACGAAGAAATCCACACTTCGGAGCAGTGTGTTGTGAACAGCTCTGGTGATAAAATAGACGAACATGAACTAAATGAATAAGAAGATGTAATACCTGCGAAAAGAATTAAAACAATTGAGCTGAGTAGCGAAGAGAAAATAAAAAGAATTCAAGAATTTATTAAAGAGAAAAAAGAGAAGAGAAAAGAAAAGAAATCAGAGAAATACAAAATGAAGAGATAAAAATGATACTTAAACCACAAACAAATGATCCAGTGGCAAAACGTCGAATACAGAGGATAAAACTGCAAAAAATAGAAGATAAAATTCGAAAAGATGAAAATATAACAGATGAACAAATTAAAGTAAAAATAAACGATATATGGTTCATAGTAAAAAGAGTCTGTGATACAGCAAATGGAGAAGAACCAACAAACGCATTAAAAATAAATATGCTGAGACAACTGAAAGAGGAACAAACTGATGTTGAAGACGAATTAGGTGAAATTAGTAACCTAGGAATCGAATTATTTAAATCCAGTGACTAAATGATTAAAAAATTCATTAAATAACGATGAAAGCGAAATTGATAAAAACGAACCCAGAGAACGAATGAAGATGAATGGGGAATATTAACCGAAATATATGATATAGTAGACGAAGTAAACTGCAATTCACAATTTATTGATAAAATAACTTACGAAAATTTTTTGAAACTAGTTGCACAAGCGTATCAACAAGAAGGGGAATATAAACGGCAACATAGAAATATTTCGTAACAGATTATAAAACAAAAATGCAACGACGATGTGATGATGGAAGATGTTGTTATAATGTACAATAGATACTATTTACAACAATATTATCAAATATGAGAAGATCGACAAATAATCAATGTAATCGTAATGGACGAACCGCCGGTTAAAATAAAAATCCGGTAGAAGATGAGCAACAGATATTAAAATTCCAAACAAGAAAGAAAGAAAAAATGGATAAAATATTATAAATATATAACGTATGGAGAAAAGATGTTGAATTATATAGGAAAATATCATTTTTAGATGACACTGATTGTAAAGTAACACCGTGGATAAAAGTATGGAATGAAAAAGAGGCTCAATGAAAATTAGAACAATATATAATAGAACAAAAATGGTTTGAATATTTACCAAATGAAATTTCACCAGATTTATTAAAAGAAATACCAAATTAACTCAAAGAAGAAGGAGTTTCCGATTATATGTTAGATGAATTGGAAAGGTTACCGGAAAACAATGAAAAGTTACGAGAAGAGAAATGAATAACACCATTCAAATGGAAAATTCAAAATTGGCTGGAAAAGGTAGAAGCAGCAAAAGAAGGAAAATCAGTAGTAATAACAAGTCCAAAGTTTTATACGAAACCAGGTTACCGATTAAAAATGAAAATATATCCAAACGGAGATGGAGTGGGAAAAGATACTCATGTATCAGTATTTTTTATTATTTGTAAAGGGATCAATGATGGAAAACTATTATGACCCTTTACACAGAATATAACCATCTCACTTAATGTACCTGGCCAACCACGATTTAACCATGGTGATACATTCAGATCTGACAAACGAAGTACCTGCTATCAAAAACCGCTTATAAACGAAAATATCACGTACGGATCGCCAAAATTATAACACCAAAATTTGTAGCGAACGAAACGATCAAAGTATTTAAAACATGGTGACATTAGTCTCACGCTAGAAGTTGAAAACAAGATCGAATTAAACAATGACGAAAGTTTGAACAAACCTAGGATTTGTGTATTAGAAAAACGTATAGCAGGAACAAAATATATACCAACAGATATCGATGATCTCGAAGAAAATGAATTAACTGAACTAACCGAAACACAAAAGCATTAAAATCAATTTAAAATATGGGCGCTAAAAATCAACATTGACGAGCAACTGAATTGGCAAATTAGATAATAGCTTCTTTTCAGCGAGTTGCGAATCTGAGAACGTTAGTAAAAGAAATCTAGGAATATCGACGAGTGTACACTTGGTATCCCGAACAACTAGAAGGAATAATTCGAAAATGGAGACAAATGGAGTGGGCCGAATAAAGACCTGAAAAATATAAACTGCAAATTCAATATCCAGATTTGGAAAACGAAGAAAAAGAAGTTCACATTGCTACGAAAATTAAAGATATAAAAACCAACCTGCCGTATGAAATACCATTTCATCTACAATATGAAAGAAGATCGTTAGATGACGAAATAGAAATTGGAGTCACACCTGCCAGACGAGGAGTGACTAATATACTAAGCGTAGCTAAAATGGGAAGCCGAGGATTTACCAAAAAGGGAGAAAGACAAAAAATGCCCAAACTACGACAAAAAAGCAGAGAAATTCCAGACATTGTGAAAGAAATAATCAATAAATTCATTGAAGAAGACGACATAATTTCCGAATTGGAAGAAATGCAAAAGAAGTCGCGATTCAATATTTGGGTGATATCACAAATACGGAAAATGAACAAACAACTGATGAACGAGATGAACCCAATTGGGCACAAAGACTACCAATCAAAACAATAGAAGCAGAAACTGACATAAATAATGCACAACAACTATTCAATACAGAAGCATTTACAACGGACGAATGGATCAATTGGATTGTAGATAAAGGAGCTACAACGTCGGGAGTAACAATAATCAAACCATCCAGTCGAAAGGAAGTGAAAACAACAACAGATAGCAGATCAAGAGGAAGGCCAAAAAGAGATGATGTGGAACAGAAACAAAAATCGAAAGACCAAATACAAAGAGATCAAAGGAAATTTAAAATAGACAAACTCTATCAAGTAGCAAAACAAGTGCAACAGGAAATATCTGTGAGAGAACAAGGTACGTGATGGATAAGCATGTATTAGCATTGGCTAACCCAAATATAAAAAGAGTACTAAAAAGAGATAATATCACACCAGAAGCTAAGCAACTATGGGCAATCATACGACTAATAATGACAAAAATCATGAACAACAAAGTAAAAAATGTACCAGAAATGATAACGATTTTTGAACAACTAATAAATCAATCTGGAGATCCAAGCAGGTATATGGTAGGATTGGCTTATTTAATTTATAATATGTTAGGTCTGTACAAACGACGTATGCCAAAATATACTTCAGACGGGCACATATTTACAATCACAGAAAAAATCAAAAAATCGATAGTACCGTTTGTATAAAATAAAGGTAGATGAAAAATGTTTATTAGCACAGCAGGCAATAGTGATAAATGGAACCTTACAAGTAAAATTAGGAGAATTACTAACCGAATTTGAAGAAACAATTAATGTACATGATCCACGATCAAGTTGAAGAGGAATAAATACAATTCTAACAACTATATTAATGTGGATGATGTATATTAAAGGAGTAGAATCATTCCTTATGTACGACTGAGATGATATAAAAATAAGTCAGAGATATTCATTTAAAGATACAAAGGAATGTAAAGCGGCAAATCCAAGAAGGATAATAACGATAGCAACAGCTATATCATATAACGTATGTCAAGAAACAGATTTTATTATAGCGGCAATAAAAGAATGTACAGTTACACGGAAAATATTTGCTTATCATCGTCGACAATATTCGCACAGCTCAATTATCGAACCAGGAACTGAAACGTCAGTAGTAATGTTAACACGAGAACAATGCGAAGACGGATCTCAAAGAGGAAGAATTGTATTCAATAAAATGGTCGAAATGGTCGGAGAAACCAGAAAAATAAAAACGACACGAGTATATAGAGCTAGACAAATCAGATCAAGCGATGGTACATGTGTGGGAGGAGAATACACGTTACTTGGTTAATTAGTGAAATGAGTAGTAGTCATAGAAAGTTACCAAACAAACCTCGAACAATATCAAGGATATATTAACCCCAATATTCAAGCCATGAAAAAGTATCCGACTAATCTAGCATCAGACAAATCATGTTTTACTGGAATGTCAACACTGACATATAGACCCGGTGTAAAAGGATGTCGATTAACGTTATTGAAAACCGCAATTTTATAGGAAGTCCGAGGAGAAGTATATCGCGAACCAGGAGGAGAACACCTTGATGAAAAACATGAAAGAATTAATTTAAACCAGGAGAATTAAAACACTAGAAGTAATAACTCAAACTTAGGTTCCGAAAATACACCAGTAGAAATAGTATCTCAAAACAGTGATGTTGGAATGAGATTCATAAAAGAAGAAGAAATGTGACCAAACGGTAATCAGTACGAACTACAAAGGTATTTATTTATCCCAGAAAACTGTATGAATTTGTGACAGTATTTTATTGTGCCTAAGAAGCTTTTGAGTTGGGTCACTGTTTTCGGTAGTTCGAAGTTTTTGATGCAATTTAATCTTTCTTGAAAAGGTTCATAGCTGTCGGTGCATAGTCGTCGGTGATGGGTATTCGTCCAGCTGCAATATCCTAGCATCATTACCATCCGCCAAAGTTAAAGACCTTTCAGGCGTAGCTGACAGAATCGCAACATAACCCAAATTAGTAACCCAATAGTCAACGAGATTTCCAAAGAAGTTGATAATACTACCGAAAACTTAATTGTAAATGCTACTGAGAAACTATCCCAGAAATTAGACAGCCTACAACTAGATAGATACAGTAGGAACCATTTGAGAAACAACTCCAACCGTTCTAGCCGTAATAACTCTTTTAATCGAAGCAAACATATTTGCGTTTTCACAAAAATTACAAAACGACGCCAGAAATTGCACTATCGGTTGTGAATGGAGGCCTAAGCTAGCTAGCTGTAAAATACTTGACGCTACAGACAACAGGCAAGAAAATGCCTTGAAGGTTTTAAGTATTCAACCAACAATCAAAGGTAGTTTGAAAATGAACAATAAAAAACGTTTAGTGCCTTCGCTTCAAGCGACAAAAGTTAACGGCAACCAAATTTCTTCTCTCTCTTCTTCATTTTTACTTACCGTTTCCTCTCCATTTATTGTCAATTCTTTTTCAACTTCAGATTCTTTGAAATTTTTCATTGATACTGGTTCAAGTATTTCTTTACTGCCAGCTAATTTCACCCTTAAGAAACATAATAAAATTAAGTTAAGTGCAGCAAACAGTTCACCAGTGCATACTTCCGGAATCAAATACATCACATTTCGCATATATGATATACCTGATATGTTTGAATTTACATTCCATATAGCAAATGTCACCTGTCCAATTCTAGGCTTCGATTTTTTTTAGCAACATACAACTTACTAGTTGATTGTAAAAACAGCAAAATTTTCAAACCATACTATAAACCTAATCGAACCGAAACTGTTGAAACAATAATAGAAGATCATTCAAATGAAACTAAAATGAAATCGTCAAACACAATCTTGCACCCATACATGGAAGATCTGCAAGAACGTTTAACAATACTAAAATAAAGACTAGCAACCAGAAAATAGCACTGGAGTTTATCGGCATTCAATAGTCACAACTCCAACGCGACCACTCCGCAAAAAGGTACGTCCACTCACAATTGAAACACTTGAGAGAATTTGGAAAGGATTTGCAGAACTCGAAGAGAATGGTATTATCAGAAAGTCTCAATCTCCATGGGCATCACCAATATACCTAGTACTCAAGAAAGACGATACCTACAGACCTTGCGGAGATTATAGAAGACTCAACAATATTACCATTCTTGATTCATACCCAATACCATTTATAAATGAAGTTTTACGCCGTTTACCGAACGCCAAAATCTTTTAACAGTTTACCTACAGAAGGCTTATCACCAAATCCCAATGAATCCCTCGGATGTTTACAAAACAGCAGTAATTACACGAATAAGATTATATCTTTGCATACTTTTCGGACTTAGAAATGTAGCACAAATCGTTCAGAGACATAATGACAACATACTTAGAAAATTCAATTTTGTTGTCGCCATTTAGACGATATCTTAATATGTTAAAAATAATGTCAATGAATATGAAAAACATCATACATTGGTTTTTCAGGCATTACATTCCAACAACTTACAACTGAACTACAAAAAATGTTTATTCTTTCAAGACGAAGCAAGTTTTCTAGAACATGTCGTTGCAAGCGATGGAAATAAATATTTTTAGTTATTTTTGTTCATTCTTGTATATAAATTTATTATCAAAAAATTAATAAAAACCCATCAAATAACATTAACTTAGTCAGAATTCATCTTAACATATCTTACCAATAATAATATTTGTTGTGCCTCGGACGAATTAACCTTTTTAATGACTGGTTTTTATTGTAGAGATGGACCCCTGCACCATACTAAACACGGCTATCAAAAGCGCACGCAAGGAGAACGCTGATCTCCATAGGCAGTTATTACAGCTCACTAAGGAAATCCACCAGATAAAATTAACCTTGATAGAGCCGACCAGAGCGAAAACCCTGTATCAGCAGGTAACAGCCGCTCAACGCAGATGGACCGAAGAAAAACGACTGGGGCAGGCCCTGAAGACTCAGATTCGCGGCCTGGAGGTGGCGCTATCGGCCTGCCAGGAAGGCCAAGCCGTCACCTACCACCTGGTCTTTGCACCCGCGCAATTGGCGTATCGAGCGACAACAAATGCCACCAAACCCGAGGTGAAACCATCTCAACGTCGTCCAAGAAAGATAGAACAAGCAAAACGAAGAGCGATGAAACTCTCAGGGCAGATACAAACGTAAATGTCGTAATCAATAAATCTTTTATTTGATCGTCTCCATATTGTTAAATTAATCGATAGTGACCTAGGATAAATCACTTGAAGTATTGAGGATTTTTAGTCAGGAAATGGAGATAACTGATCGATTGTGAGGAACATCAACGTGAAAGGGACCAGAATGAGAAATCGCACACATACCTTCTATCGGTAGTGCGTTGAACCCACCATGGGATCAGGCCTTAGCAGTTGCTTTATGGCGCTCACCTTTGGCAACCCCATAACCAGTCATTACATCACCAACGTTGCTTGGCAACGGGAAACCATTGGTGGCAACGCTAAAATTATATTTGGGGTCAAGGTTACCCAGACCATGAACCTCACAGCAATATGGCTTACCTTTTACTAGAAAACGCCTATTGGAATACATCTCCAACTTCATTTTTGACGGGTATCCAATGGTTATACCTCTTATGCGCGCATCTGGTTGGAATCCCTTGAAAGTGGCCGCGAAACCCTTATATCTTTTACCCATCAGGTGCCCAGCACTAGGATGAGGCTCTGGATGTAATAAAATCTTCGACACTTTGAAATGAGAATTATTAGAACCAGATAAAAATTTCAAATATAGCACCAAAATTCTTATAGCTATTTAAAATAAGATCATTTAAGTTTTAAATGAAAATGATTATATTTTATTATCAGAAAATCTCAATATCTTATATTATTGTCAAGAGTTAAATATCTCAATATAAACATACTTAGGAAATAAAATTATAACTTAAGATAAAATCTTTTTCAAATAAACTATTAAATAGAATATTGATAAGTAAATTGCACTTTTATAATCTTTTAATACTAACCTTTGTTTAATCAAATTAAATTTCTAATTTTTTTGCTTATGTCCGCACCTATAATAAAAAAGTTAATATATAAAATTAATTTAAATATGTACATTAATATTCAATTTTAAATAATTAATAATTATTCTTTCTTTATTCTTTATAAATTTAAATGATGATAATGGTTGAATTATTTTATTTTTTAGTTATTTTGATTGAAACTATTAATTATACAGATGCTATCATATTATGGCTGGACTTGGACAGTAATATTTATTAAAATTTGTCATTAATAAATTTTTCCTTTCAGAAGTAGCGTACCTTCAAGTGATCAATCTACACCTTGGAATTCTTCACAGTTTATATTCATTTTTTAACAATTATTATCGTTTGATTTGATCCATAGGTTTAACATGGGAAGATCTGGAGCGATAGATAATCATTCATCTATACAATCTAAATATTATGCAATGTCAGAAAAAAGAGTGAGTATATTGCTATTTTCTTTATTAAGTCTGATTAATTACTATTATTTTATTTTTAAAGTTGTTAATTTAAGCTTTTTAAAATAGTTTAAAAGTAATTTTAAAATTTGTATTTAAATTTTTATTGTAAACACTGATTTCTTTTGTAGACATATTAAAGATAAAATTAAGCATGATTAACTGTTGCATTTATTTGTAAATCCTATAGCATTTGTTTTTACTCAAGTTTGACATAAAATTGCCCCATTTACCATCAGTTCGAAATTAACCACGATTCATGTTCTTAATATTTAAAGAAAACTATTCTTTAATATTGTCTAAATTCTTTGGTTGGATTCGTTTGATTTTGAATTCATATCTTTTATTCTTCACATTATGATCTATTGCATGCTCTCTCATTTCAATAATATTTCATACTGGCTGTTTATTTTGTAAGAATTACTTTTATATTATACCACCCACCTACATACGCATACTTTAACAATTGTCAATGGTCCATTTTTACACCATTATTACTTCATTTACCAACCGAAATTTGACATAGTAATTTATTTGTCTAGTGGCTGTATAATCCTTTACATCCATGAATCACTTGAAACCAACAATATTAATGATATCTGAGTATGCATCATTTATCGACAGGATTTAATGACACTAGCTGGATTATATCGCTTGACCAATTTTGAACGTATCATTGCTCATAGGCCTCCAATTGGTCAGTGACAAAATTTTCCCCATCAACCAAATTAAAAACCAGAACTCGCATTGATTTTAAAAAATTAATGAAATAGTTGGCGCATTAATACAATTCCAGGATTCTGTTAAATGTTCCGGTTAAAAATTTCTAATATAGTCAAACTGTATTTTTGCGAGATTTGATTGGTTTAAATTTAAAATAAATTGATATAAAGATTTGCTCATAACAAAATCCTTTTAATACGCTTGTATGAACGGGATTTGTCGAGTTTGATTTTAATCCCTCAAATCATATGCTTATAACTATGAAATCGTGAAATCTGGGCCCATATTTGTAACTGCTCAACTGATAACTGTAAATCACGCTTGACCATATTGGATTGATTGATGAAAATAGTGTCCATTATGCCAAAAAATTGTCTAATAAATTCATTAAATTATCTATTAATTTTAATGAATGCTTATTAGACATTTGGTGATCAGAGATTGATGCCAGAAGAAAATGGCGTCCTGCCCCAGAATATATTTCAGTTTAATCGCCAACAAACAGGATTCCAATCATCGAATATTTCAAACGAGAAAACCTATATATCAAATCTTCAATCTAATATGAATTTATCTAGTGGCAATAATGCCATTAATTATAACATGTATCCTAGAAATATTAATGATTCCGGGCTTTATCCACCTAACTTAGATTTATCATCTCAATCTAAACAAGGATTTAATTCTAGTTCTCGAATGGGCAACATGCCCCAATATATGGAAAATTCTTTATCGAGTCATTCATATCTTTCTCCGACTCCACACAGGACTATCAGTGGTGCCACGATGAATCCTAATGTTCCTATTTACAATGGCCAAAATATGTCCTCCAAGAATCGACCTGGATCATATAACTTCGATTCTAGTTCTGCCTCAATGGCTGGCCAATGGGATATCCCTATTGGCAACTTTGATAGTTCTGATTTTCCATGCCTCAACAAACCCAAACTCCATACCCAACTTTCTCAGATGTCAGGAAATTATAATTACAGCTTATCGAACAAAACTGGGTCAATTAATTACCAGCAAATGGTTATGAAACCTACCATTACACCGGGTGAGCATTCGAATGAGTTTTCCATACAACAGGAAGATTTTCCAGCGTTGCCTGTTGCGCAGAATCCGGTTTCATCAACAGAGACTCAGAGATCATCATCAGCAGCTGGAATTAGCGCTGCAGCATTTACTGGTTCTGAAATTGTGTCTCAGTCTCTTAGTAACTCGACCATGTTAAGGCCAACCGGGTTCGATTCATTAGAACCCCAAAAATTTCATAGCAGCTATTATGATCTAGCGATACACGATCAGTCAACTCATGTCCAGCCAGCTTCTTCCGTCTCTTCGTCCATATCGTCATCTAACAACAGTTCCCAACAGAACAAACACGTGCCCAAAAAAATTGTACAGGGACCGAATAACTACATCACCAATATTCCTAACGATATGGTTTCTGATGCGTTCGGATTGATTGGGCTAGTGAAATTGATTGGCATTAACGATACTCATGAAAATCTCAATTTGCTCGCACCAGGTCTCGACACGTTGAGTTTGAACCGGGAGTTGAGTAGCAACAGGTTGGGGTTTATAAAGTTTATTGATAAATAATTATATTGAGTTACTTACCTTCACAATATTGAATTTATTATATTGTTAACTCTCATGTCATGTATACAACTATAAACATTTAGTTTTAGTTTTTAATCTAATACAATTTTAAAGTCCTAAAATTTTATCTAAAAATGAAGCGTAAGCAGTTGGTAATGAAAACGGAAACGTGTCTAATTGTAATATTTCACATCCTTTTAGTTCACAACATTATGCTATGTTGAATTATAAAAAATGCTGGCATTTTATATTTAATTTATTTTTCTTTTAAATATAACCAATATGTTATCTCTCGATGTGAACAAGAACTGCATTTGAAATCTATCTGGTAAGTTTGGACTCTAAATTAATTTTTTAATCTATGCATTTCTTTATGTAATTTTATAATATAAGTATAAATTTATCAATCTATTAAAAAATTAATAATAATATTTTAATCGATTCTTAAATTTGTCAAATAATGCCTAAGAAAATGAAAGAAGAAAATGATTAAAAAATTAAATGCAAAAGAAAAATAAAGTTATCAGAAAGAAAGCGAAATAAGCTTAGAATTGAAAATGAAAAATCAGTATAAAATTATCTTAAATGTGAGTAAATGAAGGTAGAAGACATGTAAAGAGAATGAAACTAGAATGAAGTTAAGGTTGTTAAGAATATCAAGAGTGTTGGTGAAATAGTTGGTCATTTGCTTTACCCTCAACCTGCGTTATAAGGCAATATACTTATTTCATAACTTTTACTTCAAAATTGTCTTTGATTGTTTTGTTTTTATCTCAAAATTATTGCACATAAAGTTAGGCACCCCGATGAAAGGATGAAATATGGATTAATACTAATTGGGGTTAGATTTTATGATGTGAGATTCTTCACTATGGTTTTTAACCCCCGATAATATAAGATAGATGCACGAAAATTTTGATTGATAAGAAAACGTTACTGTGAATGTCATTTTTGCATATCTTAGATCATGATGACATTGCTAAGTTTGATGTATCATTTTCTAGCCTAGCAATATTAAAGGGAAACAAATCAGTAACGAAATGACAGTATCATTGTACAAGATGCAGGACAAAGGCATTTTCACCAAAACACAATACCTCCACTCTCCATATGTCCTGTTCAAGGATCACTGCCACGCTATATTGTTAATTGCATGCAAAAGAAGAATGGAAAATGTGGAATCACTCGCTGTATTTCGAGAAGTACTAATAGAGGATTTACCGTGTCCATTAAATGCGATTGCTTTGCATAATTCTCTTCTATTACAGTCTCCTTTGGCATTCTTTGTGAAACTGTTCGTCGTCAATCTAAGGAAGCAAATCTCCATAATCACCTTTCTATACGCGTTCCTATCAGAACCTGTCCTCTAATTAACCACCGTTTATGGTGCTTAATCCATCAATACGCTTATTGGATTTAACGGAGTCAAGTTTTCAACCCAAGTCTGTTTCATCCATCTTATGTACACTATGCACTTAACGAACGGTATGATAAATGCTGTGTTTCACGCCAACCTATAAGTAGCCGCAGCTAGCATTGGGTTATGTATGCAGCGATGGGCTGGAAGCTCTGGATTTTATTAATGTCAATATCAACAGAGAGAAATGTCAGCATACTTCAAGAAAACTGTCTTACCCTGTTTCATAACATGGTTCTCAGCCAATAGAAATCTACTGTTTTCCAGCAAAACAGATTCAGGTTATATTCATCAGCGTATACTAAGAAATTCATACAAGAAATTGTTTTTTATGTTCTATTCTGGCCAACTTAAAGTTATTATCTCAATATTATTGAAAATGCCTCGGAAATAATAAAGAGAAACGTTCGTTGAATGTGACCCACTTAAATGAAAAAATTTAAGATGTTTATTGAAAAGTCAAGGAAAATTACAGTTATTACTTCCCTCTGCTGTCATCTGTTTGTCCAACGCGTTCTCGTTTGTTAGGAGAATTATTTTTTTAAAAAAACATGGTCGACAATAGTTTTGTGTTAATAATACACTTCTATCAGTATTAATCGACATTTCTTTCATTTTAATGGGGGCGCCTAACTTTGCATATTTGTTTTTAATTTATTATTTAAATACTTTATTTTAATTGGATTATTTTTAAATAAGGCGGCAGTATTGTGATGTAGGAAAAATGATAATAATAATTCAGGATAATTACCAGTTTAGTATAAAAGTTCATTTAAAACCATTTCATTTTGGCGATTTGATTACAATTACAGCATTATGTTGCCAGGATTTACATATGGTAATTTGTTTTAATGTAATTTTTATTTCTACCCATATTGTATAGAATTAAATTTCATTTATACATTGATAAATGTGCAAACGAAATCAAACTATTTTAACTCGATGAAAAATCAAAAATATACAACGGTAACAATACTATATTTTTAAAATTATATTCAAACCATGTTATAAAGAATTAAGTTATATTGTTACACCGCTACCTCAGTAAGATTATTTTAATTAGGTGAATAATGCATAATTCACATCAAGACACGTTGTGACCTTCGCATAGACAAAGGCATAGAGCCGGGTCAAACTGTCATTTTTGAAAAGATTCATAGAAAAATAAAGTTTTCCATTATGCTTAATCTCAATTAAACTCTTTAATTTTGGTAAAAATATCTTAAAGATAGAAACAAGGTGGTTAGGTCTTGTCAGTGTCCTCGTTTTTCCACGTTATTGTGAGATAGATTAAATATTGACCCTAAAATTACCTTAACACCTGACGTCATTATTACATCATCCAAAGAGGTAATACATTACTTTCCCCCTATATATTAGGTTATTTATTGTATTTTTATTTGTAAGTTTTTATTAATATTTGTTTAATAATTTTTATTTATTAGTTTAATTATTTATTTTTTATTTGATTATTAATTAAATTTTATTAATTAATTTTTCAACTATTTATCTTTTTATTTATTCTATTATTATTAGTTATTTTTTATTATTTAATTTTAATTGTCTACAAATAATTCATTTTCAGGTATTTAGAAAACTTTATTATTATTATTATTATTATTATTATTATTATTATTATTATTATTATTATTATTATTATTATAAATTTAATATTAACATAAATTTTATTTTGACAAATTTTATTATATTATAAGGAATTTTTTTTGTTTTTCACCTCTGATTTCTTTATAAGTGACATAATATTTTCTACACAATTTGACTATGAATCAGATTTAAGGTTTCACGAATTTTCGGCACAGCCTTTTTCAAGTGATTTCACTGTGCTAAAAATTCGTGAATGCCTTAAATAAATCTGATTCATAGTCAAATTTTGTAGAAAATATTATGGAAATTTAATTATGACAATTTACGTTGGTACAGAACAAAAATAATACATTTAATAAGAATAACTGAAAAGAATAAAAAATAATAATTTTCAAAAATTCATTAATTAATAATCAAACTAATAATTAAAAGTAATTAAATTAAATTAAAAATTACATTAAAACAAATGAAATAAAACAAACTTAGACTTACTTTTAATGGCATTATAATCACAATGAAAGGTTTTTGAATCAATAAGTGCTGGCGTACCCATGCAATACTACTCAAAACTATAGTTATTATGCAAAAATTAAAATAAATAAGTTAAATTTAATTGTAACAAGTTTTAATATTTGACATAGTATAACAGATTTTTAAAAGAAATAATCGGTGAAATTTAGTAAATTATGCATCATTTGATAGTGAAAAGTCGATTTTCAGTTAAGATTGTTTAAAATTTTATTTGTAAGATTTTAATTTCCCATTAATTACGCAATATATCTCAGAATAGACAGATTAACCTTGCAAATGTTTATATAATTTGAATTTACAGCTTCTAGAAGTCAACAATCACTATACAATTAGACATTTCAATGTTCTGTGCTAATATCGAATTGTTTTACTAAACCTTTTATCAATTATACATTTCTATTTAATTTCGACAGCATAGTTTCGCAGCATACATATAAATGTTTAGATATAATAGCTAAAGCTCACCACAGATCTGGCTAGTATCAAATAATCACTATTGATTTTTAAATCAATATTAATTGGGGTGAAATTCCAATTGAAATCATACACAGAAACGATCACTAATAATGTTTAATAGGAGATATTATTTGGAATCTCACGGCAATCAATGAAGTTGTTTAATTGATTTTGATTGGTTAAATTTTATAATTATAAATTCTTCTATAATAAATTATTATTTAATTTGGTATATATAATTTCAGGGAAATCTACCATTCATTTGTTTCACCACTGAGCTCTAATTGTGCAGGAAGACCGCACGATATGGATTACCCAGTCCCGAAAGAATATCGTATTCGTCATCACATTTTAGATAAACTAGCCGATCCATTACCGGAAAAGTTGTCCGACGAGACCCTTTTCTGGATATTTTACAATCTAACCGGAGAGGAATGCCAAACAACAGCTGCTAAACAGTTGATGGTTCGCCAATGGAGGTATAACAAACGGGAAAAGTTTTGGTTGACTAGAGATTCCAAAGGTGTCAACGAGCCGAGCGTTCATCCGACTCTCGAACGCGGCAGTTACATCGTGTGGGATTGCGAGAAAGCGCAAAGAGTCACAAAGATTCTAACGGTTTACTATAAAGACCTGGAGAACGGTACTATTTCCACAGCGAAGTCATCGTTTCCTTTCTGTTACAATTCCCCATTCATTAAACGATCTGCTGTCAACAGTTCCACAGTTCCTCCTCAATTACCCCCAGGAAGATCCAATCCAAAAAATTTAGCTACATTTCTGCAAAATAATCCAATTTCTCAGAATTTTTCCCAGGTTGCTGCAGCTTCCGATCAAATGACTTCGACGGCATCCCAGATCAGGGTACAAATAAATAATCACGCTCCACCTCCAGCAATTGCCGTATCTCAACAGCAGCAGCAGCAGCCGCCGCAGCAGCAACAACAGCAGCAGCAGCAGCCACAACAACAGTCTACTCAATAATCACAGCTACATCAACACTTGTTCCGTGGCTTACATCTTACATTCAGCCTTGGAGAGCAAGCGAGAGAGAGAGAGAGAGAGAGAGAGTAGTGAGAGAGTAGTGAGAGCGAGATAGATAGAGAGAGAGAGAGTGATATAGATGATAATGATGACTGTATAACAATAATTTTATAAATATATATACGATCAAGATTAGATTTACTAATATTAATAATTATAATAACCATATGATATATATAGTGCATATATGTAAATATGCAGATAGTGCTGATAATAATGATGATGATTGCTACTACTGCTGATATTGGTAATGATTGCTGTAGATTTTTGCGACTACGTTCTCTTATTTTAAGGGCTTTTTTTGTCTTCTCAATACAATTTTATTATAATAGAGGCGATTTGTTCTGGTGTGATAATTTTGCTATTTTTATTTCTTTCAATAAATATAAATATATATAATAATTATAAAAGTAGATTCCGGAAGAGTTATTTCTCTTATGTTTATGGCATTTTTGTGTGTGGGCTGATATATATATATATATATATATATATATATATATATTTGTGTAAAGCATTTTGAGAATCTTTGTGTCTCCGTTGTACAAGTTAAATAAAATTACGAAATTTTTGATTATTTAATTAGTTTTTTAAGTAGATTAAAATTCATTACGGTAAGACCTAGTTCAGAAGTTGGGAACCTTTTTTCATTCAAGGAGCCAAATCATGTATTGTATTTAATAAATTTTCCGTTGGGTTTAGAATTAAATTACGTTTATTTATTAAATGGGTTTTTCTCTACTTGATTAAATTCCACCTTATTGTTAGTTTTACAGGTCAACTTTGATTTGCAGAAAATATTAGTACAAAATAAAATTATCGTCGTTACGTAAATTGGAATTTAATGTCCTTAATTTGACGTTCAATAGTGAAGTTGAATTCAGTGAACTTGAATAATGTTTAAATTTACCTAGTTTAAAAGATAGATTTTATCAGTTAAATATGATCGATCATAGATTTTTTGGATCTAGATCTAGTTATAGCAATTGTAGTCAATTAAGGAGATCCGGAATTCCATATTATCAAAGAATTCGTATTTCTGATGAAAATATAATTTCAGCAATCTTGAGTGATGCTAGAAGCAGTAATTCTATTTGTTCCCAACAAGCAAATTTATTGGTTGTACCAAACAAAATGGATGATAAAGAGAATCCGGTTCAAATACATATAACCCAAATGCTGATGAACAACTATAGTCAAATTCCCCATCTTGAATTGTTGAATAAAGAACTAACAATTGCAAGCCAAATAGAAAAGAATACAGTAAGACTGTCTAATGACGAACCTTTTTATATGAAACTTGATCAAATTGACACTGAATTAAAAATAAAACCACCTCAACGGTCCTGTCCTCAATGTAACAAAATCTATAAGTTTATAAAAGCCTTGGTAACTTATATTTATTCGTGTAATAGAAACATTGCATTTTGGGATGATTGTGTCCTGGGTAATTACAAAAAACCAATATTAAATCTCTCGTTTTGTGTGATCTTCACGTAACTAAATATCATTCGAATCAATATTTTTTCGTCTGTCAGATATATCATTTCGAATCTCGGGAATCTGCAGTTTTGTTTAAGCATTTCTAGAATCCATAAAAAGAATTTCCCGAAGTCTATTTCAAACCGATCACGCAAACCACCAGGAATACTTATGAATTTGATGATAATCCTTTAGAAATACTAAGGATTTATTATTGTCTGAAAATTTTTATTAATTTTCACATTTATTTCAATTATTTGAGCAAACAACTAATGAGAAAATATGCTATCTGTTTCATGATAGTAGGTAGTTAGTGGCTTTTTGCGCCCACAAACAATTGCATAATAAAATAGGGGGGGGGGGTTAACCACTGATTACAATTGTGGGGTTTATGGTTTGTGTAACCTTGACCCCAAAATACAACTTTTCTTTGCCCCCAACAGCTACCCGTTGCTAAGCAACGTTGGAAATGTAACCATTGGTTTTGAGATCGCCAAAGGTGAGCGCTACGAAAGAACTACTTTGGCCTGACCTCAAAGTTGGTTCAACGCACTACCATTGGAAGGTTCACGTGTGCTTTTCTTTTCCTGGTGCCTCTCTGGTATAACTGACATTCTTATCATTCAAACTTGGACTCTACCTTGTACCAGACTCCTGGTTTATTAAATTCTAAGACTAACTAATCATTTAATACCGATTATGTAAATTAAAGAGCTAATCATGAACATTTATTAAATAACAGGTTAATGCAATTATAAAAGAAGTCTCAATCCTTAGCATGAGCGGCTGATCGTTTTGCTCGCTCTGAATTTCCCGGACGATGTTTAGGTGGTCTGTTCGCGGGCTTCATGGTAGCCGTCGTGTCTCTGTATGCCGATTGGGCCGGCAGGAACACTAATGGGTAGGTTACCGCGTAGCCCCCTTGGCAAGTTGATAACGCTACTTTCAGGCCGCGAATTTGGGTTTTCTGGTTTTGGTTGAGCTGTTTTTCTTCAGCCCAACTCTTCTGTGAGGCGGTCATCTTTTGATACAGTACTTTGACTTTCCTCGGCTCCACCCAGGTAGCCTTAATCTGCTGCACTTCTTTTGTCAGTTGTAAGATTTGTTCGTATAATTTCTTGCTCGTTCCCCGTGCGTTGTCCAACTCGCTCTGAAGAATCCGACATGATTCCATATCTACAAAAAGATCATCATTAACCGTACGACTCTTCAGAATTATTATTTATCTCATTTATATTCTTGGGTCAGGGGATTTAAAAATAGTGATTCACTAAAATCTTGAATTATAAATAATAAGAATTGATAACGAGATTAAATATTTTATTTTATATAACAACCGTTGTTGTTCGGCTCTCGGCATATCTATTACTGCCCCGCCTTGGATGTTCTCGAGCATAAGGATGCTCACGGTGGCTATCGGGTCGGTTTTCTTCTATCCTCATTTCACCGGGAAGGATCTTCCGTGGGACTACCACATTGATTGCCGATGACCTCGCGTCTAGCCTATGGTCGTCGAGGTTATACGAGGTATTGTACGGGGGAGCGTATCCGTCCGTACTGGGGATTCTCCCGGCCGCGATATCCTCGTTGACTTCAGCCAGATAACGCCTGGCCCTCTCCACTTGTGCATTGGTCTGACGCTAATGCTCCTCGAGACGAGCTAGGAGAAATTCAGCTTGTCCCCTGATTTCGCGGACCGGATTGAGTCCAATTTCCCGCTTTATAGCGACGAACGGGAGATCGACCTCCTCGGAATTCTGTTGCGTGCCGAATCTAGATTCTTTTACCGGGGAGACGGTGTATCCCGCGTCCCACATGACTTGGCGACATCTGTTGGCCGCATGTGCGGGAAATCGCACAGTGATTCTGGACGCATCGATCCACGAATTGTCTAGAAGGATCGAAAATGATTAACCAGTTCGTTAGCAACTTTATTTTATCAATCTGATTAGTTATGGATAGCCTAAATGATTTTTATGCATTTTGTTGGGTCGGACAAGTTTTCGTCTAGTTCGTCGTGATGATTATTCGATCTTTATCTTATTCTGATAGTTATTTAACTTTGTAATTCTGATTTTCTCGATTTCGCATCCCCATTTACCTGTATGGGAAATCTGCGTTAGGAATCTGTATCGGCTAGTGATCTAAGCCTCGGACTTATAGTAAAACAATTAAAGAAGAAAATGGAAATTACCATCTCGGTGGTTAGTTTTTTGTTCCATTGTGGTTTCATCGTCCTCGGTTTCTCGAAACCTGGCCCGGGCTTCACTTATCAACTGTCTGGAATTGGATGGCATATTTTGATCAGCGACTACAAGGAAAAATGACGGTGTCCAGTCGATAATCCTAATTTATTTGTGTATGGCTGCCTTTCCATGTTAGGCCGGGGCGGTGTGTACATCAAGATTGGTTGCACACTGTTTCTATCGCAAGTGGCACGCGGTTTCATTTTCGCGGGAACGAGTGGGTGGAATTCTGTCTGCCTATGTTGGTCGGTTAGGTATTTTGTCGATTAGTGCCTACTAAATGTCAGGGCAAATTATCATCGATCTGGATAGTTATCTAAATGGATCATTTTAGTTTCCTCATAAATTATTTGCCGATTTATCTGCAACATTATCTAATGGCAATTATTTTGGTGGCTCGTTGGTCACCATGGCTACCTTTCCGCAATAATATTAGTCGATCTGAGGTAGACTATTTATCGTTAGTCATAGTAAGTATCAACTACTTATTAGATTCACTATGAATAATTATTATCTTTTAAGCTTCACCTCTTCGGTAAGTCGGAGTGTTCCTTATTTGTACTTGTTATTCGAATTACTTCAGTGGAACGAATTCTCCTTACATATCCTCCATGGATCTCTTTTACGGTGGCTTTTGGTGGATACAAATGATTATATTACGGAGTGGGAGGATTTGACGCAATATAATCTTTCAGACAAATATTCATAATGAAATTCCTTTATTTTCGTTCTTATTTGTTGCTCCTTATTCATATGTATTGATTTATAAATCTAGTAAATGTATCTGTTCCTGTTGTTTTTGACGTCAGCTTTTTGGGTAAGTAATTTTAAATTGAGAGCTTGAATTTCAATATCATGCTGTATTATGGTTTTAATTATAACATGCTAACATTAACATTAACTATATATAAGTCTCCTATGTAGTAAAATTATTACCCCTTTTGGCGGTTCAATGCTTCAATTTTATCATGTTTATAATATAATTTAATAATTTTCGTTATTGAGGGTAGACGACGGGTCATTTGTTCGTTTCTTATAAGAATTAAATGAAATAGACATTCTGATAAATGTAAGAACCGAAAAGACGACTTTCATCGTAAGTTATATGACTTATCGGGAAGTTTGGTGGCGTGATTATTATTTCCTCTAATTATTTAGCTGTTTCGTAGTACTAAATGTAAATTTTAACTTTAGTAGATCAATCCAGTTATGGGTATTCGACCTTATAAACTGTGATTTTGTGGTTCGATATAACAAAATTTTCGGAATGGAAAATTGTATTTTCCTTAGGATTAAAGAAGGTCTATTATTTTATCTTTTACCATTACAAATTATTGGCCCAGTAACGATTTTTCAACGTTAATACCCCTGTCACCTTCACTAAATTGACCTTAGGATAAATTGTGTTGACATTAAGAGTTTATGAGTGCCCACTGGACTACTCAGTGTTTTGATTTTAAGCCGATTTGTATCATCGTAAGTTAGGTTGAGTTTTCGGGAAATAGGTGATGATGGAACCGCCAAAGAACTGTTCCCTCTCCACCCATTTTCCCCTATAGGATATAATATTGACATTACAGCTCCTGCGTTCTCACGCCGAAGCCTTCACTGGCACGAACTATTAGCGGACTTACACCGCACTTACACAGTTCGGTTGGGGTATGTTGATTTTGCTATCTTGCGGTGGTGTATCGGCTGTGGGCCGGAAAAATTTCGACATAATTCATTTTCATTCAAAGTTTTATTTTAAATATAATTGGCATAATACTGGCATAATACATCTTTACAACGTCATCAAATCCCAATTAAAACCTTCCCCCACGCCGAAACCTAAACAGAGCTCACATAAGGTTGCTTGTGTGCGACGTGAAGAAAGTTCTCCGACACTTCTGCACTTACATCGAAAATCGTAGAGTTGAGTTTACTAAATTAATCGTTCTGTAAGACGAGTATTCAAGTTTTTTTAGTTATAAAAACTGATTAAAATTCTGTGACAATGAATCGGTATATATACCTATTGTACGACCCTAAACTTGCGTGTTAAATTTGATGTGGTAAAACAAAATTTGACCTTGTAGATTTCTTGTATATTCTAACTCTAATTTTATTATTTTCGTAATTTAATTTGACCATTTTATTTTTTGACTTTTAATTGAATTGTTTCCAATTCAAATTATTTAATTTTAGTTCCAACTTTCGTGAACTCTCTCTGTTTTTGGTGAATTGTCAAATTTTGGTCAAACTTTCTTGTTCTCATGTTATTTCTGTGTTTATTTCGTGCGGATCTTGTTGCATCTTGTTATTATTTTAATTTATTTTTATGTTTTACGACTTTATATTTTAATTATTTCTTTCTCGTATTTTAGCGTGGTTAATTGATGTTTTATGTAATCAAGATAATTAATCTTGTGTGCTCACATTTTTTTTTGATAAATTTTTTTTGAAATTTTTTGGCGGGATTTTTATAAATTCAAATTTTGGCGGATTTATATTAATTTCTTATTTTGGTGAATTTTTTTAAATTCAAATTTTGGCGAATTTTTTGAAATAAAATTGTGGGAAATATTTTTAAGAATAAATTTTTTTTTCAAACACAAAATATTTTCAATAATACTATAGTCAGGGGGTATTTTTGACTCGATAAAAAAGCGTAAAATAAAAATTGGCTTAAATCGCCTACGATGGTCAGAGAGGGTATTTTTCATCCACAAAATATTTTCAATCACAATTGTGGGGTTTATGGTTTGAGTAACCTTGACCCCAAATAGAACTTTTCTTTGCCCTCCAATAGTTACCCGTTGTTAGGCAATGTTATAAATGTAACCATTGGTTTTGAGATAGCCAAAAGTGAGTGCTATGAAAGAACTACTCTAGCCCGACCTCAAGATGGGTTCAACGCACTACCGATAGAAGGTTTAGGTGCACTTTCTTACTCCTGATCCCCTGCTACTTATCACTTGAATTTATCCCCTGATCCGCTCGAGATTCGATTTAATTAAATCTTGCAATTAATTACTCTATTGGTACAATCGATTCAAATTCGAGAAAACGTTTATTAAATAACAATTCGAAGGTATGTCATTCTTTTATCTTTGCGGTACGTCATTTTGGCTCACTCTGTTTTTCCAGGGTAATGCTTGATGGGTTTGTTCGTGGGCTTCGTGGTCTCAGACGCCTCTCGATAGGCCAGTTGGGCCGGCGCGAACACCAACGGGTAGTTACGCGTTGCCCTCTTGGCACGCTGATAACGCTACCTCTAGGCCACGGATCTGAACCTTCTGAGTCTGGGTGAGCAGCTTCTCCTCAGCCCACCCTCGTTGTGCAGCGGTCATCTTTTGGTAGAGAGCCTTTATTCTCCTCGGCTCTACCCAAGTTGCATTAACTTGCTGAATTTCCCTTTTTAACTGTATGATTTGTTGGTGGAGTTCCACATTTGTTTCCCGTGCTTTGTTTAGCTCCCGACGTAAGATCTAATATGGCCCCATATCTACAAAAAAGAAAATAGTTATCAACTAGTTTAATCTTTCACAAATATCCCTCATCTCGTTAATATCTCTGCATCGTAAAACTTTACCGTCAGGCGTACTTTAGTCTCTTATTATTAATTATTTAAGGAAAGAAAAATAAGCAAAACCAAGATTTTTATGCCTAAATATTTATTTTGTTACAAATAATGTCGTCAGGGCCTTGGGTAGCCTCAGTTGAAGTCCTGTCTGGCGTGTTCGCGAGCAAATGGGTGGTCGCGATTGTTGTTCGGGTATCTCTCCCCATCCCGCATTTCTCGCGGGAGAATTTTCGGCCGAACCACCTCATTGATGACTACAGTCATCTCGTGTAGCCTCCAGTCATTGAGTTCATACGATGTATTGTATTGGGGTATCCATCAGCGCTGGGGATTCTGCCGGCGCCGATTTCGTCATTTATCTCCGCTAGACGGCGCCTGGCCCTCTCTACCTGTCGATCTTTTTCCTGCTGGTGCTCCTCAAGACGAGCTAAAAGATACTCGGCATGTCCTCGGTTTTCTCGTGCTGGGTTGCGGCCGGGCTCTCTCTTTATTGCTATGAAAGGAAGTTCGACTTCCCCAAAATCCCTTTGGGCACCTGACCTGGATTTTCTTACCGGGGAGATTGAGAACCCCGCGTCCCAAATTGCCTGCCTACATTTTGCGGCAGAATGTGTGGGGAATCGCACTGTGATTCGGGACTGTTCGATTCATGAGTTATCTAGAAAAATCCAAATGATTAATCAGTTCATTAATAACTTCATTTTAATAATCTTATGATCAAAAACATGACACAAGACATGTCTCTTATTTGCGGTTCAGTATCGTTGGCTTTGAGGTGGTTGTATTCTAGACGGAAGTAGAAGATCTATGTCTGAAATCTGCGTCATCGAGTGGTCTAGGTCACATACTTATAGTAAGAAATTTAATATTATTAGAGGATAAACTTACCCGCTTGAGTTGTAGCTTTTTCTTCCATCACTATCTCACTGTGTTCGGCCTCTCGAAACCTGCCCGTTACTTCATTCGTCGAGTGTCTTGGATTTAATGGCATGTTTAACTGGAAAAAATGACAGTGCCAGATCTGTAGTCTGGTTATATACATGCGCTGGTGCAATCCCATTTCATGTAGTCGGCGGTGTGCGAGATAGAATTCACTGTCTACTCTCATACACATTACTTCTACTGGACCCTCCTCGGGTGTGGAATTTGCCTTCTCCGTTGTGTGTAGGAATTTTTTTTATCAGTTGGTGGCATTCTGCGAATTTTATCGATTTTCTCTATAAAAATGTCGGCTTTGATTCTCGGCAACCCGGGTTGTTATTCCAGCGAATTATTTCACAGTTTTGCTGCCCTTATAAAATCTCCCATTTTTATTCAGTTAACTTTCATCCTTAACTCGTTTGGCATATAAATGTTATAATTTTGCTGAACCACTCTCAGTGGCCTGACGGGATATTAATGTCATTTCGTTTATCAACTGACCCAAATTATTGTATTACCTTCTATACAAATTGTTAGCTATGCATTTGGATCGAGCTGTCATCTCTGGATTTAGTGAGTATTTGATTTCTTTTATCCTCGCTAAGAAAATCATTAACTTTTAGATTTTGACATATCTGACAAGCCGGGGTTGTGCTCCATTTGTATTCTGCCCAATCGTTCCAGCTTGTCTTGTCGGAGGTGGCTAAAGTTGTGCAATATTGGTGAACCTCTTATACGGTGGTTATAGTGTTCAAGGATGCATATTCCACTATATCATGATGTTTTCTCCTAACCGTGTAATGTCATTTTATGTAAAATATCTATTATGTCATTCCTTATTTTTGGTTTGGTGTTACTATTGGTTTGAGTTTTAGTAGTTATTTGATAAGGAACGTGCTTGGTTACACCTGGATTTTCTCAGGAATAGTGGGCTCACCTTTATTTACGGTAATTCTTAGACCTAATCGCTCATATGTTATGTGTGGTGGGTTTTTATTAATTTATCTATTTCTCCATCAGAGTATTGGTTTTTTAGTTAAAGTCGGACACTCGAAAACCTCTTAGTAATAATGATTTAATATGCAAGGATATTAATAACTACGCTTATGGAGTAAAACTTTATGGAGGTTCCGGTCATGGAAATGGTTCTTTACGAATTTTGTATGGTCGTGGCCAAAAATACTATATTACTCTTGAGTTTCTAATGATTTTAATAAATCGAATCCCCGTGTATCTTTGATATATTTTGACTGTAGTAGATTATTCGGATTAGTAGTATCAAAATGCATGTTAATTATTATATATTTTTCGAATGTTCGGTCTATCAAGGTCACGTTACTTTAACTCTTATTAATGTTTTAACTAGGATTAGTATCATGAGAATTTATACCACTTATTTTAAGATTTCAATTACCACAACCTATCGATCGAGGCTTTTATATATAGCAACGATTCCCGACGTTAACTCTCCCGTCACCTTCCCTTATTTGACCTTAGGATTAATTGTGTTGATATTAAGAGATTATGAGTGCCCACTGGACTACTCAGTGTTTTGATTTTAAGCCAATTTGTATCATATAAGTTAGGTCGAGTTTTCGGGAGATAGGTAATGATGGAACAGCCAAAAGACTATCCCTCTTCAACCAATTTTCCCCTATAAAGGATAATATTGACGTTTGGACTCCTTCGTTCTCACGCCGTAGCCTTCACGGGAACGAACTATTGGCGGACTTACACTGCACTTACACAGTTCGATTGGGGTGTGTTGATTTTAATGACTTGTGGTGATGTATCGGCTGTGGGTCGGAAACATTTATTGTCGTAATACAAATAGGCTCATAATTGGTTAAATCATTCTGATCATTCATTACATAATAACCCTTCCCCAAGCGAACACCCAAACAGAGCTCTCTTGAGATTATTTGTGTGCTGCGTGGAGAAGGTTCTACAAAAAATTTCATCTTTAAAAATCATATATAAAAATTCATCGATAAAATTATACAAAAAATTCTATTTAAAAATCATGTATAAAAAATTTTATTGTAAAATTATGTTAAAAATTTTATCATTAAAAAATATGTATAAAAATTGATCGATAAAACTACTAAAAATTTTATTTAAAAAATTTTATCATGCAATATTGTTGACTCTTTAACTTTAAAAATTCTTACCTTATGTAACTTACCTTTTGAACCTCTATTTACTTTTAAAAAATTCTTAGCTTTGTGGGGTTTATGGGTTTGACCTTGACCCCAGATGTAAATACTTGCTTGCCCCCAATGGTCACCCGTTACTAAGTAACGTTGGAAATGTAACCATTGGTTTTTGAGATCGCCAAAGGTGAGCGCCACGCAGGAACTGCTCTGGCCCGATCTCAAACTGGGTCCAACGCACTACCGTTAGAAGGTATGTGTGCGCTTTTCTCCCTCTGGTCCCTGTCTTATGTGCTTACTATTTTCCTTCCATACCGTCTCGTTCTCGCACGACTGTCGGTAACTCCTCCGTGATTTTTCTCTATGGTTACCAATAGTAAAACTTAGTAGATTTAATTGGAGTACAATATTTATTAATCAATATTTATTGCAGCTCGCGTTTTGCACGTTCTGCTCTCCCCGGTCGGTGTTTGGGAGCACTATGTGCCGGTTCCATCACAGACGTGGATTCTCAATACGCAATCTGGGCGGGTGTGAAAACGAGGAGGTAAGTTACCGTGTTGCCCTCCTGGCACGCCGATAACGCTACCTCCAGTCCGCGTATTTGTACCTTCTGAGACCGGGTGAGTTGTCTCTCCTCTTCCCACCCGCGTTGCGCTGCGGTCATTTTCCGATATATGGTTTTGGCCTTTTCACGCTCGATTCAAGTAGCCTTGATTTTTTGAATTTCTCTGTTTAGTTGCGAAATCTGCAGTTGCAACTCTCTATTAGTGTTCCTCGCTTTGTCCAGCTTTCCTTGCAAATCTTTATATGAGGACCTATCTACAATGAAAATTACCTATTAAATTACGTCCTATTTTATACTAACTAGGTACTTAATTGGTCATATTTAAGGTCCATACTCGACGGTTAATAATGAGAGTAAGAAAAAATTCAAGTAAGATTTCCCGAATATTTATTACATTACATCATCAATTCATATACTTAGGGCGACCCGAATTGTATCGCCGACTCGGACGCTCGCGCGCATACGAGTGGTCACGGCGATCCTCCGTATCTCTCTCCTCGTTTCGCAATTCTCGAGGTAGAACTCCCCGTGTCATCACCACGTCCATGTCCGCGATTCGCTCGCGTAGCCTCTCGTCTTTTAATTCGAAGGACACGTTAAACCTAGGGGCATACCCATCCGTGCTGGGTATCCTGCCCTCTGCAATGTCCCGATTTATCTGGGCCAAGTATCATCTGGCTTTCTCGATTTGGCGGGCCGTCTCCCTCTGGTGCTCTTCTAGTCGAGCCAACATGAATTCCGCCTGACCTCGGATCTCTCGGGCCGGATTCCGACCAGGTTCGCGTTTGATGGCCACGTACGGAGGTTCTAAATGCGATACCTCCATAGTGCCCCATTCTAACAGCCACCAGTTGTATCCTCGGCCAGAGTGAACAACCAGAGCCTAAATTTTATTCCCATTGACACAAAAACCGTCTCTAAGAAGTACTAGAACTGAATAAAATGTCAACGCAATATACGCATGAAGAATCTTACAGAAGATGAACACCAGACCGACCTCATTTCACACTAAGATAACTCCAATACTCCATTCATTTACACTGTCTACTCGTCACCCTACACGATGACCCCCACAAACCCCCCACCACTCGAGAATATCCACTACGTGAAGTTAAGGACTAATCCGACGTTTTCGTTATCGCCGAAAATAGCATTCTACACTCACACACAATTTCATTTATATAGTGTTACAATTTTTCCATATTTTGAATTAATAATATTCATTTTGACAGACTCATGGATAGACGAGTCCCGAATAACCATGAGATTCCCATCTCACGCCGCCGCACAATGCAAACAGGCGATGTGGGATGCGGGATACTCAATCTCTCCCGTCAAAGAGTCAAGGGCCGGAAAGCAAAGAGAAGCGGAGGATGTAGAACTGCCTTATGTGACCATTAAACGAGAATCTGATCGAAACCCAGCTCGTGAACTCCGAGGACAAGCGGAAGACATACTCGCTCGGCTTGAGGCTCATCAAAGGAAAACTAACAAGGAAGTAGCTCGAGCCGTCAGCATCTAAACCAGATAAACGAAGACATTGCAGCTGGACTAATTCCGAGCACAGATGGGTATGCTCCCTCTTACGGCATCTCATTTCAGCTTGATGATCTACGAGTAAACCAACCAATCAGGCCTATGACCATGTTCATGCCGAAGAAAGTTCTTCCGAGGGAGATGAGATCAGAATTAAGAGAGCGAGAACCGGAGTGGGATCCTTCCTACGCGTTAAGAGCGGACAGACCAAACTTGAAACGCCGTTATTCACAATCTCGTTACCATCGGGTTTGATAAAATAAATTATTTTGGAGTTATTGTTTTCGTCTTTACATTTATCTACCGTAAAACTGTTTTCGTATATCATACTACCCGCAAATAATTTTTAACGCATTAGAAATACTAAACTAATGATAAATTGATTGTAAAATAACCAGAGAAATCTATTAATGAACTATTTTTTGTAGAAATGAATTCTGATGAAATGTTAAATACGGCTTTCAAAAGTGCCCGAAGGGAGAATACAGATCTCCACAGACAGATGTTGGAATTAACTCGAGAAATACACAGCATAAAATCAACGTGGATAGAACCATCCAAGGCGAAAGTTCTATACCAACGAATAACTGCAGCCCAGCGTGGATGATCTGAAGAGAAGCGGTTGACGCAGGCCATGAAGACGCAGATTCGCGGACTAGAAGTGACGCTAGCGGCCTGTCAAGAAGGCCAAGCCGTCACGTACCCCTTAGTCTTCGCACCGGCCCAACTGGCGTATCGCGACGCCACCAACGCAACCAAACCGGCAATAAAACCACCATAGCGTCGTCCAGGAAAAATCGAACGGGCGAGACGACGAGCGATGAGATCGATGGAGCAACCAAAATGAAAAATGTTTTGTTAAAATGTCTATATGTTATTAATTTTATTAATCATGGCTACGAATGATCTACGTAAGAAAGTAAACCATAACTCAAAGGGAGAGACGACAGATCGCACTTACAAGTGAAAGGGACCGGAAATAGAAATCGCACACATACCTTCTATCGGTAGTGCGTTGAACCCGCTATGGGATCGGGCCTTAGCAGTTCTTATATGACGCTCACCTTTGGCGATTCCATAACCAGTGGTTGCATTACCAACGTTGCTTGGCAACGGGTAACCATTGGGGGAGAAACAATAATTTTCATATGGGGTCAAGGTTAACTATAGATTCTACAATGTATCGATATTACACATACATCTACGGTCAATATAAATTTCATTATATGGAGGAAGAGGTCATTTAAAATTTCCTAGGCCTGAAGGGGGTCGTTATATGAAAAAGTTTAAGAAACCCTATTCTAGATAATTAATATTTACAATTATTATTTAATTTTTTAATATATACTTACAATCTTTTAAGGGTATTTCAAGAGATTTATTCGGATAGATATGGATGTTTAAAAAAGGATATTTAAGTAAAATTGATACTTAATTTTGGGTAAATCAGATTATATCAATATTTTTTGTTTTAATCAAATTGACGAAAAATTGTGATAAGAGTTTTGTTCTAAAAAATTTATTTATTCAAAGAAAAAATTTATTATATTCAAGTAATTATTTACATGATTTTCTTATAAAATGTTATTTCAATTAAATTAACAATTTTAATTTAAGTTTACTAGTTTGTAAATTTTTTGATTAAATTTTTTTAATTATCCATTTTTTGAATAATGTAAATTATTACGATTATTTACAGACCTTGTTATACTAGTTATCTTTTTTTTAACACCTTACAAGTACAATCAATACTGAGAAAATGTATTTTCTTAAGTTTCTTACAACAAGTACTATTTTGAGTAATATTATCAAATTTTATAAATGGTTAATTAAGTCTTGTCAAGAAGTATAAAACTTATGTAATCTTATTGATTATTACTCAACAATTACTGTTTTCTTAACAATTTGGTTATATACCAAAGATTTTATTTTAAAATTCATTATATCTTATTCACTGTCCTAACAATAATCTATACAAAATTAATCAATTTTTATTTAAAATTTAACAAATTGCTCAATTTCCGACTGATTTATTCAAATTCTATTCATCAGTTAATCATAATTTAAAGATTAGTCTTATTTTGAAAAAAACCCAATACTTTACATCATTCGCTTGTATTTGTCAATTAAACATAGATATTTGGATTTTCAGTACATGTTACCAATATATATCTGTATACAAATACCTATTATGCGTAGATTTCAAAGCTTTGTCAGAAAGTCAATTTATTGGTAGATAATTATTTAATTTTTGTAATGTGGTAGATATTAATTGTATAAGTATTATTTTATCTATCAACTTTATTCAAAGATCGTTAGCAATTTAATTTTTAAAGTCAAATCAATTTCAAAAATGATGTGAAAATTTATTCTAAGTACTATGAAAGTAATATATTTTAATTTATAAACTTAAAATTAGTAATTTATAATTACGAATTTTATCACTTGAAAAAGGCTGTGCCGCAAATTCGTGAATACCATAAATAAATCTTATTGTCAAATTTTGTAGAAAATACAATGTCTTTTGTAAATAAAAATAAATCAGAGTGGAAAAACTAAAAAAGTCCTTTTAATAATATATTATAGGTTTTGTGATATTAACATTTAGAATATTTTTCTAATCAAATTTCATTTCATAAGCAATTAAATTAACAACCACTTATACTTACTTATTAATCTATCATTCAATAAACTGTCAAAATGAAAGAATTAGAGTGAAAAGAATAAAAATGTATTTCTTTAGAGTAATTTTCTTTATCAATAAATTAAATAGACATGCTACCAATAGGTGTTAACAATTGAAAATAATCAATTTAATATTAATTAGCACAATTATTTTAAACTTCTTGCCATGTATAAATTTTACAAAATGGTTGAAAAGATTTTTATGAAAGTAACATTTAATTATTGTTCATGGTAGGATGCAAATAAATTAATACTAAAATATTTGAAAAAATATCAAAGTTGTTTTTAACAAAACGTATTGATTATTACAGAATAATTTCAAAGTTTCAATAAATCAAATACAAAATTGTATACAAAGACAATTAAATTCTATTCAGAGAAAATAAAACTATGGATAGGAATTCATTGAATTTGATTAATACTTACTTTATAACAACCAGCTGACTAAGCAACCGAGTTATTCAGAGACATAAATGATGTGAAAGAAATTGAAAACATTGAAGAATGTTTTATTAATAAATTTTGTGATTGACATTGTATTTTTTTTGATTATTCAACTTTTATGTGTTTAGTGATAAGTATCTAATTATAATTTTTACAGGTTATAGCAATTTAATACACACAATTTAATAATAATAATTAAATAAATTTGGCAACGATTTAATTAAAAGATAACGCCAATAAAAAACCTTTCGTACGATATATTTCGATAGCACAGCTATCATCTTCAGGTACTTAAAACCAACTAAAAATATTATGAATTAACATTTAATTTAAACAAATTATTTTTTATTAATTTAATTTTTTAATAAATAAATATTTTTAAAAATATATTTTAAATTAATTTTAAATTTTTTTACTTATATTCTAATTTTTAAAAATTAATGTAATTTAAAATTTTCAATTATTTTAATAATATTAAAAAAACAAACATGATTTAACATACGTAAACTATTTAAAAACATTCAAAACATTCGTAGTCACAGGACTCTGCACATTAATCTTTGGATCCAATGACCTTATCAGCAATGCTTCACATATCACTCGTTCCCAATAACTATTAAAACTTCTCAACAAAATTCTAAAATCAGACATTCCTATATCACTTTTACAGCCTCTATTGTGTTCACTAATATTGGTCAAACCCTTCAATCGACAATTCTCTAGAACTCGAGTACAGAGATGACGGGAAGTCTCTCCAATGTATGTGGCATTACACCCATTACATGTAAATTGATAAACGAGATCAGAACACAATCCAACCGGAGTTTTTGATTTATTAATAAACATATTGCGTACCTTACACGAATTAGAGACGATCTTATACTCTAAATTTCCTATCAGTTTACCCAACTTCCTCTTATAATTTGTAAAGCCTTCAGAGTACGGCAATACTAACACATATTTAGGCTCAATTTTTTTATATCCATTTTTACCATCACCCAGATCAACATTCAATTCACACCCATCCGACAAATTACATTCAGACTTTCCACAACATGGATCCTTAGGATTTTTAATCAATTTATCAACAGTTTCTTTTATCATCAACAATAAAAATGATTTAGAATATCCATTCTTTATCAACAACTCAACCAATTTATCAACACTTTTTACCGAATTAGCAAAAGTAGAAGATAAATCCCATGAACGATAAATCAATCCTTTCACCATATTTCTCTTATACTTAAATTCACAAAAGCTTTCTGGAGAAGTATAAAGACCAGTATCAGTTGGTTTTCTATAAATCTCTGTTTCATACTGTTTATCTTTGCGTTGAATTAACAAATCCAAAAACGCAATTGATGACTTTCTCTCCGTTTCACATGTGAATACAATGTTTTGATGTAAACTGTTGAGAAAGTCATCAATTGCGTTTTTGGTTGAGTTGTTGATAAAGAATGGATATTCTAAATCATTTTTATTGTTGATGATAAAAGAAACTGTTGATAAATTGATTAAAAATCCTAAGGATCCATGTTGTGGAAAGTCTGAATGTAATTTGTCGGATGGGTGTGAATTGAATGTTGATCTGGGTGATGGTAAAAATGGATATAAAAAATTGAGCCTAAATATGTGTTAGTATTGCCGTACTCTGAAGGCTTTACAAATTATAAGAGGAAGTTGGGTAAACTGATAGGAAATTTAGAGTATAAGATCGTCTCTAATTCGTGTAAGGTACGCAATATGTTTATTAATAAATCAAAAACTCCGGTTGGATTGTGTTCTGATCTCGTTTATCAATTTACATGTAATGGGTGTAATGCCACATACATTGGAGAGACTTCCCGTCATCTCTGTACTCGAGTTCTAGAGAATTGTCGATTGAAGGGTTTGACCAATATTAGTGAACACAATAGAGGCTGTAAAAGTGATATAGGAATGTCTGATTTTAGAATTTTGTTGAGAAGTTTTAATAGTTATTGGGAACGAGTGATATGTGAAGCATTGCTGATAAGGTCATTGGATCCAAAGATTAATGTGCAGAGTCCTGTGACTACGAATGTTTTGAATGTTTTTAAATAGTTTACGTATGTTAAATCATGTTTGTTTTTTTAATATTATTAAAATAATTGAAAATTTTAAATTACATTAATTTTTAAAAATTAGAATATAAGTAAAAAAATTTAAAATTAATTTAAAATATATTTTTAAAAATATTTATTTATTAAAAAATTAAATTAATAAAAAATAATTTGTTTAAATTAAATGTTAATTCATAATATTTTTAGTTGGTTTTAAGTACCTGAAGATGATAGCTGTGCTATCGAAATATATCCTACGAAAGGTTTTTTATTGGCGTTATCTTTTAATTAATAATAATAATTAGTACTATTATTTTAGACTTTTTGTGATGTATAAATTTAATATGTTTGACAATCATCTTTGAAAAGATTTTTATGAAAGTAACATTTAATATAAGAATAATTGTTCAACATTGGATGAAATTAAAAATAATACAAGAAATATTTGAGAAAAATTTAAAATTTCTAAGTGTTTAGCAAAACGTATTGGCTTTTACAAAATAGTTTCAATAAAATACAAAAATCAACAACAAAATTTTATATTTTATTCAGAAACAATAAACTTTCTTCATTGAATTTGTTTGATATCAACTTGTTAACTACCAAGTAACTAAACAACTAAATGATTTACCGATATGGAGAAAACAATAATGTATTATACCTTTTATTTCATTTTATTTTTTAACTTTTTATGTGCTTTTATTAAAGTTTTGTTGTTAAGTAACCAAGTATTTATATTTATTTTTCAGTAACTAGTCATCGGTGATTTAGTTTGTATATAAGTAGACAGAATGACGTTCTCAACTTTATAAACTCAGCATGTATTGGATAGAAATATACTATTTTTCAAATTAGGAAAGTGTTGAGTAATGGGGTGTAACAGACCATCACAAGAAGGAGATCTCAAGTATCAAATTCAAGATCTACAGATCCAATTCATTACTGTGACCATTAATATTGGTTGTCGGATTAAGTTGAATCATTTGTCCACAAAAACAGACAACTGTACAAACATGATCTATTTCCAGCATTAAGACTTGTCAAGTACAAAGTTATCGTCTTACTGATCTAAAAACTAGATTATTACAATCCAGTAAAAGAAATTTATAATTTTATAAAATCAAAAATGATAAATCTTGAAACAAATGAAGAAATTCTAGATTATTTATTTAGCAAAGATCAATTAAATTGTGTTAAAATCATTAGTTTTTTCATGAAAGCAAAAATTCAAAATGGTCGATAAACAAGAACCATACGTGTTTGAAACAATTCTAGTGAAGATGTTAGGGGTCTTTACAAATATGAAAAACAAGCTTTGGTATTGTGCTCCAGAACTGTTGGCAACACATATCAACCAAATGATATAAATCAACATTGAAGAAATTGTACGGATGTATTACGAATCGGTACAAGGATAGGGTTTGAAACGTTTAGATGACTGCATAGTTTATGTAGATCCTTCAATGCTAACTTGTCCTTTTAGATACAGATGTTACAGAGACAACAAGAAAAAAATAGATGCCGAGCTGAAATTTAAATGATATAAAAAAAGCTAGCTGCCATTACGGTCGAATATTAGAAATCCAAAACAAAGCGTTATTGAGAAACAAACAAGACGAGGTTGTATATTGAAAGGTAATAACAATTTGCGTATATTGGGCCAGAACTGAGTTTTGTTTAAATGGATTGGTAATAGCACGCAAACATAACACACAGATTTAAAATCAGACCCATAAAACATCAAATAATCACGTTAAAATACGAGAAAGAAATAATTAAAATATAAAATCGAAAACATAAAAATAAATTAAAATAATAACAAAATGCAAAAAGATCCGCACGAAATAAACACAGAAATAACACGAAAACACAGAAATTTAACCGAAAATCGACAATTTTTTTAAAAGAATAAGAGTTAATGAAAAATAGAAGTAAAATTAAATAATTTCAATTAGAAATAATTCAATTAAAAATGAAAGAAATGAGTTGTAAAACTAAATCAAGAAATAATAAAAATTAGAATTAGATTAGACAAATAACTTCAAGGTCAAATTTTGTTTAACTGAACTAAAATTTACAAGCAAGGTTAGGGTCACACAACAGGTATATATATCAATTCATTTTCACAGAACTTTAACTTTGTTTTAACAACAAAATTTTGAGAGATCAAAAACTCGTTTTAGACAAAAACACACCATTTTTCACTCGTGAAAAACTCGTTTTAGAAGCCAAATTCAGTTTATCAGAAGATTTCAAAACTTTTCCATACAGCGTACAAGAAACTTAAATGTAAGCACTAATTGACGCTTGTATGGGAAACGTTATGCGTATGATGATGAAATGCTAATTATATACCGAGCATATTATGATGTTATGCCAGAATATATATTCGAAGAAAATTACATTTTGCCGAAATTTTTTCGGCCCACAGCCGATACAACACCGCAATCAAGCAAAATATATACATCAATTCAAGCTGTGTAAGTGCGGTTCATTCGCCAATAGCTTGTGCCCGTGAAGGTTCCAGTGTGCGTAACGCAGGAACCCAAACGTCAATACCATCCGTTATAGGGGGAAAATGGGAAGGTGATGGGGTAGTCTTTTGGCTGCTCCTTCCTATAAAATAGACCTAAAATTCCTAATTCATATCGGCTTAAAATCATGAACACCGAGTAGTCCAGTGAGCACTCATAAAATCATAATATCAACATATCTACCCTAAGGTCAAATAAGGAAGGGAGTGTGGGAAAGAATCCGGAAATCTTTGTTATGTTATCAAATAAATAGAATAAACTATTTTTAACGTTAAAAAACAAAGTATCTTAATGAAAGCTAAGACAGATAAATTTAATGAAAAACGACCCGCAGTCATCTTAGAGTTACATCGAGGAGATAAAACTTAAAAGTAGTTTAAACTCTTGTTGAAGCTTATCTTTCCATCAAGGTAAAATAATGAAGCAAACCCAGTAGCTACCGTTACAATCCAAAATCTTGACGACGATATCCATGACGAAATCAAATTAAACGAAGTTGACCCAAGATTAGACCTCGAATTTGAACCTCGTAATCGTAACACTCATGTAGAAATTAGATTTGCCAAAAATAACTCAATCCCTCGATCACTAGACCGTAAACGTTAACGATAGTCCCCTATGATAACTCGAAAAAATCTAAACCTTACCCGATATACTTAGGCGTTAACCATCAGATAGACGTAATTCGATTAAATAATTGAGCATAGGTAATTTCAACATTTATGCCATTAAATTAAGAGTAATAATAACACCAAATCGCGGCTGTTATAAATCGTAAAAGTAAATAAAGATCTAAATTGTAAATGATAATAACAATAACCCGATATCAACGATAACTCGTAAATAACTAAATTAAGAAATCAACTAGACTAATTACATAATTATCCGATCAATTGAACAAATCAATTCCCAAAGAAAACAAGAATAAGTGATAAAAGGTAAGACCAGTTTCGCCCTAAGGATCGTGATAACAGACCACTAAACAAACAGCAACGAGTATCACAGGATGATGCTGGATATCCATAGCGTAGTAGTAATGTAGAGTCAATATCCATTCAACTAGTTAGCTCAAATGATCGTGTATAAGGAGGAACATCGAATTTGAGTCATGGATAACATCTGACTGTTTTGCATTGAGATCTTTGAATCCAGAGAGTATCAGATCAAAGATCTTCCGTTAAATATGTCAAACCCGGATCCAGCGAATTGTAACCATTGACCACAATCTGAGAAGCCGAATAAGGAATCGTCATACAAATGATCAATATGATAGATTGAACTAAAAACATAACTTGATAATTGACTTGATGATTCAATGAGAAAAATCACCTTCCAAGACTAAATCGGCTAAATACCAGTATATGAATAATCTCGTTTGAACAGGATTAATCCACGTAGTATGAATATATATAATTTTCTGTTTAACAGCACAGACGAATGTGGATTAACATAGAAAATAAAAGTACTGAGTGGAACATATACACTCACTGCACATATAAATTGTTTAACCTCTAAATGCAGGAGTAAATGCGAAACGAAGAAAGGACAGAATAAAATCAAATAAATCAATTATGAGCAACAAGAGAAGAACGATTTGCAACGTCACTAGTTGCTGAAATCATCATAATCAATACACGCCAACAGTCACCGACATATAAATAATAAAGCGAATGTGCAAACGTGATCATTCACTCAGTTTAACAAAATTGCCTCAATCATGAACGTACAAACCGAGAAATCATCGACGACTCCAGCGGGGAGGCGGAATTATTATAGCCCACAACGAGGGAACCATCAAATGGGAGGGTCCGAGAAGAATCGAAAATCCACGCAAGAAGGTATAATTCTAATTCTATTATTCAAATCCATCGAAAACCATAAGGCAATTGATCGTAACACCTGCTCAGAAGCACACGAGAATAAGTCTAAGATGAACCGACAAGGACCAAAACGAAATTAGGAATTACAAGTGAAGCCAAATACCCCGACCACGGAACGGCTATGTTATGCCTCACGTGATAACAGTCGCTCATATTACGTTGAATTGATTTAATAAAACTCAACACGACGTATTTCTTTGGTTTGTTTTTTTTCTAGGGAAAAATTTATTCGACACTCTATAACTATCAACTACATCACCATAACGGCGTGAGTAGCCGCAAATATCTACGTTACTAGACTCATAGGAGCAAGCATCACAGCAGTATTAATGTAATAACCAAACGGAACCGTTCTAACAAAAATAAAGTCCAACCATCATGACACATAAAGCCCAGACGCTAAAGTTTGGTAAATCCGGACGTTCTAACGCCGTCGTCATGTAAAGCATATTGAAGTAAGATTAGAATCTTCGTTCACGTATAACGTAAATAATCTGTCTACTACAATGATTCTTGCAAAACCGAGAACGACGAGGGGAAGTACCGAGAATTATTTTCTATTTAATCACCAAGTATTATGCCGAGATCCAGTATATTAAGCTTTACTTTACAGATGGATCATCGATCGATGCGTCCCGGATCACCGTGCATTTTCCAGCACGATCCGCTGCCAGATGTAGGCAGGCGATGTGGGACACCGAATTCATGGTGTCTCCAGTCAAAGAATTCCGAGACGGGTTTGCAGAAGAACCCGAAGAAATTGACCTCCCTTACATTGCCATCAAGCGGGAGCCGGGCCGAAACGCAGCCCGGGGGGCAGAATATATGCTAGCTAGGCTCGAGCAGAAACAGAAACAGATAAATTGGCAGGTCGAAGTGGCAAGGCGATACCTGCCTAGAAAACTAATTAATAATCATTTCAAATATGCAAAAAATTTTAACATAAGACATTCGAATAACACCGGGCTAAAATCCTGATCAGATAATTCTTTATTCTTAAGACAAATTTTACTTTCATTTATAGAAGAGTTAAATAATTGAAGTCAGGAGAACTCTGACCGAGAATAGCCACTTCTTGATGGGAGTGATACGAGCACTAACACCGCGTATAAAAATAGCCTTGACGAGATGCATGCGGTTGCACTACAAAGAGGACTAAACGGGGAATAATTATTGTTATGCTACAGATTATTTATTTTTTTCCAGGGTCATGTGATAATACCAATTGAAGATGCAGCCAGCTGCTGGGCCATGATGAAGAAAAGAGAATTCGATACTGAAAATAATGAACTTATAAAACAATTGCTCTTTAACAATGGCTCCTGAAAGACTTAGAAGGCAAGATCCGATACGCCCTAAACTTTGTCAGAAGAATCCTAATCAATATAATAATATTACCTAGTCACTATTTGACATATTGGTTTGTTTCGCTTCTCTTTATTTATCCGTTGGTTTTATCCGCTAAGCGGTCTACTAATGGTGTTCACTCCGGGTACGGTTCTTAGCATGTCTTTTGACTTAAATTAGTTTTCCGGGTAACTTAAGTCTCACTGCCGGTTCACTGTAAATTCGACACTCGGGTTGTGGTAATTCCGGGTCGTGTGCCGAACCACGCTAGCAAAAATCATCATTGGTACCATTTCTCATTTTATCTCATTATCTCATTATCATTTTTCTCTGGCCAAAATCAAATTCTATTTCTCATTTAATTCAAATCCTCATGATCATGTTAATTCAATTCAGTTAATTCAAATTCTTAATCATTTTAATTCATTTCAATTCTCTTAATTCAAATTCAAAATCATTTTAATTTATCATTTCTCATTTTAATTCAATTCAATTCATATAATTCATCATTAATTTTTATTTTCTTTTTCATTTTAATCAATTTCAAAAATTTCAACATTCGCTTGGCCAACATACTAGATCGTACGGGTTGTCCCTCTTTCCCCCTTTATTCAAAAAATAGAACGATCGCGTTAGCTTGTCCCTTACATGTGGTGATCAGTCACATACCAGAACTCGCCAACATTTGCGACAGGCCTATCCTATCTTTCTTACTCAGGGTGATCAAGGTTTTCCCGCTCCCAGGTGTCACGTACTATCGCGAGGGTGACACAATTACCTCTCAGTACTCTCTCTCATAATTACCATACACTAATAAAAGAAAAAGAAGAAGTAAAACAAAACAGGAAATAGAAGGAAAGTTATCATAAGCTTTCAGCATTACTATTAATCAAATAAATCCACTTATCATTGAACACTCCATCATGCTTATTGTTTGATTTTTCAGCATTAGCAGTTTATGTTATGTTTCTGGAATTCACTTCCTATCATTTTATTGAACGATGATTTGTGTTTTGTGTTTTGTGTAATTGTTCGTTTTTACCTTTCGGTTGCTATATACCTTCTTTGCTATTCGACATGTTGTTATATGCTTCGGTTTACTCTTCGCGTTCTCTTTTTATACGTTACTCACTCACGACATTACTTACACATCGGCATACTGTTTGCACCTTCATCATTTATCATTTACGTAAACACGATTCTATTGATTTGTCAAAGTTCTCAGCAACTTTGACTTCCTTTCCCACGACAATTACATTGATTCGAACTCACTACACTCACAGTTCGTCAATAATATTGATGCATCGTTTTTTATAAACCTTGGTCACATCAACCTTGTGCACAGTACTTTTCAACTCAATTGTCTCATTATTTATCTTTTACTCTATAACTGCACATCGTCGTTTACGTATCTTTTGTTAATCGAATTCTCACGTTTCCCATTATCTTTATCGTTACTAAATAAACGTTTGTTGCTTTACGAGATTTATTCAAACGGGTTTATAATTTTTATACTAATCTACAATTGAAGCGAGGTATTTATGTACAACGTTTGGCGATTATGGCTGTTCACGGTTCTTGTAAAAATTACTCTAATTAATATCAGTAATATATATACATATACATGCATAATGAATAACCAAAACAACAACACATTCTAATTTATATCATTTATCTCAGTAATATATATGCATTAATAATCAAAGACAACAATAAAATTTTAATTTATCTCATCATGATATGCAAAAAAAAATTAAATGTTTCCCACGTACAGTGTGGAATGATATAATAATACCAAGTTATTACCCCATTATTTACAGGTTCGATAATTACAAAAAAAATGTTATTATTTAATTTCCCTCCAATTTTATAATATATTACATAATAATTATATACAAATTTGTGTTGAATTTTCATTTCCCTTTACTATTTTGATTTTTTTATAGCCACCCCCATCGTCTTAACCCATCTAGATGGCATTTAACTTGTCTGCATTATTATTCATTTCATCAAATCTATGTTGATCTTTTATTACTTTATTCTTTTCAGTTACATAAAGTTTTCCATCATCTCATTCCCCTTTGCTCAAACCATTGGTCTATTAAATCCCTTTCGTGATTTCGGCTTTACTCCTTTTACGTTTGTATGACATAACTCTGATCACACGATAACATCGATTACATCCCGACTCCAATCATTCACATTCATTCCAATTAAAGTCAATATGATTAAAATCGAAATGTAATCGACGAATAAGGTTAATACAAGTATTAGTATTAGTTATAATAAACATTGTAGTAATAATGATAATAATACTTATCATAATAATGATACTTTGTTATAGTATTAATAGTTATACTAAAAATAATAATGTTAATTACTATAATAATAATTATGATACTAATAATAATAACAATAAGAGTATTCTAATAATAATCATGTTAACAATACTTATGTTATAATATTTTTACATCAATATTAAATAATTCTAAATTGGCATGGACGTCTCAACAAATCAAAGCAGTTGAATATGAGTAACTATTTCCAATTTATCTCTTTCCTCATGAACTAATTACACCATCGCACTTGTTGTTATTTACTATTTTCGCTCGCTTGTACCACAAAATCAATTCTATCCCGGCTGAGTCCCCAAAATTATGCTGGGCACTGATGGGTCCTTAAAATAGTTTGAACTGCCTAAAGATTACTATCCCACCCAGCGCCTGCACAAGAATTTTGAACCGTTAGTCACCCGTCAAAAATTGACGTTGGTACTGTGAACTAGTGGGTGGAAGGTTAGCAAAAGGTGAGCTCCTTCTCAAAAACTGCTAATGCCCTAACCCCCTTCGGGTCCATGAGCTGTCATAGAAGACTTCATGCTCTACTTGATCGTCCCTTTCTCACCTATTAATTCATAAATTACCTAATCAATTGATCCCTCAGTTCCCCAATATTCAACCACTTCAACTCCCATCCAAACATCCATAACAACTTCAACATTAAAGTTAACATGAACCGATTATATTCAATATTAATAGACAGTTAACCTTTATAAATTATAAGATTAATACACACTTAACATTTATAAATGATAGTCAAATTAAATACATGATCACAGAGTTATACTCAACGCTTCCAAATGAATGAGTTAAAATCCATTGGCGTCTAAAATATGACCCAATAGGCGAGCTCGGTTTAACCTAAACTGTCGCTCCCTCTCCTTTTTATTTGGACGGTTTTTTCTGGGGTTCCTTTTGGGTAATTCCCCTGGTGTACGGGAGGAGACTGGTGTTATGGTTCTTATGCCGTCATCTTTTCCGGTGACATTCCGTAGTACTATGGCCTGCTGTTCTTCTGATAGCTGGAAACCACTCTGCATGAGGCCTGTACGGATGTCGTCTCTGAGTTTCCACTCGGCGACCTGTTTCTCAAGCTCCTGGGCCTTTAGCTTGGCCAGCCGCAGGGCTTCATCCTTCTGATTCAACTGAGTCTTCAAGGTGTCCATTTCTACTCTTAACTTGGTTGCTGCCTTGAGATGAAGCCACGTTTGCTCCATGTAGCGGCACTTCCGCACCATGGCCTCAGCCCTCTGGGTTTGAACTACTGCTGTCTGATGATAGCCGGCTATGTCTTTGCAAAATTGCTCCAACATCTTTCTGTGTGGGTCCACTGAACAAAATTCCTTTTTAGTTTCGTTTTTATTAACTCTAATTTACACATAACGAGTATTAATGTAATTATATATTTTAATCAATATCTTTACGGTAAGTATTATGTCATCTAGATGGGGGAAGAGATGGGTATGTCTCCTTATTTCCTTATACGTCCTAGAGGCATCTATCATCGTACTCATAACCACTTAATTATAACAGGCACTAGCAACGATAACATTGACAATGCCTGTGATAACCAGGGGTAGGTGCATAATCATTATATTATTAACGTTATAATAATAATAATATGACATTTATGTTTTCCATTTAAGAAGCTTATTTAATTTTCAAAATTTAAATTTATTAAATCCAAATATAAAAATTCCTAATTTAAATTACTATAAGAAGATCTACAAAGTCTTTTATTTGTAAAATGGGAATAAAAATAAAACCCTTCAACAGTATAAAATACATTATACTATTTTAATTTTGTTTTATTACACTTAAGCAATTTATCTCTTGCTTTTCACTCATTGTCATAGCAACGAGTCAACAATCGGTAAATTTTCAAGGTTATAATTTTTGTACCTTTTTTAACTATTATTTTCAGGTATTTTAGGTTCTCTACCGTAATCAGAGCTTCTATGACGACCCATTTCAGCTTCAACTTTTTCTTTCAGGTATGGTCTTTAAGTTATAATCGATTTTATTCATCATTAAAATCACAGGACACCCAGAAACGACCCGCAAAGAAAACTTCGAAACCTGGAATTTATTTATTGGAAAATTTTTCTCCGCTATTTTTCCTATTGTAATTTTGAAAAAAAATAAAAACGTATTTGTTGTAAGTGTTAGTTGAATTAAATATTAATAGAAAATTGATAATGTTAATAATTATCCCAATAATAATATTCACAGGTTAAAAATAATAACAATAATAATAATAGTAATGATAGGGTGCTAATAATATTAATATCGACAATAATAACAATAATGATAATATTTTGGTAACCATAATAATAATAGTAGTCTAAATGATAACAACAATAATAATAATAATATTTCAGTAATAATAATAACAGTAGTATAGATAATATTAATAATAATAATAATAATATTTTAATAATAATAATGATAATAGTAATATGAATTTTGACAACAAAAATAATAATGTTAATATGAAAATAATAATAATAATCATAGCAATAACGACAGCTGATATCAGAAGCATACCCAAGTAAGTGATTAACATTAGGGGTACTATATAGTTTTAGAAATAATAATAATGTACTAATGATATGAATAATAATAATAATAATAATAATGGTAACAATAATAATATTTTAGTAATAATAATAATAATAATAATAATAATAATAATAATAAGAAAATAATAATACTAATGATAATAATAATAATAATAATGATAATAATAATAATATTAATAATAATATTAGAATCATTCTGGAGATAATGATGAGTTATGTAACCCTAATGATATTATATGCCCACAATAATGGTACTATATAGTTTATAACCAGAATAATGCTATACTAATAATACTAATAATAATAATAATAACGATAATATTAATATTTTAACAATAATAATAGTAATAATAATAATAATATTAGTATGAAAATAATGATAATTTTAATAATAAAAATAATAATAAAATAATAATAATAGTAATATTAATAATTATTTGGTAGCATTAATAATAATAGTAGATGGGTTCAATAGACATAATGATGTGAAAATAATAACTAAAATAATAAAATTACGAAACTTACAACATTAATAATAATAAAATTAATATTAGTAACAACAACAATATCATAAAAATAATAATGTTAACTATAATGATAAATGACAATAATAATGAAATAAATAAAGAAACTTTTCGTAATAATAATAAGTTTAAATGCAAAATAGTCGCGTCAATAGTTAGTTTATGGGTTATAGGGTCATGGATTTGATTTTATGAACTGAACGAAAATTTGAAATCTAAGTAATGAGAGAACGTAAAATCTTTTGGAGTGATATTCGAAATCGATTTTAGGTTCCATGTTTAGCACGTAAATTAAATACGAACGATGACGTCACAAAGAAAATCTGATCTGTGGCCGAATGAACTTCCTAGTTTGGTTAGTCTCGAATCATAGTGTATGTGAGTTATATAATACTTTTTGTAACAGAATATAATTTGTCAATTACCAAAAAAAATCTTTCTAATTCTTCTAGATGTTGGTCTATATGTTTTTCTTTTATTGTATTATGAAACTTTATATTTAACCTTTCCCAGGACCTCAACACTACTCTTTCGAGGGTCGGGCGATAGGATTTAGGAAGGAGAGAATACTGGACGGACCTGGCTACTGCCTTCGCCGCGGCTTCCCTCACTAACGACCGGTTCGATCCGGGGTATCGAAAACAAAAAAATTTAATTTTACTTCTTGTCTGCATGTGTATTATAATTTATAGGTCATAATTCAATTATTGTGCTGTCATAATTCAATTAATGTACTTTAAGAATAAATCCTTTCATGACGGAGGTTCAACAATAACGGAGTTAAGTCGAATTCCTAGATCATAAAAAGAATATTTCTTTAAAGCTTAAAAATAATAATAAAAGAAATCATCAATAATTATTTCATATTAACCATAGCATAATCATATACAAAAAAATTACTTCGTTTTAATAATAAAAATGACTGGTAAGTAAAAATGAACAAGATTTAAAATGTCTGGTAAAAATGAATGAAAGAATGAATTTTTGCTCAACCAGCACCGCCTTTTATATCATGATTGTTTGTGTGTGTTTTGATGCAGTAAAACAAGGAATTTCTAGAATATTCCAAAATTATAAAAGTTTTTATTCTTTTCGATTTAAATTTAAATTTTTACATTTTTATATCTCAAAATTTTTATTAAATTTTTATTTATTTTATTTTTCTTTAAAATTCCATTTTTAACTAATTTTAAATTTTCTGCTCAAAACCATACAGGCGTTATCGTGCTGGTTAAACAAAAAAAATGGGCTTTATCAGTTTTTGCCCAACATATGTGAAGGTACAATAAAACATAGAGCAATACCATTAAAAACCATTATACAACACACAGAGTCTTTACACTCTGATAAACACTTCCCTCGCTCAAGAGAAGAACTAAATATAAAAAATAAGGTATTAGCACTATCACTAAACCATGAGGGAACACTAAATTGTCACTACACAAACATAAAAAACAATTGTCAAAACGACTTAACATACAAATTAACATGTGCATAAATAGAGAAACACATTAAGAGTAAACATAAGAGAAAAACATGCAACATTAATGAAAATTTATGTCACTGGGGGGTAACATTAGAACACCATAATGTTATCGAGCACCATAATAAACATATAGGGATTATACCTACTGAAGACCGAACAAAAATAATACCTGATAATCCACAAAAGACATTGAAAATGATTGACTAGACCAACACTCTATCAATCTTTTTTTGCACGCATTTGTGGCCACTAAGACAACAATTATTATAGAAACATACACCACCTAAGCCCTCATACAATCAAATTTTAGGACCTTTTTCGAGACATTCCCTTTTAGTCTTTATCCGAACTGGATAGAGATAATATTTCCTTTTAAAACGTCAAAGCATGTTGGGAATTTTTTTACTTAAATAAAATAAAACAATTATTGATCCTCTAAGCCCCAACAGCCTGCAAAAACATAATAAAATAGCTTACACCCTCTTGAATACTGTTAAAAATGTCCAAAACATTATATACACATTTGATATTAAATTGACTGAACTAAATTACCTTATCTGTGAAAACCATAACGAAAGTGGCTTTTATATCTTTCATATTGCACAATGCTTATCTATTAATCATATCGATATTACTATACCTAATATATCTGTAATTAGACAAGACCTAGATGAGCTAATTGAACGTATTATTATAGAAAGAACTCCATCTGGATATTTATCAAAATATATAAAATTTTTAAATAACTTAACTATACTACTAAATAATGATGATGATATTTCGAGTAGTGGACTCTGTGAAATAGAAAAAATTCATGAAGCCATCTTTCGTAATAAATATAAAATTACAAATACTAAAAAAAATATCAAGCCTACCAAAAAAATTGAACTGACTTTCAGGAGACGTTTTGAATTTAATATTAAAATGAAAAGAACTATGGAAAAAAATTTTAATAATAGTATATATATTAAATCACCCCACTGCGACAGAATGGTGCAATATTTTGATAAATTAAAAATAACTATAAATAATTTCAAATCTAAATATAGATTAAATAAACTTGAGGAAACCTCAATAATTAAAATTATAAATATCGAAGAAATAGCAAAAACTTTTTAAATTGTAGACAAATCGTCTGCACCCGGTAAAGATAATATCACTTATTATGATTGGGGAAAAATTGACCCGAAATTTTTATTTTTATGCGCACTTTTTAATAATATAATTCGTAACCTAAAGAGCCCCTCTAAATGGAAAACATTTAAAACGAAGTTAATTATCAAACCATGGAAAGAAAGTAGTAGCCATGATCTGGCATCCTGGAGACCCCTTGCTATTCTGAACATCTCATATAGACTTTTTTCGACCATAATTAACCACCGCTTACTAGAATGGATTAAAAGAGGAAACTTAATTAATTGTAACCAAAAAGCCATTGGGTATCCGGATGGGTGTGCCGAACATAATTTGGTTTTTTTATTAATCAAAGAAAGAGCAGTTCGCACCATTACTAATAATTATATTGTTTGGCTTGACCTTGCCGACGCTTTTGGCAGCATCCCTCATGACCTAATATGGCACACGCTGACTGAAATAGGAACTAATGACAACACAATAAAGCTAATCAAAGATATGTACAGAGGATGCAAAACTTTTTATGAATGCGAAAAAAACAATAACAAAAAACATAACCGTAGACAACGGAGTTAAGCAGGGTTACCCCATGTCAATGACCCTTTTTTGCTTAGCTATAAACTACATCCTAACCAACATACTTAAAGATCATCCTTTTTTTGTACACAACTACAACATTAGCATATTAGTCTATGCGGATGACATAGTTTTGATATCTGACGACAGAAAGAAAATACACAGAATGCTTAACGACATTATCGATTACACAAAAAATGCTAAACTTAAATTTAGACTCAATAAATTCGGATTCTTTGAAAAATTTAACACCTCTTACAATTGTTGGGCCAGAACACAAACGGCCTTGAGAAATGTTTAAATGGATCGGTAACACACATGCAAATATAACATGCAAATTTAAATAAACCTATTGAAACATCAATTAAACCCTATCAAATATGAGAAAAAGAGAATTAAATATAAAATTAATAAACATAAAAATAAATTAAAATAATAACAAAATGCAACAAGATCCGCACGATACAAACACAAACATAACAAGAAAACACAACAAATTTGACAAAAATTGATAAATTAATAAAAGTTCATGAAAATGAAACTTAAATCAAAAAATTTGAATTAGTAATAATTCAATAAAAATTCTAAATGAAAAATTATTAAAATAAATTGAAAAATAATAAAATTAAAGATTAGAATACATTAGAAAATAACAAGGTCAAATTTTGTTTTACTGCATCAAAATTAACATGCGAGGTTAGGGACAGAAAATAGGTATAAATACTGATCCATTTTCACATTAAATTTAACCGTTTTTCGAAACAAACCATTTTTGAAACTGTTTTAAAACCATTTTTACCAGAAGACTATTTTAGAATCTTAGCATTTTAGGTAAGAAATAGTTTGATTTTGGAGCTCTCTCTCCACGTCACTTCCTCGCAACCTCGATGGAGCTCTGCTTGGAAGTCGGCGTGGAGGGAGATGCAATGTTATGAATTTTTATTTATTTTTATGGAATGGAATGTAGGGTAATTTATGTTTATTTGTTATATGCTTAATAAATATTTATATTATCTATAAATTGTTTTACATACTTAAAAATTAATTAAATATTTGTCGAAATTTTTCCGGCCCACAGCCAACACATATTGCAAGATAGTAAAATCCACATAGTACAGATTTGTGTAAGTGCGTGGAAAATCGCCAATGATACGTACCCGTGAAGACCTAGCGTGCGGAACGCAGGGGTCGTAACGTCAATATTGTCCATATAGATGAAACGAGAAATAAGGAAGAAGTCTCTGGCTACTTCCTCGTTTCTCATTTCAGTAAAATCGACCTAAAATCAGATTACACACGGCTCAAATTCATCACACCGAGTAGTCCAGTGGGCACTCAGTAAATATAATATAAACATAAAATGCGCCTAAGGCCTATTAAAGGGAAAGGGTACGGGAATAAATTAAATTGAAATCGTTGATATAACTAAATTAGATTAAATTTTGAAATAAATCAATCATTGGCATATTTAATTGAATTTACTTTTCGGAATAAAATAAAAATCATTAAACAAGTGATTCCTTGGTTCAATTAAATTAAATTGTTGATTAGGAGTAAAATGATTATGGAGTAAAAATAAATACCTCATTGATTAAATTAAATTAAATTATTGGTTAAAAGAAAATGATTATAAATATCTCATTGATTAAATTAAATTAATTCATTGATGATTATTGAGTAAGAATAGGTAAACCATTGATACAATTCATTTTTATAAAATTAACGTAATAATAATTAATTCTTGATTAAATTAATATAATTTATTGTAATAACATTAACGTAGTTATTGAGAGAAAAGATAAATAATTCGTTGGTTAAATTCAATTAGTTAAATGATTAACATTAAAGTAATTACAGTAAAAGTAGAAAATTTCTTGGCTAAAGATCAAGTAAATCTTTGAGAAAAAATGAAGCAAAGCTTTAATTCATTGAGTAAAACATTTACCTAATTTATTTAAATAAAGTAGTCCATTACTTAGAGTAATTTATCGATTAAATTTTAAAGTAAAAATCAGTAATTCGAGTGATAAAAATTAATATAATTCGTTGAATTAAGTTAAAGCAACTATTGATAAAAACTTACAGTGATTCATTAATAAAGTAATTCCTTGATTTGAATTAAAATAATTCCTCGAGTAAAAGAAATGAAATTTATTGATTAAAGACGAAAATTTTCTGTAATTAATGTAAATTCATGGATCAAACATAAAGTAATTAGAGTTAGGATCAAATAGGTGGTTGCCTAGAATAGATTAATCGATACAAATCAAAACAAATAAATCAGAGAAACAATCAGAAATTATATTGATGATACATAAAACGAACAATCATAAAGTTACATTATATTAGCTGAAATTACGAGCAAGGCTTACCGACGGCAATGAATTAAAAATTAAATCCAACAATGTGGTTTGAACATTCCGTAAAAATGCTGAATAAAAAATCCAATAGTACGAAAGGATAAGATTCCACATATATTCGATTGTATCTATTCTGAGATCCACTATAGCGTCAAGTAATTCTTCTAAAACACATTGATAAGACAGGTTTAAACAGCTGAAATGCTAACTTACCAAATCAATTCAACCCAATTGTAAAATCGAATTCCGGTAAATCTAGCTAAGATAAAATCGATAAATCCTGTAATTAAAGTATCAATAAGATAAACACCGGATACAGACTTACTGAATTCGACTATCGCCATAAATCGATAAATCCTGTAATTAAAGTATCAATAAGATAAACACCGGATACAGACTTACTGAATTCGACTATCGCCGTAAATCGATAAATCCTGTAATTAAAGTATCAATAAGATAAACACCGGATACAGACTTACTGAATTCAACTATCGCCGTTCGTTTGAAAATGTCAAATCGCCCAATCGACATTACAAGATCATTTGTCGATTCGACATAAAATAAATAAATAAACACACGTATCCTTACAATAGTTCTACCAGATTGCCAAATTTCCGCGTGATCTAGACCTTTGCCCATTAATAGATTTATCCAAAAAACGAACTTATAAGCAAATTAGGCTACATGATAAATTTATAGATAAATGCCGTTTCATTTCAGTCGCAAAGTATAGAAAAAATTGAAGGTAATACGATCTAGACCTTGATAATTGCACTATCCCATTTATGATTATTAAAATCAAGCGGACATTTAATAAACTGCTTTTCACTCCTTAGACGCAAGTAGCTGATCTTAATGCATTTTTAGAAAAGAATATGCCGCTCGAATGGACCGATACTCAAGTACCCGATGAACAATGTCGCAAGGAATCACCCCCAAGGACAGAAATTTTCGAGGAGTTTCGACAACAGTGGCCGTATCCCACCACTTGGAGGCTACTGGGCTTAAACATGAACCCTTGTGGACTCACCGGACAGCAATATCCTGCTGCGGAAACCTACACATACGCGCGGAACCTCCTCACCCAATGAGAACGGGTGCAGGAACAGGTAGATCTACAGGTGGTTAAGGCGAGGATGTATCTCGCAAACGTGGAAGAAGACCAGTCCATCACTCCATCGAATAATCGTCAGCCGGGACGCAAGGAGCGTGCTCGACGCCGAGCAGCACAACCTCCAAACCCACCACATTAACTCACGAAGTCTATATATTTTGTTGATTCAAATAAAGTAGTTGCACTTGTAGTTAGATTATTTCCTAGATGCATTTACGTACAGATACCACTATGAATACTCGCATCGCGGTTCCAAACCAACTTTCCACATTCGATCATGAATTTTCTTACACATGGGACAGAGCTAAGCGAGCATAAGTCTTCTATCGACAGCTCGTGAACCCGAGGGTTGTCCGAGCAATTACAGTACTAGCGATAATACTCAATTTTTGCGGACAATCCACCACTTGAACACATTTCCAACGTTGCTTAGCAACGGGTGCCAAGTGGCAGTTAGCATCTTTTTGTATGGCGTTACTGGGGCAACCACAGGTTAATTCAAACAAATAACGAAACCCTGTAACCCAACACAATATATGACGAATCTATTCCGATAATTAATAGCGAAAACATTTATAAATACCTAGGAGTTGCATTTAGGGGTAAGGGCAACCATAAAATTGACGATTTCTTAGACAATGCACTTAAAAATGCTGAAGCAAACTTCCTTTCAGACCTTCACCCTTCACAAAAAATACATGCATATAAAACATTCATACACTCGAGACTAATATTCATCTTTAGAAATTGCACCATACACCACATGATACTTGATTGTGACAAAAACCGCAAAGTTAACAATAGGGAAAAACAACTTGGCTTTGACCAAAAAATTAAAAGACTAATAGAAAATGCGATAAGGGATGTACACCAAAACATTAATAATAACTTTATTTATGCGCACTGCTCATTGGGGGGGTCTGGGCGTTGTCCCTAGCGTAGATGAATACTTGATCCAGAGCATTATACAACTAACCCGACTGCTAATGTCAAATGACCTAAATATGCGTAACTTTATAATTAAAGAGATGATGGAGAATACAAAAGCCCGCTTCCATAACGATGTTGATATTGATAAGGCACTAAGCTGGGTAAACGGTGATATTAAGTGTGAACGGGTGGTAGCACCTTGTCTTTTTTTGAAATTTAGAAACTCTAATAAACGCCTACGAGAGAAGTTTGGAATTATATGTAAACTATCTTATAATTTAGATAACTCCTTCCATTTGGAAATTAGGAAAGATGACTTCATGGCAACAATTAATACTGAGAATATCGAAAACACCTCTTCAGCTATACATACCTTTACCAGTGAATGGTATGCCCTCGAATGGCAAAAAATGATTCATCAGGGCCATATCGCTAAAACAATCACCAGCAGTAACATGTCTCAACATTTAGTTAAAAGTCAATCACTTAGTGATAATCAATTTTTTTCAGGATAAAAGCACGCCTCAACCTAAATTCTAACCCAAAAAACCACAAAGATAAAACCGAAATCAAATGTAGACTATGTAAAACACAATGGGAAACGCAAGCTCATATCTTTAATCATTGTACCTTAACACAGAACGCTAGGAGAAATAAACATAATCAGGTACTTGATGTAGTCTTTAACTTTTTTATTTCAAAAAAATATGACACAGACATTGAAAGACCACCACCAGGTATAATCACCACACTAAGACCTGACTTAATAATCAAATTAAGATCTACCAACAAAATTATTTCCTTAGACATTACGGTACCATACGACGACACTAAGAACTTTGAGAATGCGAGAAAATTCAATTTTGAAAAATATAGGGATATAGCATTGGAAACAGGCAAAATTAACACTTGTAAAACCGCAGTTTACGCACTAATTATAGGTACATTAGGAACATGGGACGACAACAACAATAAAATACTCACAGAAATAGGTCTAAGTACAAATGATATCGAATCTCTAGCAAAAAAATGCACCGTGACGGCTATTGAGGCTAGCTATATGATATATATGAACCATGTGACTAACACCAAATAGTATCTCATATATTAACTATAATCTTTAATAATTTTTATATTACTACTATACTCCTAATCTATTTAATATCTATACTATTTTTATACTATATATACATATCTATCTAGATCTTACATGAAATATCTATATAATAACTATTATCTATACTAAATATTTTATTTACCAAACTAGATCTCTCTATATATACATATTTGGCTCTTAGTTTTTTACACAAATTTTTATTCTATACTTAGACATCTACTTAGATTGTGTGTGTTTTTATTGTTACGCATAAAGTTGTATATATTTTTATTATTGTGTGGCAGATTCGTGTGTACATATCTGTCTTTTTACTGTTATATTGTGATTTGTGTTATTTGGTGTACCTCCAATATTGCGATGTTAATACTTTTTATGCGCTTATTACGCTAATTGTTGTCCTACTACTTTTTCTCTTTGGTCGGTTGTTTAATTTGTAGATGAGATTAAAAATAGAAAAAAGAAATAACAAATAAAACGAGGAAAAGAAATTTATTTAGCATGATGACATGACCAGATTTGAACCAGGCACAAGATCCACCAAACACGACTGAACTGAAACCTGAACGGAAGAGGTAGCTGAGAGAGAGAGCAGGAGCGGAGGCTGGAGCTGAAAAAGATCGCGATGAAGTGGTGCTTGTCCGAAAGATTGATTCCGGACAATCCTATCAGAAGATGTTAAAAAATTAAAAGAAAACCGATTTAGTCTGACCAACATGAGGTCGGACTAGTCCCGTAACAAGGACACACTGTCTCTTTGGAGCAGTTTTTATTAAATAAAATTTGCTTTAATAAACGAGGAGATCGCTGCGGGAAGGATTCCTAGCACGAATGGATACGCCCCACCATATGTGGTATCATATGAAATGGACGACTTGAGGTTAGCAGAATCCACTCGATCAATGAAAATGGTCATTCCCAGGAAACTACTGCCAAGAGAGACCCAATATGCAGATGGAATTCCAGTAGGAAAAAGAGCCCTCGTATGCTCGAAGACAACGCGGATTCGCTCAGGATTCATATCGCGAGATCCCCGACATCAATAATACATTGTTATTTAATAAATGGTTGAATTAAAAATCTTAATTTCTAATTTCTGAATACATCTACAATATTGACTTAAAGACCGAGGTATCTAGAATGACGAATAAGTGTTAGACACCCATTAGCATGCCTAATAGATAAATATCTAATAGTTTCCCAGTTAGTAGAATAAGTTTAAATAGATGATAAGAACGACAAATGAGGACACGTCATAACCAAAGAGATGAGATTTATTAATGAACAATTTAATTTTAGATATTAACATAACCAGTACTCTGACCAAAGAACTGGCAAAGTCGCTCCAAGAGAATGCGGAGCTTCACTCCCAGTTGCTCCAAATGAACCAAGAAATCCAACAAATCAGGGCTTCCTGGATTGAACCAGCGAAAGCCAAGAGAATTTACCAGAGATTGACGGTCGCCAAACGCGGGTGGACAGACGAGAAACAGCTCGGTCAATAGCAGAAAATCCAAATCCGCAGCTTGGAAGTGGCGTTATCGGCTTGTCAGGAGGGCATTGCCGTAACGTACCCACTCGTGTTTGCGCCGGCTCAGTTGGCATATCGAGAGGCAACTGATGCGTCCAAGCCAGCAACGAAACCTGCTCAGTGACGCCCAGGAAAGGCGGAACGCGTGAAGCCTCGAGCCTCACAAGCTAGGGATTGTTCTAAACTATAATTATCTTAATCCAATAAATGATTGTTGTTAATTCTTTAGTTTCATTTGTTTCAAGAACAATGAGAAGGGACCGAAATAGGAAAATCGCACACAGACCTTTTATCGGCAGTGCGTTGAACCCATCATGAGGCCGGGCCTTAGCAGTTCTTTCGTAGCGCTCACGTTTGGCGGTCTCATAGCCAGTGGTTGCATTACCAAAGTTGCTCAGCAAAGGGTAACCATTGGGGGTCAAGAATGGTTCTATGCTTGGGGTCAAAGTTAAACAAACCAAAACCCCACACGTATTATATATATATATATATATATATATATATATATATATATATATATATATATATATATATATATATATACATGTTAATGTCAAGCCTTTGGGCTTTAATGTAAGCATGTAGATAAGATAAAATCAGTAATTTATAATTACTTATTATAGGAAAATATATAAATTAAAATATATATAATTATTTATAAGAATGTAAAAATATTAATAGTAATTATTTTTAATATTAATCTAAATATAGTAATTGTTTAATTACTAATTTTAGAAAGCGAGAATTAAATTTTATATATAAGGTATTAAATTTCCTTTGTGAGGGACGAGAAAATAATAATCAGAAAAGGAAAGAGTTGGCGAAAATAAAAGAGATAAATTTAGTTTATGGTTGATTGAAATAATTAAATGTGGTGGGTTTCTGGATGTTGAGATTTCGAAAACAATATGATTATTACCCAGACAACACCATACAAATATTTTTCGCTTACCACTCGGCACCCGTTCCAAAGCAAGGTTGGAACTCTGTTCAAGTGGGTGGATCGTCCGCAAAAAGTGAGCGGTATTACTAATCCTATAATTGACCGAACGATCCATAGGTTCAACGAGCTGCCGATAGAAGGCCTGCGCGCGATTTTTATTTTAAGGTCCCATCCTTCCCTTGTCTCATCGAAATGTTAATCTGTGCTGTTTTATCATTTGTCATTGTATCCGCTTCCAAAATCCTCGTTTCCACTGCTCGCATTACCGATTTTTTATGATCGGTGCACCCTTTGTGATTTTAAATATAATCATCCTTATGGGTATTGTTAATTGTTACGAGCCTTATGGTGGGTTTCTGGGTGTTAATATTTTGAAACTATATGGTTGTTACCCAGACAACCCCATACAAATTTTCTTTCGCCTGCCACTCAGCACCCATTGCTAAGCAACGTTGAAACAGTGTTCGAGTGGGTAGATCGTCCGCAAAAAATGACCTCTATTGCTAATACTATAAGTGACCGAACGATCCATGGGTCCAACAAGCTGCCGATAGAAGGTCTGTGCTCGATTTCGATTTTTAGGTCCCATTATTCTCCTATCTCTTTCAAAGGTTAACCTATACTCTCATATCATTCATTTTCGTGTCCATTCCCATAGTCCTTCTTATCATCGTCCGTGTTGATGATTATTCTATGGCATGTACACCCTTTGTTAAGTTAAATATTCCAACAGTATATCTTTTACCCTTATCCCTATTATAACTACAATGTTCCCTATTATTATTACTAGCATTATCATTGTTACCATTATTATTATCATAATTATTATCATTATTATTACAAGTACCATGATTATTATTATTATTATTATTATTATTATTATTATTATTATTATTATTATTATTATTATTATAATTATTATAATTATTATCAATATTATTAACAAATTTTTGTGTAGGGATTCGTCCTTAGCCCTCAGCTTTAAGAAAGATTTTTCTTATATAAAATTTAGCCGTAATTCATCTGTATTTTTCCGGTTTTCGATAAAGTATTTATGTTAATTCGAAAAATTTTAGCAGCGTTCCGCCCTTATTTTACGGTTTTATCCTTAATCTGCAGTTTTCGATAAAGTATTTTCATCGATTCGGAAAATTTGAGCAGCATTCCGCCCTTATTTTACGCGTTCCACTTTTACTTTACTATCTTTTTTAAGTATTTGAATTAATTCGGAAAATTTGAGCAGCATTCTGCCCTTATTTTACAGTTTCATAATAATCTTATACCAACAGTTGAGCCGCATTTCACTTTTCTTTTACTATTTTCGATAAGTATTTTAATTGATTCGGAAAATTTGAGCAGCGTTCCGCCCTTATCCTACAGTTTATAAGAATATTATACTAACAATCGAACAACATTTCACTTTTGTTTTACTATTTTCTATAAGTATTTTAATCAATTCGGAAAATTTGAGCAGCGATCCACCTGTTGGGCTTAGAGCCAAAATTAAAACAAAATTACAAAAACCAATTTAAACAAAAAGGTGAAAATTGTATAAGTTAAAACAAAATAATTAAGGTCGTTTGGAAATTGTCAATATGGCTGCTGTAATATAAACACGCACCGCAAGAAGAGACCAAAAATAAATTAAAACATATTAATTAAAACAAATTAAAAATATATCAAAATTAAATAAAAACAAATAATTAATTAAAATCATTAGAAAGCCTACAGCTGCAGAAGGAAACATACGAAAAATAAAATAAACTGCCAAAACCTTGCAAAATAAGGTTTAGAAAAAACACAGGCAGAAGAGGCGACCAGGAAAACAAAATATTGGGGTTAAAAAATAATATTATGGAAAAATAATAATAAAAATAAAATTCAACATTGTAATATTAATATGTCAAAAAATAAGGAAAAATATATAAAAAATTATAAAAATAATTTGAAATTAATAAAATAATTTAAAAACCCTTAAAATGGCGAAAAATCGCCCATTGGTCGCACACAGGCAAAAAAAACCACTATATATACGACAGTCATTTTCATAATTTCTAACCGAATTTTAACAGACTGTCTTAGACATTTTTTCAGTCAGGTGACTACTAGAAAATTTTTAGACATTTTTAGACTAGTAGTGAATCATTCTTAGACCAAATTTTGTATGCCAATTTATGCCAATTTTTCAAATATGGTTGCATGACTGTGGATTGTAAGTATTGTTTTCTTGTATAAATATATATTTCGAAGTCTTGTTACTTTGATTTTGTTCTGGATGGTCGTGGAATCTTTTGGTGCCACTGACAAGTCCCCCTAAAATCTTATTTATATATATATGTATTACAATAGCTATCAATGGGACGGATCGCGTGCCGGCTGGTGGATTAAGTTCCCTAGTTGCGCTCGTGGGTTGTGTTCCATTGAAACCTCGGTCGTACGCAGTAGGGTCTGGCCATGTGCACAGGACCTCCACGCAGTGCATCGTTGAACGCCTCGTAGCGACTGCTGAAAAATGTGGTCGGAACGAGCAGAAATAAACTCACGGGAAGTGCGACTTTAGTTAAGAGGGATAAAGTTTTGTAGGGAAAATTTTAAACTTTGTCAGAAAATTAATCAGAAAATCAAGTAGGAAAGGATAGGATAGTATAGGAATGTAAATTTGAAAGTATTATTCTAATAGCTGAATGATATGATCTGACAGAAGAGAGAAACGTTTATTGAAGTGACTGCAGAGGGTTGTAATTACTTAAAATCATGGGAAACGTAGTGGGAATTAAAGAATTGTTAATCAAATTTTAAAATAGGGAAAGATAAAGGTAAATTAGGAAAAATGTAGTCAATTCCGTGACTAAACAAATGAAATAGGAAATTTACCAAAAAATAAGGGAGGAACGCTGCCCAAATTTTTGAAAGATACATTTATAAATAATGGGTAAAGACGACAAATAAGCATGGAAATTGTAGGAATAGACGAGTAAGGACCAGGATATAGAAAAAGAAAGACGTAAGACCTTCCATCGGCAGTCCAGAACCCGAAAGTGAAAATATCGTGAGGAGTAGTTCTAGTAATGGAGCTCACCTGCTCATGAATTTTCAACCTCTATGTACAGTACCAACATGGAAATCACCATGGGTACATAGGAGGGATAGAATAATAATCTTGCTGGCGTTTAGAGGTAGTCACACAAAAACCCTAGAAAAAATAAATAAAAATCCACCCCATTCGCCAACACACCCTTATTTTATAGTTTCATGATGAATGTTTTAATAATTTCCGAAAATTTGCACAGCGTTTTGCCCCTATTTCCCGTTTTAATTCAACATAACTTATCTAATTCTTAAAACATTATTTTACATGATTTTAGTCGTTCGGATTAATCTTTTTCCGATGGCTATTCATTTTAACTGTTGCAACGATTTCGCAATTTTCCCCGCTACCCATTCCCTCTCTTTGTCCTTAAGATTTATGTATGTTCATTTCATAACTAATGAGTGCCCACTGGACTACTCAGTGTTAGTGATTTTGAGCCAATTGTTGTTAAAAAATTTATGTTAATTTTTGAGGAAACGGATGATGAAGGAGCAGCCAAGGACTACTCATTTACCCTCCAATTTCACCTATGTACGGATAATATTGACGTTCCAGCTCCTGCGTTCTCACGCCGGGGCCTTCATGGGCACGAACTATTGGCGATTATACACGCACTTACACAGTTCGATAGATTATGTGTAATTTTAATTACTTGCAGTTTGATTTTGGCTGTGGGCCGCAAAATAAAATAAAAAAAATTAAATGTTACCGTCTAAATTCGATAAAAGTTTCGAGGCATAAACGTATATTCTCATATAAATTCTTCATTCATATCATAAAACTCCATAACTGCAGACAATCGAAAAATACTACAGATTCTTCATATAGACTCTTCATTTCATATCGTAAAATTCCATAACTGCAGGCAATTGAAAAATTATTACAGATTCTCCATATAAACTCTTCATTTCATATCATAAAATTCCGTATCAGTAGGCAATTGAAAAATTAAACAGGAAAGTAATACCACAAATCGATAACGGCAATTTAAAATCAATCTGACCAGCTACAGCTAACAGTAGAATTAAATTTTTCTCTGTTAATTTTGGTCTGATCTTGTCTGGTCAATTTGGTTGAAATTTGGTTGTCGAATTTGTGCTGAAAATTTGTGAAAACAATTCAGTATATATACCTACAATTCGACCTCAACCTTGCGTGTTATTTTTATTGCGATTAAACAAATTTGACCTTGAAATTATTTGTGTTATCTAAATTAAATTTTTATTAATTTCTTAATTTAAACTGGTAATTTATTTTTAACATTTTTAAATAAATTTATTCAACCAAAAAATATTAAATTTTGATTCATTTAATTCATTAATTTTTACTTTTATATAAATGGTCATTTTACGGTCAAATATTTCTTGTTATTATGTTATATTTTATGTAGATTTCGTGCGGTTCTTGATGCATTTTGTATTTATTTTATTTTACTTTTATGTTTTTAATTTTATATTTATTTATTTTCTCTCAGATTTTAAAATGTTTAGTTGATGTTGTATATTGTATTTTAAGTTATCTTGGTGCTGGGTTTTTGTGCTGTATTACTGATGCATTTAAACAATTCTCAAGGCCATTTGTGTGCTGGCCCAACACTTATTATGATTGGTTATTGAAATTTTTATTATTACTACTATTATATTATTATCGTCCATTATTATTATTTTATACAATATTATTACTATCGAAATTATTTTTATTACTATTTTGATTATTATCATCATTATTAACATCCAAATTATTATTATCATTCTCATTATATATTGTTACCCTGTAAAGATCATTATTATCGATTGTTATTAAATCATATGATGTATATTATTATTAATATTATTACTATTATTGCTAATTTTATTAATATTTTTATTAAATTCATTATAATTATTATGAGAATTATCATGATGATTATTATTATTAGAATTACTATTTTTATTATATCATTATCATTATTTTTGTTATATTTTTGTGATTATTATTATTATTCTCATCGTTATCATCTGCATTATTGTTAAGATCATTATCATGAATTTTTAAAACAATAGTTATTATTATTGTTTTTCGTATTTTTATTATTTTATTCTTATTTATATTATTAAAATTAATATTTTCTACAAATTTGACTGAATCAGATTTTGTAGAAAATGTTATGTCACTTATAAAGAAATCAGAGGTGAAAAACAAAAAAGTCCTTATAATATTATAATAATTACTATTATTATTATTAAAATTATTCTTATTATTCTTATAACCTTTAGTGTTTCTGTTATTATTGATTTGTTTACGCTGGTTTATCAGCAATCTAGTTATGACAAGTTTTGACTCATTAGTCATAATTTGTATATTTGTCATTTATTTTAAAGCAGCACACTTCTATCCAGTGAACTGTGCAGAAAACTACCAAACAGCATAGCATAAATGATTTGATTCATTGCTCATTCGGCTCAATATGATTCTCGGACAAGCACTCACCTGCCGTCCAATGGCTGCACAATTAGCGATGATCGACATACATAACCAGTCACATCATGGTAAGTTTGTTTAAATTGTTTTGATTTTCCGAAACCTAATTTGCATTTATCATGTTAAAATCTATCTCAATATAAATTTTACTGCCTTTTATTGTCGTTTTTAATCCATCTAATTAAACGTTAAGAATAATCAATTAACTTGAATTTTATTAAAATTAATTTAAGTTTCAGATGTATAAATTTTTAGAAAATGACACTATCAATCTTTACAAACATCAATAATCTCTCAGTTTATGATAGACAAAAATATGTTGAAAGGCGCAAATTATTAAGCGTCGATATGATGAGAATATGAAAGAATCTAAAAGACATCAACTTATGAACTAGAACAATGCATTTCAACAGTCGAACAAATCCATTCATCGATTTCACGAAGACACAAATATTTTAGGAGCCATCAATTCAATAATAGATCATTGATTATTAAGTTGCAGTTCCAACTTAAAACTGCCAATCATCTGAATATGCAAATAAATCAATCCAAAATTCCGCTTTACATCAGTGCTCTTAAAGAAATTCTGCAATATGATTCCGAAATCGATTTTATTGTGAATATAAAGGAATAAAAATGGAAATTTGTCCTTCATCAGTTATGCCTGACTACGAATCTCCACTACTCGGAATATAAAATCGACAATATTTAGTCGCGTGCAATCGTAATTTTCTGAAGAAAATGCCATTAAAGACTGGTATCTCGATTGAATGCCAGGTTCTACATTTGTGGATGATTGCTTATGGACTATGCATTCTCGTTTATTGTTGATTTCTGTTTATTTTCCTGCATGTCTTAGTGGTTTTAAATTAAAAATTTTGATTTGGCTCTGTTTTGATTTGTTGTTGTTTGGTGATTGTAAGTAGTTTATATATTCATTGTACATGGGGATGGTTTAATTATTTTCATTAGATTCGTGTAGTATGCTTCCGATATTCCTGGGGTGGTTTCTTGATGTTACTATTCTCTTTATAACTTCCATTTAAATCAATTGATTCTGTTTATGCTAATTTATCTATCGGCTGAGAGTATATTCGAATCAAAAATTTTATCTTCTCGCTTAATCTTAGTTTCTTAAATTCAATTCAAATTTAACCTATTGTCTTCTACTTTTAATTTTTAGCGCATTTAATTTATTAACATTATTTACTTTAACCATTTGCTTTATTATTTTAACTCGTTCAAAACAACGTCAATTCTAATAGATTACATCTATTCGACCCTGTTCGATTTTTGTTTACGAATTCGAAAGTTTTTAAAGGTTAAAATTATTAAATCGTTTATCAAAATTCTATTTTAATAATTAACTCCCCTTATTAATCCAAATTTTTAATCGTAATCCTACTTCAATTTATGTTAGAAGCTTCAGTTCTAATCCGTCAACTTACTAATATTCGATTTTAATTAGATTTAGGTTTAATTCATTAGTGGATTAGTAAATTTAGTTGCAGCGATTTAAGTTTTCCCCCACTTCCCGTACCTTCAATTTGACCTTAGAGTTTTTCACCAGGAAAAAGTAATTAAAATTATATCTGTAATTTCAACCAAATTTAAGATGCACATTTTTTATAAATCTTACTTTGTACTGTGATTTTTTTTTCAGATATTTTCAGATCATTAATCTACAGTTATCAATATTTTCAGTTATGCTTTGTAGCAATATTTTCAGGTTATTAATCTATAGTTATGTTTTGTAGTAATATTTTCAGGTTATTAATCTACAGTTATGTTTTGTAGCAATATTTTCAGATTGTTAATCTACAGTTATGTTATTTCGGTTTATGTACATCGATGCCCGATTCAAAATTTGTTTATATGAATGCTAAATATACAGTTTATGCGTCGAGATTTTTGCCTAATTCATGTGGTAATTTATTTTTTCTATTATTTTATTTTTGGTGGCCCACAGCCAAAACATAACGCAAGATAGAAAAATAAAACACACTATCGAACTGTGTAAGTGCGTGTAAAATCGCCAATAGTTCGTGCCCGTGAAGGCCCGGCGTGCGGAACGCAGGAGCCGAAACGTCAATATTATCCGTACATAGGGGAAATTGGAGGGTAAATGAGTAGTCCATTGGCTGCTCCTTCATCATCCGTTTCCTCAAAAATTAACATAACTTTTTAACAACAATCGGCTCAAAATATCTAACACCGAGTAGTCCAGTGGGCACTCATTAATTATGAAATGAACATACATAGACCTTAAGGACAAAGAGAGGGAATGGGTAGCGGGGAAAATTGCGAAATCGTTGCAACAGTTAAAATGAATAGCCATCGGAAAAAGATTAATCCGAACGACCAAAATCATGAAATCATAATGTTTTTAAATAAGAATTAAATAAATTAATTTGAGTTGAGGCGGAAAATATGGGCGGGACGCTGCTCAGATTTTCTGAATTAATTCAAATACTTAACAAAAATAGTAACGTAAAAATGGAACGCATAAAATAAGGGTGGAACGCTGCTCAAATTTTCCGAGTCAATGAAAATACTTTGTCGAAAACTGTAGAATAGGGATGAACCGTAAAATAAGGGCGGAACGCTGCTAAAATTTTCGAATTTACAAAAATACTTTATCGAAAACCGAAAAATACAGATGGACTACGGCTAATGTTGTATATCAATAAAACATTTTTAACGCTGAGGAATAAGGACGGATTCCTACAAAATCTTAATAATAATAACGATAATGATAAGGGTAATGGTAATTATAATAATAATAATAATAATAATAATAATTATAATAATTATAATAATAATAATAATGATAATAATAATAATAATCATGGTATTTGTAGTAATGATGATAATAATTATGATAATAATAATAGTAGTAATAATCATAGTAGTAATAACAATAAATATAATGGTAGTTATAGTAATAAAAATAATAATAAAGGTAATAGTAGTAACAATTAAGAAAGGTAATATATAAATAGTAACAATGATGATGCTAGTAATAATAATAGGGAACATTGTAGTTATGATAGGGAAAGAGTAAGAGAACTAGTGTGTGAATACTTAACATAACTAAGGGTGTAACGACCAAAGAATAATCTTCGACATGGACAACGATAAGAAGGACTATGAGAATGGACATAACAATGAATGATATGAGAGTATAGGTTAACATTTGCCAGAGATAGGAGAATAATGGGACCTAAAAATCAAAATCGAGCACAGGCCTCCTATCGGCAGCTCGTTGGACCCATGGATCGTTCGGTCAATTATAGCATTAGCAATAGCTCTAACTTTTTGCGGACGATCTACCCACTCGAACACAGTTCCAACGTTGCTTAGCAACGGGTGCCGAGTGGTAAGCAAAGGAAATATTTGTATGGGGTACCTGGGCAACAACCATATAGTTTCAAAATATCAACACCCAGAAACCCACCATATCATAAGACTTTGCACAAAGTTGATTCCACTGAAAATTTATCTCACACAAGCTTTCTGTCTTACACAAAAGCGCTTCTGTTCAAGAATAATCTTATTTTTCTATTGAAAAACAATATAGAGCTTTTCACTAAAAAAGGTGATTAAAATTATGTAAAAATGAATCGGTATATATATTTATTCTATGACCCTAACCTTGAGTGTTCTTTTTGGTGTGTTAAAACAAAATTTGACCTTGAATTTATTTGTACCAACTGATTCTTTAATTTTTATTATTTTTTGATTTAATCGACAAATTATTTTCTTTATTTTCAATTTAATTATTTCGACTCAAATTATTTTCTTTAAAAATCATTTTATTCATCGGTTTTCTAGTTTTGTAAAATTTGTCGCTTTCGGTCAAATTATCTTGTTAGTATGTTATTTTTATGTAAATTTCATGCGGCTCTTGATGCCTCTTTAGTAGTATGATAGGGACCAAAAAATATCTAAGTCCAATCGAAATTTTATGTAGGTCACGAAAATCTGTACTTAAAATTTTTGACACACATACTTTTCCTTAGGAAGTTAATCAAAATTAAGTAGGTCACGTAAAATTTTCAAATTTTTTTCTAAGTATTTGTAAACAGCTGAATTTTCGAAAATTTTTTCAAGTATTTAAAAACAGCCAAATTTCTGAAAAATTTATATAGAGCAATTCAAATATTTTATACGGAAATACATACAGGAAATTAATAAATTTATAGAATATTTTAGAGACTTAATTATTCTGAGGATTTTAAAAAAAACTTTAAGCAAACAACATTACATTGACAATGGGATATTATTATATTTCAACATTACCATTTGAAAGATATCCCAACTCAAAAATATTCCAAAATTTAAAATCCCTAAAAAATTTTTCCCAACTCAAAAATTTCCGAAATTTTCAAATTTTTAAAAACTATAAATATAAAGACTATAAATTATACATTCGAAGAATACAAGATTATTTTGATTCTATATTTGCTTGATGATATTACATCATCAACAAATAAACTTTGATTTATACATTGAATGTTATCATTCAACGACTTTTTCATGGGGAATATATCCCAACCACAATTACCCCAAAATTTAAAATCTCTAAAAGTCAATTTCCAAACTCGATATATCCGAAATTTTTCCAAGTACAAAACTTGTAAATTTTTACAAAAATTATTCACAAGTCTTGAACATTATTTCATTCCACAATGACAAACACCATGTACATTTATTATGATTCTAGAAATTTATAGTTTTAATATTTCAATTTGTAATCATCAAAATCGATATTTATCAAGTGGAAATTAATTCCTTCTCCGCCCGCCCGCCCGCCCACCATCAGCCCCGCAGGGGCTGACGTTGTAGTTTGTAAGTTTAAATAAAATTATTACAATAACATCAAAAACAAGAGTTATTTTAAATTAATTTATTACACTAAGTAATAGAATCAAAAATATCATTGTAAATGTTATCAAGTCGATAATGTTCTTCTGTTGACTGAATTTCATGTTGTGCCATGATATCTTCGTCATAATCATTTTCGACATCGAAACAAATAATGACCAAATGCAAGACTACTATTTCTACCCACCTATAATCACTTGTCGTCACTGTTTGACAAGGCGATTTTACTATTTTTGTATGTATAAAGTTAATGGTTACACGTCCCTATCCAAGTCTGTGGCACAAAATATATCCAATTATTATAATAACAATCTAAATATAACTGGTGCCCGATCTCTATACCAATTTAGTTAAAACCTTTAGCCTTCATAGTATCTTTGGTACCCAATAAACTATAATTGGGTCTTAAGAAAACCCATTCATTATACCAGAGACCTTTACTTACATCTTTGAATTTTCCAATCATAGAGTCAAGGTTTCTTGAGTATAACGGATGTGCCGGGTCATAAAAGCTAATCTCTAATCATTGCTGACAAAAGACTTCAAGAAAAAATGAATCGGTATCTCCAGCAACGATATTAGTGTAACAATTGAATTTCTCTCTATATTTTGCCAATTCATTATATTAAAGATGGTACTTCACAACTTAGACAAATCTAGTACAGATTGGCAAATGTAGCGAGATCGGTCTAAGCATATTGAATCTTTATTCAGATGTGTAGAAATCAGATCATCATAAATTTTTATTGATTTTCTGAAAGTCGGCTTTAAGGCATATACAATCATCTTTTCAGCTGAATTGCATAGCCTTAAATTCATCCGTTTTTTCAAATTATCTACAGATTTACCATATAAACTATTATTAAATAAATTTTACAAATATCTATGCAGCTTGCATGTAGAGTTTGAGCGCAGATTTGTATTTTTATCTATATATGGTTTAAAATTTGGTGCTTGTTTAAATTTAATTGCTCTATGTATAGTTACAACAACCGCAACCAATTCTATATATAGTTTTAGAGGTCTGCAATAACGAACATAGTTATTCTTGGGACAATGCGTGAGCATTAGCTTCTAAACTTTAGAATTGGGTGGGCACATTTTTTCGGAGCAATTGGAAAGTCATTCAAAAAGTCATACAAGCTGTCGAGAATATCAATATCGACTTCCATAGTGTAACCATATGGAAAGAGTTCGATATTCGTACACATACAGGTTTTCATGAACACAAACAAAGTTACCACAAGGAACATTTTGACTAAGAGCCCAACCATAGAGGTTATTAATATCAATATATAAAAGTTCTGTATCTTCAGAACTTGTGACATAATGTTTGTTAACGAATGTTATACCGCTTCGTATTCCTCCTTCATAGAAATTTTACATTTTCATATCTTTTAGAACTTCTATAGGTTACTGTAATGTCATGAGTGAAGATGCCCATATCATACCAGAAATACCATAAAAATTAAGGGGTTCTAGACTATAGCAAGTTTTAAGCAATTGCTTTTTGTGCGAAAATGCTGAAAATAATCCGCAAGTAGGAATACGTCCAATTTTAGGTAGACTAACAAATAATTTAACATTATCCGACAATTTTGTAGAGCCAAAATTTGTTGGGCTGTAGAATATTCATCAGTAAATACAGGAGGTAATTCATAAGTTGATTTCAAGGACCTCAAGAGATGTAGCAAAATCATAAGGAAAGGTACTCTTTGCTCTAACAATTATACTATTGAAAACAAAACAAGTTAACGGTAAATCATTAATAGTCTTCACAAGTTTTGCTAATGAAGAATTGACAAACTGATGCTGTCAATAAAACGAACAGCCAATTTGTCAATATATACAATGAGGGAAATGAATTTTTCTGTAGTTATTTGAATAATATTTAATTTCCAAAATGGAAAATTATTCAATCCATCTTTCAAAATATGATGCAAATCATAAACCTTCAAATTATGAAAGAAAATAGGTAACTGCTTTACAATTCTTCTAGAAATATGATAATCTTTACAAGCAGCACCAAGATACTTAGCTGAAAAGAAATAATAATCCTTAACTTTAGTTCGTATAAACATTTTACAAAGATAACAGATTCTACTATTTTTGAACTCCTGTTTCTAAAAAAAGACATAGAACTTATTGGTTTACTACCATGTACATCATAATATGGCAGGACAATTGTGAAAACAATTTCCTCCACCTTCTTTTAAAAGAACAAAACAGAATTTTCACCAACAAATTAAAATATGATTTTGTATTGATATAATTATTTATTAATAATAGACCTGCTGTTATCGGTATGTGTATTTGGTAATGTCTTATTTCACGAGGCAAAATTGCCTCAAAGTCTGAATATTTTATAAATGGTGGGGTATTCTTCTTTGAATAATTTTTAAATTTTTATTCGTGGGGAGTGTGTATAAAGTAGTTCCTATTTGATTTTTAGCATACAATGCAATAAATGTTTTACAGTGCTTTACAATGTCATACAATGTTTTAAATGTTTTATCAAGTTTAAAACCATTTAAACAATGACGACATCAGTTTACTCTTATTCTAACATTACATATACTGTCCGAATGACAGTTCATTAATTTATTTAAATTAAAAACTGCGGTATAATGATAATTATCACCGTCTTGCAAAAGTAAAAGATAAATAGGTTTACCATTAGTAACCCTGGATCGGTGTATTATATCTAATTGCGGATGATAGGGTACACAGTCAATGTCTTCATTTATAACGTCTGTTTTTATTATTGATTTATATTCTAAAACATTTATAGCAAGTTTTAAATTTTCATTTTTCCGTTCAAATTTTAATATGTTACATAACGTCATGGGACAATCGTTAATTGGGTCATAATTTAATTCATTCAAGTATTTTGTATATGATGATACACACTTCCTATTGTTAATAATTACATTACGTTTTATAATGATAATACGCTATAAATAAAACATACATGGTCCATGTTTTGTACATTTACAATAGCTTTTTTATTAATTAACGATGCTGATGTTGGTATAAAATTATGACCAGCTAATCTATTTATGTGATAAAATTTGGTTAAAATAAAATCAATTTCTTTAATTTTAACAACTCAACATCCACTATCAAAATTAGTAAATTTCTCTATTTTTTCATTTAATTTATTTATACCATCTTCAAGAAGGTTTTCAGAAAAACAATCGCACTATTTGAAAATTAATTATCCTTAAATTCACTGTCTTTTTCAAATTGTATGAGAACTGTAAATTGAACTTTTACAGTTCTCATTTTTTCTACTTCAATTTTAATTTTATTTAACATTTTATTTGTTATGATGATTTGAATCACGTTTTGATGTGCCATGTCAACTCAAATATTTCTACGTGATCCTTTCAAATAAACTTCAATTTCAGGTTCATAATTTATATTAATAGAGCCTCCTATTTGATTAAATTGTATTTCAGTGACATAATCATCATCATCGTCACTTATAACTATAGATTCAATTTTAATAATTTTAGTAGAGATACACGACTCAATATTTACAGCAGGTCTTTTTGATTTGTTTTTTTATATTTTACTTTTCATGTTTTTAGTATTTAATTCATTACGTTTTGTATTTTTATTTATATTATTATTATTTGTGTTATTAATAATATTATTAATATTCTTTTTAATAATTATATTAAAAATTGACTTTTTACTTGTAGTTAATTGATTTAAATGTTTATAGTGCCCCTTATAAAAATCTAAATATTTAATCTCCTGGACAGTCTTTGCATTTGTGGCATATAAAATATTCTATGCCGTTAAACATATAACTGTTATATGATGTTATAAGTTCATGCCTGATTCCTGATACAAGATATCGAGAATATAACGAACCTGTTAATTATTTTTAATATTAATTTAAAATATTTCATAATCATCTAGAATAATAAAATCTATATATAATTAGTCTCATAAAACTATACATTATTTTATTACAATTTCTATATAATCATAAATTATTATTATTATCATGTTAATAATTTACATGACATAAGCCAAATATTAAATATAAATCAATGTTTGTTGGTAAAATCATACAATCTAAGTTGTTTGACATTATTTTATTACCAGTTTTATATAATCATAAATTATTATTATTATCATGTTAAATATATTATCATGCTAATAGTTTACATAATATTATCCATTTATTAAATTTAAATCAATGTTTTGTTGATAACGTTAAAAAACTAAATTATTTGGAATTCAATATTAAAATAAATCAATATTTTCGTAAATTATTAAAATTATATTTATAAAATCTATATTATTGTAGTCATTAAAATCAACGTTTTAAAAATTCTGTATAATTATTATAAATTCTAAAATAATTTTAAAATACTATTATTAATATAAAGATTACAAAAATTTTGAAATAAAATAATCTAAAATTTAAAAATATTACACAAAATAAATAAATCGTACATTTAACTTTCAATTCGGAATCTGAATCACCAATTATTTTATATTCCGGGGCAATTTCTTTAGTTTTAGGTTCCATATTATCATCCCAATAGTTATGGGGGCATAATTATTACAATCTTGCGATGTTCCGGGCATATTTTTTAAATTATCTATAAAGATGTTTTAAAACATTAATAAATTAAATTAAAATATTTACTCTTTGTTGATGAAAGATTCATAATATTATCATTTTCGGTAATTTCAAACCAATCTCCAATAAAATTACTTAAATTATATTAATAATTGTAGGTATAAATAATAAAATTACTCGTTGGAAGATTATCAATGTTTAAATTTGATTGAAATATTTGAGCATTGACTTGTTGACTTTCTAAATGATAATAATAAATATATAAATTTATAAAATAAAATAAAATAAAAAATTACCATTTTCCGACAGAATCACTGATTTAGTATTTTTGAATAATGCCATTTTAAATTTGAGAATAAATTGTGATAAAAATCTAAAGTTTATAACATGATTATAGTCTGTATATATTATCTAGTCAAAGGTCATGTATATACATGATCATATAAATCGATAATTAAAGATTGGTAAAACAGAATTATCAATTGAATACACACATGCTAGTTATGTATGTATATCGTAAAACTAAATAAATCAATAAATTAAATTAAAATAATTCAAGATTAAAAATTTATTAAACATCAAATCTTTTATACATCAACCATGTCAATCAATGTTGACCCCATGGACGAGTCATTGGATTTTGATACATTGTTTTATTATATATAATAGGTTTATTTATTGTTTGCAGTTTTCATACCATCAAAGCAGGATAATAGAAACCCAAAGGATCAAATGCATGTATCTTGTCAGGTTTCATATAAATAGCAATTCAATGCTCACAAATGAAATGAGATGATTGAGTATTAACGATTATGGCTTGATTATTACGTAAATATGGTATTTTATCCAATGGATATACACCAACAAATTCATTTCCTAATAAGAGTTCTGAGTCAATTAACCTGAATAGAACTACATCAGTAAATTAATCAACAAACAAAATACTTACTCCATGACAATATATGTAGTTAACATACTATGTTCATATTATTAATATTTAAATTAATTCTGTTCTATTTGCTGTAATTTGTACTTCACTTTCGAAAATTCAATATATTACGACATGCATTGGTTCTTTTGTTGCTCTTACAAATGTGATATCCAATCGTAGATTTCCATTTTGAGGTAATTGACTTTGATTAAAATCAAAATCCGGAGCCAAAACAAATGAAAAGAATGGATATTTTGATTTCAAAATTTCAAAAGATATTTCACCATTTAGATTTTTATCCAAATAACCCATATTTCTCACAATACATTGGATATATGTAGTACCATTATTATCATTCTCAAAATCCTGAATATGTTTCGCGATAATCAGTATTTTTTGATGAAGATAGTGAAGTAACATTAAAATGTTTGAATATTGAACTTAATGCTGTATATGATCCATTATATTGAGTTTCAGATTGAAAAGTAACAAGTATAAAATTAAGTATTCTTTTATCTCCAAATATTTGTTCCTTATAGAAAGAGGACGCACCTTGACCAATTGCAAATGAAACAATTTCCTTTGTTTTTAATGGATAAGTCGCGTGTTTAGAATCGAGACCGATTTGATGACCTGCTAATACTGACGGATCTACACAAACTCGTCTTACAAATTATTTTGCATCAACTATTTGACAAACTGGTTTCTCTGTTGCAGAAATTAATGATAGTGCCGAATCATATCGTTTTAAACGCAAATGATCATTAACACCTGGAAGTAAATATTTTTGCTAGTCCATGAAATCAAGTTGTAAAAATAAACACATGGTGAATAATCTAGAGTTTATAATCCATACATTTCTGCAGTCATCACTTCCATAAACCATAGTAGCAAGGGATGTATTTTTAGTATCAGAATTATAATTTAAAATAGTTTCAATTAAAGCTTTGTGAATATACGTGTTGTTACCACCTTCAATCTTGATATTGTTAAAACCAAGTATTAAATTCTTAAAAAGTGTATGGAACAAGAAATTGTTTGGTACAGCATCTTTGGTTCAAGCAAAGTTTTTCTATCTTTATCTATGACTTTAATTTGAATAGTTAATAAAGTATCATTTAAATCCAGATATTCAGTTTGAAAACCATTAATATAAAATTCAACATCATTTCTACTATCTGTAAGAGAATTCACGGGGAATACTTCTTCAAATGCTCTATACTCAATTACTGCTTGAGGTGATGGCCTGTCAAATATACACAGCTCAGTTTTTCCGCAAATCATTTTGCAAATATAGTTCCATGACCTTTCATTATTTTGTTTATATACGATGATCGATGTTTTTTACGTTTTGGAGCTTGAGTTGTAACAGGTGCGGGTGGTGTATCTTTTGTAAACATACTCGCAACACATGGTAAAACCTTTCCGATTTCTGAAAGAGCATTAGTTCTTAAAAATGGTAATATTTTCTGATCATTCATAAGTAGATGGATATGTCACCGCTGGACCACATACCCCCTCCCCCACCCCCCCCGAGGCAAAAATTTTTCTAAGTCTAAAAGTAAAAGAAATTTTTAAACAAAGACAATGACTCATTCAAGGTCATTGAATGACTCATCATATTTATCAAGGTCATTCAAAAATTTTTCAAGGTCACGGAATTTTTAATCATTTTTCAATTATAATATGTCTACTTACTTTTATAAGTAGTATATATTTTGTAAATTTGATTCTATTTTATTATTATTTTTAAAAATATCATTATTTTTCAAGGTCATTCAAAAGTAGGCCAAGGTCATTCAAAAATTTTTCTATGTTGAAAAGTGTACGATTTTATATGTCACCGCTAGACCAAAACATAGAAAATTTTTCAAAAATTTTTATGTTGAAAAGTACATTTTTTCTAAAGGTCATTCACAAATTTTTTCAAGGTCATTCAAATTTTTTTCAAGGTCACGGAATTTTTAATCCTTATTAAAATATAATATGCCTACTTACTTTTATAAGTAGTATACATTTGTAAATATATTATTAGTTTTATAAATATTATTATTTTTATTATTATTATTCTACTACTTACTTTTATAAGTAGTATATATTTGTAAATATTTTTTATTATTATTTTTATTATTAATATTATTATTATTATTATTTTTATACATATTATTAATATATTACAAATATATACTATATTAATTTATTATACTAATAAAAACTCTATACTAATAAAATAAATTATTATTATTATTACTATTATTAATACTATACTAATAAAAAACTCTAAATAAAATTATTATTAACAATAAAAACATATAAAACAATTTATTAATATTATCAATACTATAACAATAAAATTAATAAAATATATAATTATTAACAATAAAAACAAATAAAACATTATATTATTATTAACAATAAATACACATAAAACAATACATTATTATTGTTATCAATAAAACATAAATTTTTTCTATCCAAATCCATTTTATTTTTCCTCGAGCATAAAAATAAAATTATGATTATTATTAATACTATATTAATAAAATCTCTAAATAAAATTATTATTAAAATACATTATTATTAACAATAAAACATAAATTTTTTCTATCTATATATATTTTTCTCGAACATAAAAATAAAATTATGGTTATTATTAATACTATATTAATAAAAACTCCAAATAAAATTGTTATTAATACTAAATTAATAAAAAACTCTAAATAAAAACACAAATTGTACTATCTTCATTTCCTTAAGCATATAAAATTAATAAAATTATGATTATTTACTAAAATAACGAATAAATCACAAAATACATTATATTCAAATAAATTAATCCAATAAAACTACGTCATCAATGTCTCGACTGAAAAAGCTTTTCTCGTAGGAGTTGTCATAGCTTGGGCTGTGCGTGCTTTGATAGCTTGGGCTGTGCGATACTTCATCATACTCTAAAGCATCGATTCCTAAATAGCGCCCAAATGCAAGACTGGAATTTCTACCCACCCAATTACGCTTATCGTCTTTATTGGTAAGCGCAATTTTATTATTTTTAAATGTAAATAATTGATGGATCCGCGTCCCTATCCTAGTTTGAGGCACCGTAAATATAGTGTCATTATTAAAACAGTCTAAATATGACTGGTGCTCAATCGCACATTCACTAAAACCTCAACCAAACCATCATACACCCAAACAAAATCAGCATACGGAAGATGTTGGCTAAGTGCCCAATCATACAAATTATTAATATCTATGTACAAGAGTTCTGTATCCTCAGAACTTGCGACATAATGTTTGTTAACAAATGTTAACCCACCCCGTATTTCTCCCTCGTAGAAATTAAACATTTCCATGTCCTGTAAAAGTTCTATGGGTTCCTGTAATGTCATGAGAGCTGACGCCCATGACATACCAGGAATTCCATAAAAATTAAGAGGTTCTAGAGTATTATAAGCAATTGCTTTTGCGCGAAATTGCTGAAAATAATCCGCAAGAAGGAATAAGTTTAATTTTAAGTAGGTTAACATGCAATCTAACATTGTCTCGCAATTTTGCTGTGTCCAAATTTGTTGGGCTGTAGCATATTCATCAGCAGATACAGAACCCCAAATAGGAGGCAATTCAGTCGTCGATTCGAGAACCTCAAGAGATTTCGCAAAGTCATAAGGGAAAATAGCCTTGGCTCTAAAAATTGCACCATCGAAAACAGAATCAGTTAAAGGCAAATCAGTAAGTGTCTTAACCGCTTTTGCTAAAGATGAATTAACAAATTGCATGCTGTCTATAAAACGAACAGGCAATTTATTAATGTATGCGATGAGGGAGATAAATTTTTCAGTAGTGGTCAGAATAATATTTAATTCCCAAAAAGAAAAATTATTTAGACCATACTTTAAAATATGATGGAGATCATATCCGCTCAAATTGTGAAAAACCACAGGTCATTTTTTCTGGATTCGTCGAGAAACATTACACTTCCTACAAGCAGCCCCTAAATACTTACCTGAGAAATGACAATGATCCTTAACTTTATCCCTAATAAACTTTTTACACAAATAACAAGTGCGACAATCCGTGAACTCTCGTTCTTCATTGAAAGATATACATATAGTGTTTTGAAAATGAACCTCATAATATGGCAAGACAATCGAAAGAGCAATTTCATCAATCTTTTTTCAAAACGCCAAAATGCAATCATCGCCAATAAAATTATAATATTGTTTAGTTTTTGTGTAGTTATTAATTAATAGTAGACCTGCTGCTATCGGCATATGTATTTGATGATGCCTTATATCCAGTGGTAAAATTGACTCAAAATCCGCATAAATTACGAATGGCGGGGTAATAGATTTTGCATAATTTGAAAATTTTAAATATTTATTTTTAAGCAAAGTATAAAGGGTAACCTGTTTAATTTTTAATGCACAAGGCAACATGCGTGTCAAATGCGGGTTTTAATCTAAAGCTATTAAGACAATAGGGACACCAATGTACAGAGATTTGGACATTGCAAGATGTAGTCGCATGGAAGTTCATTAATTTATCCAAATCAAAAACAGCAGTATAGTGATAATTATCACTGTTCTCCAAAAGAAGTAAGTAAATAGGTGTACCGTGAGTAACCTTGGAGCGGTGAACTATATCTAAATGTGGATGATTGGGGATATAATTTATATCATCTAGAGTTTTAGACGGTTTTTCGTTATAAGTCAAAACATTTATAGCCAGCTTTAAGTCCTTGTTCTTTCTTTCGAACTTGGGAATATTACAGAGTCTCAAAGGACAATCGTCAATGGGGTCAAAATTCAATTCGTCCAAATAATTCTCATAAGAAGCAACTCTGTTTCTATGTGTGCGAACTACACTACGTTTTAAAAGGGTTAATATACTATATATAAAACAATGATGGTTATTGTTTTGAACATTAACTATAGCTTTTTTACCAGATAAAGATCTCGGTGTTGGGTAATAACAATGGCCAGCTAGTCTATTTATGGGAAAATACTTTGTTAATATAAAATCTATTTCTTTGATTTTAACAACCCGCCATCCGCTCCCTTAATATGTGAATCGTTCTATTTTATTATTTAATTTAGTAATACCATCAAGCAGAAAATTATCAGAGAAAAGTTCTGCCTTATTACTAAAAACGTTATCTTTAATTTCACCATCTTTTTCAAATTGTATAAGAATGGTGAATTGTATTTTAACCGACCCCATTTGGTTTATTTCATATTTTAATCTATTAACTATTTTATTTGTTAATGAGATTTGTATTAGATTTTCATGTTCTACATCAAATCTAATACTTTTATGACTACCATTTAAATCTATCCTTATTTCAGGTTCATTATCAATATTAATCGAACCTCCTATTTGATTATTATTATCTTCATCATCGCTAACGATGATTTCTTCATCATCGCTAATGATGATTTCAATCTTTTTAAGTTTAGAGGGAACACACTGAATATATGCAGCAGGTCTTTTATTATGTCTCGACGTATTATTGTTGTTGTTATGTATCGACTATTATTATTATTATTATTATTATTATTATTATTATTATTATTATTATTATTATTTTTACGTTTATTGATTTTACGTATAAGTGCCTTTTTATTCGATGTAAATTGATTTAAGTGGGTAGAGTGCGCCTTGTAAAACTCTAAATATTTTATATCCTGGGCAGTCTAGCATTTGGGGCATTTGAAAAAATTGATGCCATAGAATTTATGACCGTAGTTTCGCTTCATTTCACCATGACATTTTACAGAATGACATGTTAAAGTGACGCAATACTTCGGATATAATTTGCCTTATAAAAATATATCAATAAATATTTGTTTTCAATAATACATCAATAAAGTTTTCTTAAATATTTTAAAGTTTTCAAAATATATCAATAATAATCTATCAATAAATTTTCCATCAATATTATAAGGTTTTTAAAATATATCAATAAATACGTGTTTTCAATAAATATATCGATAAAGTTTTCTTAAATATTATAAGGTTTTCAAAATATATCAAAAATGTTTTCTTAAATATTATAAAGTTTTCAAAATATATCAATAAATGTTTCCATCAATATTATAAGGTTTTCAATAAATATTATAAAGTTTTTAATAATATATCAATAAATATATCAATAAAGTTTTCTTAAATATTATAAGGTTTTACATCAATAAATCAATAAATATATCAATAATAATATATTATAAATATTAATAAATTATTGAAAACTTAATAATATACCCATATTAAAATAATATTAAAATAATAGTATACTTATATTAAAATAATAAAATACCTATATTAAAATAATAAATCTTACATTTATCATTATCATCACTCTGACATTCTGAACATGAATCTTCATCCACGTCAATGTGGGCATAACCAGAAACTGGTGCATAATTGTGGACATCCTCAGAAATGCAGGCACATTATTGTCCAAATCTACTAAAAAATGTTTTAAAAGAAAAATATACATTAAAATTTACCATCATCTTCGCTATCACTGATAATAATTGTCTTTGATTAAAATAAAATTATTCTCTAAAATTATATTAAAATAAATAATAATAAAATTTAAAATTACCATTTTCAAATTCTTTAACTCCATCGATCTGATTTTGAATTTCGGTTATATTAAAAATTAGAATAATAAAAATTAAATAAAATTAAAAATTTACCATTTTCATCGGTCAATAATTGTCTTAAAATGCTTGAATTTTCTATTTTAAAATTTTAAAAAATAGCGCTTGAAAGAATTTTTGAATTAATTGTGACAACTTTGGAAATTGTCAATGTTTTTAAAGAGAATCAAATTTTCAGGATTTAGCCAATCACATTTAAGCAATACACATAGATAGGTGAGAGATTTTTAGACATGTTTTCTTTGTAAAACACATGCAGTCTACACTGTGTAGGCATGCGTTCTTTGTAAAATCACATACATACTTTTGTTTGTATGTGTTTTCTTTGTAAATCACATACAGTTTGTGTGTATGCATGTGTTACTAATCACGCACTTATCATGCACTGTTTTTGTGACCATTAATTAATTAATAATAATAATAATAATTATAATAATAATAATAAAACATAACCAAACATTAATACATTTATTATACGTCAAATCGCTTGGATAATAACCAAGCTAAACAATGTTGACCACATGTTAAGGTCCATGGTTTTTGATACATAGTTTTATTATACACAATAGTTTTACCCATTGTTTGCAGTTTCGAAATCAATAGAGCCGGATAATAAAAACCCATATGATCAAATACAATTATCTTGCTAGGTTTCATATATATTGCTAACCAATGTTCTCCACCGAGATGAGACGATTGAGTATTGACGATTATGGCTTGATTATCACGAAAATATGGAATTTTATCAAGAAGAAATACCCCTAAAAATTCATGTCCTAGTATTTGTTTTCCAATTCGATAGACCTGAACAGAACTACATCAATAATATTAAAAATACATGAAAAACTTACTCCATGACAAATTATCATAAATTATCTATACATTTATACCCAAGATGTTTGAACTCTGTTCAAACTAGTAATGTTTGAACTCTGTTCAAACTAACACTGTTCTGTTTGCAGTTATTTGAACCTCATTTTCAAATACTCCATATATCACAACATGTACCCGGTTCAGTTGTAGCTTAAGCAAACTTTATATCTAATCGTAAATTTCCATTTTGAGGTAATTGACTCTGATTTAAATCAAATTCGGGTGCCAAAACAAATGTGAAGAATGGATATTTGCTTTTAAAATCTTCAAGAGTTATACCACAATTAAAGTTTTTATCCAAATAACCCATATTTCTCACTATACTTTGCATATATGTAGCACAATAATTATCATTATCGAAATCTTGAGTATATGTTTCTCTATAATCACTATTTTTCTATAAAGTTAACGATGTTACTCCAAAATATTTGAAAATTGAGCACGATGTTAAGTATGATCCATTATATTGAGATTCACTTTGAAATGTTACCAATATAAAGTTGGGCATTCTTCTATCTCCAAATATTTGTTCCTTATAGAAAGAAGCTGAACCTTTAGCAATAGAAAATTGAACAATCTCCTTTGTTTTCAATGGATATATTGCATGCTTAGAATTAAGCCCCAATTGATAACCGGCCAATACAGAGGGCTCAACACGAACTCTTCTCACCAATAATTTTGCATCAACTACTTGTTAATGATAATGCCGAATCAGATCTTTTCAATCTAATGTGCACATTAACACCTAGGAGTAAATATTTCGGTTGATCCATAAAATCGAGTTGTAATGATGAGCACGAGCCTTTAATCCACTTTTTCCTATCGTCATCACTACCATAACCCATAGGAGTTAAACATGTATTTTTAGTATCGCTATTATAATTTATAATAGTTTCTATTAGAGCTTTGTGAATATATGTACTGTTACCAGCCTCAATCTTGATATTATTAAATCCGAGTACTGCATCTTTAAAAAGTGTATGAAACAAGAAATTGTTTGGTATAACATCACTAGGTTCACCCAACGGTTTTCTATCTTTATCTACAACTTTGATCTGAACAGTTAACAATGTATTGTTCAAATCTAGATATTCAGTTTGGGAACCAATAATATAAAATTCAATATCAGTTCTACTATCCATAATAGAATTCATCGGGAATACGTCTTCAAAGGCCCCCATTTCAATAACCGCCTGGGGAGATGGACTATCAAATTAGCACAATTCAGATTTACCACAAATCATTTTTGAAATATAGTTCCATGGCCTTTCATTCGTTTGTTTATATGTTTATGATGTCTTTTACGTTTTTGAGCGAGTGCCGGTGCTGGTTCCTGTTTTTGAAACATACCCGGTAGAACTTTTCCTAACTCTGATAATGCATTTGATTTCAGCGATGGTAATATTTTCTGCTCATTCATTATCACATCTTTAGCGGTTTTCATACCAAAACGACCAAGGCGTTTAAGAATAGGAAGTGCAAATCTACCAATAGTTCTCAACCATCCTGATCCATACTGTTTACCAATAAAATATGGTAATTCGCCACCATTTTGGCTACCACTATACATACTAATAATATCGTTATTGGCCATCTAATTTACGAAAATGTAATGTCAAATGAGTTTTTGTATCTTTACTAAATTCAATAAATTTACCACTATCATCACGAATATTTATTTCTATATTGTTTATACATGATGTTGATACCGGTAAGTACATGGGATTATCGATATTTATATTGACAACTTCATCCTGATCATGTTTATCAACCAAAACAGATTTCAAAAGAGGAACCAAATAATCACCAACAATTATAGGATCGATGATGTTAGTATATATGAACATTTGCCAATGAAGTTTTATTATTTTTGGTTTGCGTACACCAAAAGCACTTGTCCTATATGTTTGCTTATCTAATCCCAATGTATTAGCCAAATTTTTATCAAATGTAACTTCACAAATGTTATTATTCAGACTGAATTTGCATATTCCATCTTTAAGAAATGCAATAGTTTTAAATATATGTAAACAATTGAATGAAATATATTTATGTAATTCTTCAAGTGTTTCAATTATAAATCATTAGTAAATGTAAATGTATCTTCCACCTCATTAATATATGATACAGATATTTTGATGTTTTCGATCGTTACACTTTTCTCATCAAATGTTTTGAAACGTATTAGGTATTCAGTACCAGGAACAACTATGTTAAGCTTATCACTACCCATTCGCTTGGTATCCTCAATACTTTCAAACTTTATTGTAAATGGGCTAAAATCACAACTAACATTCAATCCATCTTTGAAAAACATGCCACTATTTTCATCTAAAATTTGATTCGGAATATGACAATATCGTTCAAAATTATTGATTGAGAAAATACCACTACAGGTTTTGGGTACACGTTTCTTGAATCCGATTTTACAATGACTATAAAATGGGAATGTATTGTACACAAATGTAAAGTCTTGCAAAGCAACTTCCCAATTTCCATGTAAATAAATAGGATTTTGAAGATCAACCATAAATTTACTTGCTTGATTTTCCGGATGGATTAGCGGGCAACTATTGCTAGGTAAAATTGTATAGAAACTCATTTTACTAGGTCTTTTGATGATATCCATGAGGGTTTTTGATATCCATGCCATTTGACATAGTATTGTTTATCCTTATCCACCATTTTAGTTTTCAATATTTTCTGAATTCTGAAAACTGTAGGTTTGGAAATAACTTGTAATTCATGTTCATAGAATTTCCCTTGTATTATATTGTTATCACTATCTTTAATAACATATATTACAGGACTCTGTTTAGTATTAATTTTTAGTAATTTGAAATACTTCATCACTCCGATTACTATCGAAATTTTTGATGAAAGGTGAAGCAGATATTTTACTAATTCTAACGTAATCACCAACTTTATATTTTGGTTTTGTAATAGCAACTGTTTTAGACCGTACTCGTGTTTTTGAGCTGATATCAATGGGTCTCAAACCATTCAGACCTCGATATGATGAATTATTATAACTAACAAGTATTTTCGGTAATACATTTATCCATATTTTGTTACCTTGATGCACGAAATATTTCTTCAATCTATCCCTCAATGTCCGGTTAAATCTTTCAACATGTGCGGCTTTGTATTGAGAATTTACAGAGTAATGATTTATTTTGAGACAATTCAGGATTTGTTTAACTTTACTGTTGTAAAATTCTTTTCCTATTATAACAATAATAATATTAATATTAATAATACCTAAATCGGCCTGTAAATTATCAGATATTCATCTTTAAATAATTTATTAATTGCAATAGACATTTCATCTGTAGACTTTGTTTTGGTAGGAATTGCACAAGCAAAACGACTGAAAACATCATATATGTCAAAATATAGTTGTATCCTTTATTAATCTTTGAGTATGGTATCATTTCCATCAAATCCATTTACCATAAATCGTTAATACCAAACGTTTTATATGCTTTTGTTGAAAATCTTTTCAGCGTGGGTTTGTTTAAAATGTATGCTAGTTGCCCAAATAACCATTTCTGAGTTTCTGCTTTCGGATTTGGAACTCTTTTCTGTAACTTTTCGACTCCACCAAAACCTGCCTTGTCTTTTGGGGGTTTGTCCAAATTTTCTCCATTACAAAAGGAAGATTTAAAATTAAGATTAAAATTAGGTAATGAAAGGTTAGCACCCATGTTTATGATTATGTTTAATAATTATTTTTTACGCGCCTAATAAATCAGCTTTACTTAATAATGCTAATGCCAATGGTATTAATGCAACAATAAACCCTCTTTGTTGTTTATATAAAAATTTCTCATTTGTTTTCTGCTTTTGTTGTTAACAAACGATAACAATGGTTTCTTGTGTTTATTTAATACATTCTTTTTGGATTGATTAATTTATATCTTGCCCTTTGACTAGTCATTCTTTTCATATTTGGGACCTTTAACAATGCATTAAAAAACGGAAAACTACGATGATTTTTATGTGCGATGATTTTTATTTGTTTAAACTTTTTATCGGGTTTGAAGTTTTTGGAAATGAGATTCATTGCCTGAAAGTTTTCGATAACAAGTATTTTAGAAGGTGTATAACTTGTTTTTGGCACATCTTTAGTTTTGACCACTTTTTTATTACTTTTTATAGATTTTCTAATATTTTTAACTCGTGCTTTCAAAAATATTTTTAGTATAGAATGTTTTCAACTTTGTTGATAAACCATCGACCTTTCTTTATTGAAAATATCAGTTCTAACCCGTAAATCATTGGGACATTGTTGTGTGAAATCAAGAAATATATAACCATGAAGAATTTTTGTAGCATCTTGAAATGCATTTATTAAAAAATTACGATTATTTTGATAAGCTTGTCTTGCTAGAAAATCAATAACGGTAGAATATCTCTAGGATTTTTAAAAACTGTCAAATATTGAACATTTAGATTACGAGTTCGATGTGCACCTCCTTGATGAAACAAATTTTGAGTTATAAAAATAACAGTAATACCAACATTTCTACTAAGTATTGTGAATAAATTATTAAAATCCTTTTCTTTATTGGCTTCTTGATACAAATCATCTATAATGATGACATCATTTTTCACTAATCTACGTGACCAATTTTTATCAAAACACTTGATTATTTTCATATTTTTCAACTAGCAAAAATTATCATGTGTTATTCCATGTTCTTCATCAGCATCTCGATGCTATTTGATAAATTTTGATTTGAAAAAAGACGACTTCAGTAAGTGGCAAACAAATAATGTTTTTCCACTACCACTTGGCCCAACTAATTTATATACAGCATCATTTTCTAGTTCCATTTTAATATACTTGTTTGATTATTATTGTTTATATTGTAATGTATATCTTGTTTTAATTATTCTTTTTATAATTCATATATATATATATATATATATATATATATATATATATATATATATAATATATATATATATATATATATATTTATATAATATTAGATTTAATAAATTTAAATCTATTATTATACAAATGTTGACTAATTTTTAATTATAAGGTTCGTGTATCTTTGGAAACTATCAGAATGGTAAATTTCCCTATAGGTAAATCACAAAGATATGTTGAAAAAACTGTGAAATATACTATTATATTTTAAAAAATGGTAAATGTCGTATAATAAGTTGCAAGAAACCAATCAATTTGAAAGATTTACAGTATAACATCAAAGATGTACAACTTCAGAGTCTTACAATAGTTTCAACTGTTGGACAATCAATTAATTTGAATAATTTAGAAAAGCTATTAGATAATTCATGCATGTACGAACCTGAATTATTCCCAGCTCTTCGTTATACTAAATATAACCCAATGTGTGTAAATATATTTTCTAGTGGTAAAATAGTTGTATTAGGGACTAAAAGTTTAAAGTTTTATAATATTATTGAAGGGATTATAAACGATGTAAGGTATTTGTTTGGATCTTTATCAATTTCTACTAGTTTAAGTAATGATCTTGTACTCGATTTTTTATTGAATAATGACTGAACTAAATGGTAATATTTGATTCATTTTAATTTATTAATATTATGTAGAAAATATATTAGAGGTTCTGATTGATAAAATCAAAAGTTGTTTCATAATTTAAAAAACTCTATCAAGTTTTGTGCTCCAGAGATTGTGGTGATAAAAATTTATGAAATAACAGGAATAAATGTTATAGAACTAATTTATATGGATCATTCTACGATTAAATGCCGTACCGATAATGCTGAAAATTGTGATTTGTGATATTTTTGGGGTTGATAGTTGAATATGCTTTGTGAATCTTCAGACGCGAAAAATACTTCATGAATTACTTTTTGAATTAAGAAGAATGTAATAATTTGGATAAAATTTAAGTTTCTTGACTTGAACTTTATAATTTTATTTAATATTACCTTAAATGACTTTTAATTTAAAATAATGTAAATTATTGTTTACAAAAAGTTGATTTAGACTTGGATAATTATCGTGAGAATGTAAAATCTCCGTTAATTACCAGATATTCTGCTTACATTCAAAATATCATATATAGGTGATTGAAAAATTACAAAATATAACTTCAAATGGATCAACAAAGTAACAAGAATATTTCAATGGATCAAAAGAAAACTATAATGATTCGTCAAAATAATGGTAATTTCAATTTTATTATATATTACTTTATATAACATAAATTTATGAATAATAAAAAGAAAAACCATTTATGATGTCAAACAAGAAAACTCCAAACGAAGATGTAAAGAAGGAACTCTCTCTCTACAAAACCCTTTCTTCATTTGAGTAGATACAAAAAAACAGTATAAATTTTACAGTACAAATTTAATTATTTGTACTTTCCTATAATTTATATTTTTAAAGTAAGTTGATTACGTTATTTGATTTTATTTATTTTTATTTTATAGATTCAGGTTACTGTAGAAAACGTTTCTATGGTGTTCGATTTTCAAATATACAGTTTGATGATAAAATGATTCTCAGCCAATTTTTCAAAAGAATGCAAGAAGTCATACTTTTTGATGAAGATGAAATGTATGTCAAATGTGATTTGGACATTATTTCCAATCAAGAAAATGTTGGGCTTAAAGCCAAAATTAAAACAAAAATAAATTGTTATGTAAGTTAAAATAACAAAAAGTAAAAATAAGGGAAATGGCCACTGCCCATACACATGCACCGCAGGCAGAAACTAAAAATAAAATAAAAACATCAAATAAACAAATTAAAATATAACAAAATTAATTAAAACATATATTAATAAAATCGATTAAAGCATACAGAAGCAAAAAGAAACATAAATGAAATAAATTAAACTGCCAAAACCTTGCAAAATAAGGTTTACAAAAAACATAGGCAGAAGCGGTGACCAAGAAACAAAATTTTAAGGGCTAAAAAGAATATTGCATAAAAATACAATAAAAAATAGATTCGATAACATAAAAATAATGTATCAAAAAATAGAGAAAAATGCATAAAAAATTGTAAAAATATTTTAAAATTAATAAAAAGTGACCAAATTCATTATTTTTAACTTCTAATTATTACTGAATCTCAAAATCTTACAACTTATCTTTGTGAAATTTTTCAATTGATTTTCGAAGTAAGGAATTTTATTTTAATTTTTCTTTTGTAATTTATATTTTTAATAAACCGTTGTTATCATTGTAATTTAATATGTTTTGGATGCTCATATATATTTTTATGGAGAGGTCCAGATAAAATATATAGATCTCAAGAGGATAGGCTGGTGGTCCGGCTAACGAGTTCACTTTCGTTAGTTGTGGCTGCTGGCCGTGCACTCTTGACAACTCGGTTGTTCGCCGCGAAGCCTAGTCATAAGACGTAAGACTTTACCTACAGGGCACCATTTTACGACTCGTAACGGCTGATGAAAACGTCGGTCGAGACAAGTAGACTAAAATTCGGGAAGGGCGCAATAATGTAATGGAATTAAGAGTGATCTCTAATAGATCACTAAGCAGGAAATTTTTATCAAACACTCTCTGATTTCCAACTAGACCGGGTAGATAGGGGTTGAGTAAAAGTTTTAAGGCTCGTCGAAGTTAAATGTCTTGTCATAGTTGTAGAAAGCGGGAAAGCATCAGTCGCCTAAATTTGCGTAAAATGTTCCAATATAAGATGAAGACCAAGTGACACGCATTCTATCGAATAAGTATATAATTTTTTTTTAATCAGTTGAAACCAGTAGGAGATGAATTACTCTACAAGGAGAGTAGTAAATGATAGGACCCATTGAAGTTACCTAAGCCAATAAATGATGACGAGCTGAGCTATTTGCTTTTCTACTCATTTGAAAATTTACACAATAAATTTCGACGAAAAACTTTAGTTAATAAAATAATCAAAAGCTGCATAAGTAATAAGTTGAAAAGTAGAACCGTTTCTTATCTCAGCACATTTTAACATAAATTACAGATATACAGTGAATCAGATAAATTTCTTATCACACTGTAATTATAAATAACTACTACAAAAAAATACATAAAAGAATTTCAAATTTTCTGAAGGCCGGTTCACTGATCGCGGCCTACTGTCTACTGAGTTCAGAGGACACATCATGGTTTAATTTCTAATCGATTCATCAAATTAACATTATTTTAATGCAATTAAATTTTAATTAACATTAAATTTTAAATCATACTTTTTTTAGGAAAACTTTTGTTTAAATCCTCTGTTCCTTTATTATTCTACCAGAAACCGAAGTCTTCTACACCCATTGTTTCGTCTGTCTGACAACTCTCGCAAACTGGAATTTATTTAACCCAAAATTAACCTTAAGCAAAGTCGTGAGTTCTACCAAACTACCGGAATACTTAATCGTCATATTCATATTCTCCTATTAACAGTTCGGATTCTCTGAATTTTCATACCATTCACGCTAATTTTCTCTCTGGAATTACTCTATCTATTCAACAACAATGAACTTACATAGCATTCCCAGAATTGTTCCAGCTCCGTCTGCGGTGGCTATGACACAACGGCTGGAAAAGCTTGAACGGGAGATTTCATTCTCCGAAAAAATATGAAAACTCAAAGGCACTTGGTATTCTCTCGAGGCCACCAAGGAGCTATATAAGAAAATCACGCGGCTCTCTTGTGCCCGTGATAATCTTAGCATAGAAACTAGAAGCCAACGGATTACAATATCCGATCAAAGCGCAGCTCTCAGACCAATTTTTAGCAAGAAGGAGTTGCAAGCTCGCCTACCGAGCAGGAATTTAGGCCAACAGATCAATATAATTCCGGCACACCATCTGCCGATCAATGCGAAAAATTTATCAAGTAACTGCGACAGTTTTGCCCCTGCCAACGGCATCTTGCAGGTCAATAGACGGCACAAGCCTAACCGAAATCGTCGGCGGCGGCAGAAGCGTAGAGCCGAAAACGCCCTGCACCAGGCAAACTTGAGGAACAACGGGCACCCAGAGTCTACAGAGTTCCAGACTTGTCATCGATGGAACGCGCCGTTTCCAGATACGACGACGATGTAACCTATGTATTTTTTTTGTTGTCGACATTTCCCTGAAAAACTCTGGCTTTGTTTTATTTTATTTTATAATTGTTTTTTGTTGCTTTTACCTACGATTGAATTCTTCGTCCTAACTCCATAGGTTGTTTTATGTGTATAATTGAAAAATAAAACTTATGTTCAACGTTTTTTTTAATTTCGTTACCAAATACGACTAAATTTAAAGTTAATGCAATTACTATGTAGAAGGTGATTTATTTATAATAGTAAAAATAAATAATAAATCTCTTGTTCTGTATTAAATAAATTTTAATTATAGTACTGGTTTAATTATTCTACAACCCCTATAACATGTAATTTAACCACGGTAGTAACAATAAATATTGAGTAGGATGTCAAGGTCTAAAACATTTCGGTATGGAAATTAATTCTCCTTTGGAGGAAAATAAAATTTAAATGAAGATTGGCGGAGTAAAAGGAAAAACTTGATTGAATATGAATAGAAGATGACGGCACCAAATTTATAGTTTTGTTTGTTTCATTAGTATTCGATATCTTCGCAGTCAAGTCCTGTTACTTAAACTTAAGGAATCAGATATATTTTTGGGATTATCGGATTACGGAAAAATGCGTAGCGGCTGCTCTGAACCCGAATCGAAGGTTATTCGAAGAGTAGTATTGGCAACAATGCTCACCTGTTCGTATAGCATTCGGCTATCATACACATTACCAACATATATTAACCCATGGGTGTATGGTGGTGATTCGTAAATTGTGTGGTGTGCGAGGGAATTAGACCCTAGAACCTTAGTAACATATGATATCAGTAGGCATAAATGGCCAGTTGGTAAAAGTTCCCAGTACACCAGCAAAAAGATGAGCACAATAAAGTGCTTGATAACTGTGCTGATACAAGGATATAATGTAGCCAAGTATAGAATCAAAACAATATGGAAAATTATTAATGTTGTACAAATTAATAAAGTTTTTATTCTTTTGTTTTATTTTATGAATTTATTTTATAATTTTTATTTTATCGATAGATTTGAACATTTCATATGAATCTTGATAATAGTATTAAATAAACTAATAATATAAAATAATAATGTAAATATATTATTAATGTATAAACAAAAATTATTTTGTAAATTATAATAATTATTACAATGCCTGAAAAAGGTAAAATAATAAAAATATCTAAATATTTATTGCTATTTGAAATAGATATTGAAAAACTGGAAACAGAAATAATTCATCTACAAACCGATGTACTTAGTAAATCAAGATCATCTGAGGAAAATATTTGGAAATATGTGTCGGCAGAAAAGTTCCCATTCTTGCAAAAATGTTCTGAAAAATTGTATGCATGTTTTGGATCCACTTATTTATGCGAATCAGCATTTTCGCAGCTAAAAATAATCAAAACAAAATATCGCAATAGCTTAACAGATGAACACTTGGATTCATGTTTAAGAAATTGTATTACTACATATACTCCAAATTACAAATAAATAGTAGATAGAATGCAATGTAGAACATCAAACGCAGCCGAATTTAAAAAATAAATCTAATCTTTTAATTGATTTTTTTTTGTATTTTTATAGCTAAAATAACAAAATAAATTAGAACAATTTTGTTTTTTATTAATATTATGACAGATACCGTTAATTTATTCAAATAGATCGCAATATTTCATACATTTCAAAAGTAGATCTGCTAAAAAAATAGTGGGCACCATTGGTATATATAATCAACTTTTTGATTCAGAAATTAGAAGAAATATCTGGTATAAAAATAAAAGATTTCATAATGGTTTCAGAAACTAATGGATGGGGTTTTTCTGGATCTGATTATTCTGAAATTAATGAAGATTAAGAAACAAATGAAGAAATCATGTCATATATTGAAGATAATATAACCGATGAACCTACAACTAAACAAGCTATAACAAAAGAAAATAAAGAGGAACCTATAATTGATGATTCGATAAATGGTATTAAAACAGTAGATGAAGACGAATGTAATAATTTTCCAACTTGTATTGATTATATTGTTACAAATATAATGAATGATAATTGCAAAGATGAAAATTGTATATGCAATGATTAATAAAACTTTAATTTATTTCAATTCACAACAATAAATACTTAAGCATTTATTAGAGCTTTTGATAAGCCTTCATAAAAATAATTGAAACTGCTAATTCAGTCAACAGCTTCAATAAATTCTTTAGATTTTCATATTTCCTTTTCAAATTTTCTTTTCATCATACTCTTTTGCTTTTATAGCGATTTCAGACAAGAGGATTCACCCGCCACTGGAACCAATCCATAGTGCGATTCATGTTTCTATTGCCTAAATATTTAAAATCTGAATTAAATCATCAATAAAATATACTTCTATAGACCATTGAAAATAATTTTCAAAATCCAAATAAGATTTTTCTAAAATATGTTTCATGTACATGAAACTTATAATAATTCGTGACTATTTATTTTCATCATCAAATAAATCATAAATACACCCTTGAAGAATTTTTTCTTTTGTTCAGTGGAATCCTGCTTGAGAATGACGTTATATTCAATAAGAATATTTTTGAATATAGTTTTTGTACGATTAACAAGAAATTGAAGATTATTACTAATTTCATCCGTTTCTCGGTTTGAGATTAAACCATTTAACAGGTTGATAAAGTATTTTGTTTGCGTCATTTATAAAAATATTGAAATGTGTCTCTATTATATTATTACTGCTGAGAATATTTAAAATGAAAGAATATAATTGGTTAAAATAACAAAACTTAAATTCAAACTACCACACCAGCCCCTACGGGGCTGGTGGCGGGTGGAGAAGGAAATTATTTTCGCATGATAAATCTCGTTTTTGATGATTACAAATTGAAATATTAAAACTATAAATTTCTAGAATCATAATAAATGTACATGGTATTTGTCATTGTGGAATGAAATAATGTTCAAGACTTGTGAATTAATCTTTAGGGATTTTAAATTTTTGCGATATTTTTGAGATGAGAAATATTTTTTAGGGATTTTAAATTTTGGGGTAATTGTGGTTGGGATATATTTCCCATGAAAATGTCGTCGAATGATAACATTCAATGTATAAATCAAAGTTTATTTGTTGATAACGTAGTATCATCAAACAAATATAGAATCAAAATAATCTCGTATTCTTCGAATGTATAATTTACAGTCTTGTAAATAATCGGGATAATTTGAAAGAATTTTTTCTAAGTTTTTAAAAATTTGAAAATTTCGGAAATTTTTGAGTTGGTAAATTTTTTTTAGGGATTTTAAATTTATGGGATATTTTTCTCATAGTAATGTTGACATATAATATTATCCCTTTGTCAATATAATGTTGTTTGCTTAAAATTTCTTTTAAAATCCTCAAAATAATTAAAATTCTAAAATATTCTATAAATTTATTAATTTCCTGTATGTATTTCCGTATAAAATATTTGAATTTCTCTATATAAAATTTTCAGAAATATGGCTAAGTTTTTAAATCCATTGTTTATACATATATTTACATTATTATACTTGGAAAAACTTTTGTTGACCTACATAAATTTTTGCAAAAATTTGGCTATGTTTACAAATACTTAGAAATAATTTAGAAAATTTTTCGTCACCTATTTAATTTTGGGAAAAGTATGGGAAAAGTATTTGTGTCAAAATATTTATATATAGATTTTCGTGCCCTATATAAAATTTCGATTCGACCTAGATATTTTTCATGGGGGTCTGAGTTACTATTATCTTTGTATATATTTTAATTTACTTTTATGTTTTTCGATTTTGTATTTTAATTATATTTCATCTCATATTTTAGGGTGTTTAATTGGTGTTCATAGGTTTAATTTTGAATATGCATTGGTGTGTTTGCATGTATTTTCCGATTCATTTAAACAAAACTTAGTCTTTCCCAACAAATGTCATACAGAGGTCGTGGTATAATGAATAACAGATTAAAAGGTGAAAGAATCGATCAGGCTTTTCAAAAATGCCAATTTTTGTGATTAATTTTGACACTTAAATTTAATTTTTACCATGATTTACATGAGGGTCACTAATAGGTCATTGATCTATAGTTGATAGGAATTTAGATGAAATAATTCAAAATGGTCATTTACACTGACCTAAAGGTAATTAATACCTATAAATGTCATACCATAGCTCCAGTTTACCAGTTAGTAGCTTCACGTGGCATTAACCTGTGTCAAACCCAGAAATAGTGACCGGACTATTCTGCCACATTCACAGTGTAACTATAGAACTTTAATTATCAAAGGACATTGTGCCAAAATGCTGTATGTTTCTGAAGGGACTCCAGCATATTTCGTGCCAAAACGTAAAATAGTGAATAAAAGACCGTTAAAAATCTTGTGAAGTTCATTATACAAATTTAAGATTCGAAATTTAGATTGTAAATATTACTTCTCAAATTCAACAACGATATAAAATAGATTATTTTAGTAATGACTTAGGAACAATGCTTTGAGTGACTTTAAAAACATCATAAAATGATTTGTTTCTACAATAAGATCATTAACCATTTGGCCGCCATGAGTTTTTTTTCGCATGAAGTAGCCTGGGCTTATCCTTAACCTAATTTAAAGTCAGTCTCTTTTCTGTTGGTCTTGAGGTTTTGTGGTATAAACTTGTAATTTATTAGTATAGTATTCTAACTTACTTATATATGATATCTCACCGGGGTCTCAGATTTTGTCTCGGGTTTGGGCCCAGTTCCCCCTTCCCCAATGGTTTGCATCCAATGTGCTAATCACAGTTTTAGTATAGAAATGTTTCCTCTTAAATGTATTCCATTTATCACGAGTTCCTGAAATGTATTATTTAACCACAAAACGCATTATACTGATAGACAGTAAATAAAATTCATTATATTTTTAGCCTGAAAACTTAATGGTCAACTCCAGTAACAGGTTCCAGCCGTTTGAATCATTCAATTCTCTCTGAATTCACAGTTCGGATTGACACACTCGTTAATGAAATTTTCATTACAAACCGCGACATACGTAATCGTCTATTTAAATCAAGACCCAAAGTCCAATTGAAGTTGTTGAACCTAATCCATTTAATCATTATTCAAAACTTATAAACGATCAAATTTTCAACTTGTTAACACTTTAAATCTATCAGTTTCCAAATGGGAAATAAATTCGACAAAAATAAAGCAAATTCAAAATCGGAGGAGAAGAAAGGAGAAGACGTACCGAAAAAGGAAGAAGCAAAAGAAAAGAAAGACGAGGAAGTTGCGAAATCGGATGAATTAGTTGAAAAGAAAGAGGAAGATGGTCCTAAAATAAGTGAAGAAGATAAAAATGACACTGAAAACAGTGCTAAAGACAAAGAGTCACATTGCACGAAGAATAACATCAAAGAAGATCAAATTGAAAAAGATATTAACAAAGAAACGGATGCTCCAAAAATAACTAGTGAAAACGAAGACATAAAAACCAATGAACAAACAGAGGGTAATCTTACAATAATTCAACATCAAGAAGTCTCAGAATCTAAACCAACCAATATTGCAGATGAGACAGCAACTGAAACAAACACAAAATCCAGTGAAACCGTTTCCGAATCACATGAAGAAAAGGTGGACATTGAGGAGCATCCTAATGTCATCGAACAGGCATTGGAAAAACAATCAGAAGATCATCCGAATCAAGAAAATGCAAAAACAGCTCCAGTTGAAACCGTTCACGAGGTTCCCCAGAATCTCCCGGAATCTGAAAAAATAAAAGAAGAAATCCAAGAAAAAGTCGAAGTCTAATTGATAGAAATCTATTAATTTTAGAAAATCAATTTCACTCTTTTTTCTGATATCTAATTGATAAATTCCTTCTTGATTAAGTTTTTCGTAACAATAAAATTTTTATCAACATTAATATCATTGTTATTTATCTTTTCAATTATTATGATAAAAAAATTTATAGTTTTTATTTGTAAAAAAAATTTGAAATTTTCATTAAATTTAAAATAAATTTTCGATATTTTTTACTGAAATAAAATTTAAAATTAAATGACATTTTTAATTTATTAAATGACATTTCTAATTTAATAAATGTCATTTTAGAAAATAAATAATAAATTAATATTATATTTTGAAAACAAATTATCCGACAATTTTGTTATTGAAAATTAAGCTAAAGTCACATGAAAAATTTGATAATATCAAATCAACATTCTTATTTGTTATTTTTCGAACTTTGACATTTTTATAAATAAAAATTTATGTCACAAAGAATTAAATTTAATAATAAAATACGACTGAATGAAATTTAGTTTCATTATTTTTAATGATATTTCATTTATTTTCATTCCGAGAAAAGATCAACAATTAATTCTATGCAATGCATATTTAAAATCTTTTGTTGAAATGAAAAAAGATCAAAGATGACCAAAAAATATAAATAATTTTAATAAATTTTAAGAAGGGCGTTTCAAATTTTATGGCGAAAGTTTTTATTATTTCTTTTTCAAGACCAAAGGAAAAGTTCTTAGGCTTTATTTTACTAAACATTTATTGCATATTTTGTAAGACAGTTTGGGTTAACTCTGTTCACTGCTCGGCATTTTCAATACTTTACGTTTTTTAAACATTCTTAATTTACTAGTGTTCTGTCTGAATGTATGATATTTATTTTAAATAAAAATTAACATCTGTAAATAATATATAGATTAAGTACACATTTTAATAAATATTCTATAAATTTTGTAACAATATGTGGATAGGCACCATATTAATTAAACTAAATTAAATCATGATTAATTAAATTAAAATAAATTGTAAAGGACCTTGCAATTGAAATTCTCTAAAATTAAATAAAAGAAAAAGTTTTGTGATTTTTTAATTTACTTAGCTTAATATATGTGTGTTTTAATAAGATGTGTAAATTAGTGGTCTTTAAATATAGTATTTATTGGTTGAATAATTGACTTTGTTAAATTTAAAATTTCGTTCAAGAGCCTTTGGATTTCATTAAAAGCTTAATAAAAGTTATTCAATAACCAGATACTGAAATACGAATAGTGATATTGGATCTGATTATGAACTATTTTGCGATAATGATTCAAATAATAGTTTATGGGAAAATGCTGAGTTTTCTAATGCATACAAATTTCCTTTTATTAAGAAATTAGATAAAGATGATTCTTTTGAACAAATTATCATTCCTGGTTCGAGTTTTCCTAAAATGAAAGTAAACAATTGTGCAAACAATTTGAATACATCCAATAAAATTGAAAGTTGGTTTATTAAAGATTTCAATACTTTATTCTCTCTGGACAATAAAATAATTTCTGATAAAGTTTCATCTCCATTGATTGAAGAAAAGCTCCAATTCAATTCACCGATATGCAACAGCGATTACTGGCTCAAATTGAATGTTAGGCGGACACTTTTTACAGAAAAATTCCAAAATTACCTCTTTGAAAACCGTCCTATAATTCTCGAACTAACACTTTGTTCGGCTCCAAAATCCTCTTGGATGATATTCAAGATTGTTCTGGAATCAATGATTCTAATGCCAATGATAGTAAAAGATCAGTGTTAGAAATTCGAAAAGGCAACTTGTTGAAATATATTAATTGCAGTCAAGTAAAAAGCTATGAAAATGAACAATGTAAAAATGCCGACAGTAAATTACAAATGAAACTGATGGTTCTGCATTTCTTTTATTTAAATGAAAGAAGCATAATTTTAAGAGTCATAGATAAGCATGAGTATAGGAAGCCGGATTTGGAAGGAGATTTAAATGATCGCTATATTTCGGATTATAATTCTTTCCATGTTTCTCCAAAATTTTGTGAAACTACACAGCTTTGTTAGTGTCAAATATTTTCGTGCTAAGCACAGATTTGATTCCCGTTGGTATTGCATTAAGATCAGCTCGTATAATAATGATGAGATACAAACCCTAAGCAAATCAAGTAGACTTCTGCAAAATGAAATCATGATGCTTTTACGTATAAGTCATGAAAATATTAATAAATAATTTTCATCATGGATTGGCTACCAAAACTACTTCCCGATCAAACAATATATATATATATATATATATGTTAAGAATAAAAAGTGGGGGTTACGATCTTAACACTATTTATTTCTCTGATTCCAAATTTCAAAAATGTTAATATCAATTTATCAATTAATAATGAACTATCAAATACAAATATAAAAAGGTCGGTTGTGATCCTATTTAAATAAAATAACTCAAGACAATTAATTACCTATATGTTTTATTTAGTTTACGACATTTTACAAAACGTTTCTGTGTACAATTTTAAATAGAATCGAAAGATAACTGGATCAAAGAACCCTTGCACAAATGGCCCGCAAAAAGTCGATGGTCACTATTTCGACGCAACAACTTGTCTTAAGATTACAGAGGGTAAAGAAGATTATTTTTGGCTCTCTCCAAATACCATGAAAGCTGTCTTCTACTTTGGGTATTTACAAATTTTAAATTAATTAAATTATTTATAAGCCGGATTAAAGAATCCGCTTTTCTTTAAACTTTTAAATTAAAAACAAAAAATTACCAAAGGTCAGGATAATGATGTATCCTTTTCGAATTGGCCTGGAAATTCTTCGGAATATGTTTTTGTTAATTAAATGTTTCTCGCTGTTGTCTAATTGTCTTTCCTTTTTGGATTTTCTCTTCTGCCTCTCCGAATGAAATTTATATATATATATATATATATATATATATATATATATATATATATATATATATATATATATATATATTTCCAATGATTCAATTAGTTTCCAGCTGTTGTACCACTTCACTTAGCTTCTATTTGGATTGTAATATTTCTTCAATAAATAATCTTCTTGAATGTCTAATTTTTCAGTTGTTTTTAGATTTTGTTACAGTTTGATTTTTCTCGTTTTGGTTATTAACGGATCAGCTCCCACTACTAAAATGTTTTACTATTTATATTATTTAAACTAATGATTTAAATATTTATATATTTGCTATTTATAGATTGACGTCCTCAAGAACTCTAATTTAGTAATTTCTTGATGATGTATTTTTTTAATTTATTTCTAAAATCTATTTTTAGTAATTTAACTTTTTGACGTAACTAAAACGTCATTTTATTATGTTTTACGTCACCGTTTAGTGACGTCAATCTGACAAATAACACTGATGATTTTAAGGCTAAGAGCCTATATATTAATCCATAGTATTATAGTTGGTTTTCGTACCTGAAGATGACTGTTAAATTGTCAAAATATATCGTACAACGAGTGTTTCAATGATCCTTTCTTTTAATAATAATAATAATAATAATAATAATAATAATAATAATAATAATAAAAATATTATTAATAATAATAATAATAACAACAATAACATAAACCGATGATTTCATGGTAGCAGCATATATTAAAATATCAGATAAGTGAATAATAAAATAAGTCCTTGTTGCAATGTAATTATTATATTTTTGAAAAGATTTTGGGTTTTTTGTAAGTTTGAATTAATTTTGGAAAAGTCAATCATTTTTCTTTAAAATCTTGAAATATTTTATTCTTTTCATGTGTTTTTGTATTATTTTTAAATATTATTGCCACCAACTTTGAATAATTATTCTTCAATTATATACTATTTTCATTGAAAATTTACAACATTTATATTCAAATGTCAACACATTTGTTAAGTTTAATACATTATATTTTTCTAATTAAAAAAAATTGTACTAAATATCGTTAAAAATTTAAATAAGAATGTATAAAGTTGTTATTAATTCGATTAAATTATTTAGACATTTTTATAAAAGTTTTTATTAATTACACTGAAAAATTAAAGTTTTAATCTTTTCACTTCATTTTTTTCATTTTATTTGGAGTTTTTGTAAGTAGTTTCGTGAATTTTAAAATACCTAAACATGCTAAAATTTTGATTAAAAGTCTTTACTCAAATTAACTACTAATACAATAATATTTGTGTTTCCGAGTTTTGAAATATTTTTCTGGTAAATAGAATAAAGTTGTGGAAAATTAAGTAAGTTTTTTTTAAATAAATTTGATATATCTTAAATTCTTATAAAAATCTTGAATAACTTTGACAAATCACTGATATAATTTTATAATACTGTTGGGCCAGAACACAGACGGCCTTGTAAATGTTTAAATGAATCGGTAATACAAACGCAAACATAACATGCAGATTTAAACTCAAATCTATTAAAACACCAATTAACCCTACCAAAATGCGAGAAAGAGAACAATTAAATATAAAATTATAAAACACAAAAATAAATTAAAAATAATAACAAAGTGCAACAAGATCCGCACGAAATAAACATAAACATAACATGAAAACCTAGCAATTTCACCGAAATTTGACAACTATGTAAAATTTCATGAAAATGAAATAAAAATCAAAAAATTTGAATTAGAAATAATTCAATTAAAAATTCAAAAGAAAAATTGTCAAATAAAATTTCAAAATAATAAAAATTAAGAATAGAATATTCTAGAAAATCACAAGGTCAAATTTTGTTTTACTAAATTAAAAAGAACACGCAAGGTTAGTGTCGTACAATAGGTATATATACCGATTCATTTCTACACAATTTTAATCGGTTTTTAACCAGAATCAGTTTTTCGAATCCGAAACTCAGTTTTTACTTGAAACCAGTTTACCAGCGAAGATCTCTAATTTGATGTGAGTGAGAGATTGTTCGATACTCTCTCTCCACGTCGTATCCTCGCAACCTCGAATGAGCTCTGCTTGGATTTCAGCATGAGGAAGAGGAAGTTATGATATGATGTGTACGAAGTTTATGAACCATTATGATGTATTATAATGCAAATATATATTTTTATAAATGAACCAAAGTTTTTCCGTCAATGCTTCTTTAAAGATTTTTCCGGCTCACAGCTGAGACATATCGCAAGCTATTAAAATCAAACATACTATTGTAAATCGTGTAAGTGAGTGTATTATCGCCAATGATTTCGTTCCCGTGAAGGCTCCGGTGTGATGAACGCAGGAGCTGAAAAGTCAATATTATCCCGTATAGGAGAAAAGGGTGAAGGGGAAATAGTCTTTTGACTATTTCGTCGGCACTCATTTCCTGTAAACTCGACCTAAATATTATTTACAACTCACGGCTCAAAATCACAACATCGAGTAGTCCAGTGGGCACTCAGTAACTGTAATATAAACACAATGCGCTTAGGATCAAAATGAAGGACGGTGACGGGATGTTAAATAACAAAATCGTTGCTATGATAAAAATATGAGAACCTCGCTAATATTCATTAAAAATCTTATTAATCGACCGAGTTAATAACAAGATTTTTACTAAGCATTACTAGCTAAAATACTAAACTCCGGTGTAACGAATTGCTAAAGGTTATAAAACCAAATATTGCTTACTGAAATTTGTAAACAAAACAAGTTGACCAAAATATAAAGATTTACTTTGCAATAGAGCCGTCAATAAAGTTAACCTCAAAGTACCATATCTGTAAACACAAGATTTAGCTAGGCTCTCCAAAGTTATGGAAATAACATCTATAAAATTGAAATCTAGATGCCTGGTAACTAAAATCCAAAATGAACGCGATTGTTGTAATAAATATTTACGGAACAATAACAATCCAACGTAATTAGGAAATTCTTTAAGTGAAATTTTCCCCAAAATTAACAACCGCATAAAGAAAAATATAAAAGTTATATAGACCAAAAAATCCAAATGCGTATTCATAGCCAAGTTTTCTCCAGAATGCGACAAGGTCCGAATTATCACCCATAAATAATAAAAGAAATGTGCGGATAACCCTCTAGGACCCAACCCCACAAAATGATCAAACTATTAGAAAGCCACCCAGATTTCTATTCTGAAAAATTCTACATAAATCAACGAACACGCAAGCCAAATAATAGCAGTAATAAATGAATAAAATAAAATAAAATTAATAATAATAAATAAAAACAATAAATTCAAAAGAGAATGATAAAATACTAAATTAAACTGCATGATAAATCACTTTGCTCATAGGCATGGACAATTTTCATAATTAATGAATGCACTTGGAAGTTAGAAATAGTGTTGCTGTAAGGATGAATCGACCCGAATGAATCGACCTACGTGATAGATCCAGAATTTTCATCGTAATTGACATGCCCTCTTAGAATAGTTATTTTGATTTCATCATTCCATTGCACGTTGATTTCCGACGATAATCTTCCAAGAATAGACCAATCCAACTACCATCCTTCCCATAAGACCTTCAATGTTGAGTAAGATAATAGTAAACCTCCGGATCCAAAGATTGAAATGAATGAATATACAGTATAAATAATCCACTAGAATAACACGCCGACTGATTTCTCCCTAAATGTTATTAATGAAGTGGATTGACAATTGTGCACCCGGGATTAAAATAAGTGAATGAGAAATAATTCTACGAGGACAGTACATAAATTGATTCTTTCCAAATGCCACCAGATAAGGCGATTTTCCGTCACGCACCCTAAAGTGTAGATAGATAAGGGCGAACCGATACTGTCATCGCCTTTTCTGAAAAAGGTACATCGATAAATCTCGCTAAAAGAAATTTCACAAGCACTTACTAAATCAGCCATATCAACACACCGCGATGCAATCAGCAAATGTGTCTCGTAGTGAATTCGGTGCGCCAACATCGTCTGTGCGCACTCAACCTAATATAATTACTGAAATCAGGCTACACTGATCAAATAAATCTAAAATCAAAAATGTCAAGAGCAACTAAATGCAAAATTTCCACGAGTGGAACCACAAGTTCGCGAAGCCCCGGCACATCCGACGATGCAGCGCGGAGAATCCGACCAAGCTCGGAGAAGCTGAGAGGAGCAGAAGGTAAAATAATATTATCTCTTGGCATTTTTTGACATTTTCTTGAGTCCGAGTTAGACGCTGCAAATCGCCCAGAACCGCTCCAGCATTCCTCAAGAATTACATAGCAACGACGATAAAATCGGCCATAACGTTAAATTGTGAAGTAGTTGTCGACCACCAATTTTTATTTGCTCGAAGACCCGAACTCCGCCCGTCCAACACCGTATAAGCGGTTAATTGACCTATGCCACTATATTGTACTCACGAACCATGTATCGTCCATAAACAGGAGACTAAGTGATGACAATCGGAATGTACCTCTTCCATGCGAATTACCTATGCAAAAATTATGTATTGTAAGATTTTTATTAAAAATAAAATATTAATACGTAGTGCGTTGATTTATTAGGTTTAAACGTTTTTTTTTCTCTTGACAAAAATTTGAAAATGAGTAAATTCTAATGCTAGGAAACGATTGGAAACTAAATTATGATTAGAAACCTTGAATATAAACGATTCAGAATTGGAAAATGCTTACTCCCAAGGGATATAAGTTTGGAAAATGATAAAATTTACCACTACAAAAATTTGTAGAATTTAACGAGAGATCAACTCGAACTTGGGCTGACTAATGATCAGAATTTTTTTTTGTTTGTTGTGATAAAATTAAGACACTGATCTAAATTAACGATCAATAAAACACAGATGACTTTGGGATACCGTTCGGAGAATCATTTGCATGGAACTACCAAGACGTGTAAATAAACCGGGAAGATAGCTTTAGATAATCAAATTTCTATTTTGTTTTTAAAGAGAAAAGTAGAGCGAATAGTTAATTTATAAATCTATTGTAAATAACATTTAACCTTGAGCAAATACATTTGATTATAGTTTAAATCTTACCTTATCGGTATTTTCCCAAAAGAGCTGTAGAACGAAATAAGCAACTTACGAATATATTTTTAAATAATATTTAACCTTGAGCGAAAAGTGAAGTTTAAATCGTATATTATCTACAATTGTCCAAAGAAAAGGATAAAACTAATAATTAACTTGTGAATATATTTTTTAAACGGTATTTAACATTGTATCAAGGAATTTGAACCGTATTTTCCAGTGATATTTGATCTGAGCTTCCCAAAGTAAACCGTAAAACGATTGATTAAGTACAAATACATTTTTGACTAATATTTAATATTTTGTAAATGAATTTAATCGTATTTTAAATAATATTTTAGCTGTAGAGAATTATAGAGTGAATAAATAGCTCATGAATATATTTTTAGGTATGATCTAACAATAAACTCAAGGATTTTAAGAATATGTTAGACAATAGTTTACCTGCGTTTCTCTTTGAAAGTGAACAAACAAATTTAGAGTATAATTTTAGTAATTTTCCGTTTTCCCAAAGAGCACCATGAAATGACTAAATGATTTTTATATATTTTAGATAATGTTTTTACGTGGTAGCACCATTAAAACGAATTGGCATATTCTACCGTGCTAATAATTTTTTTTATATAAGATCCGCAACCCATAAAAATAACGAGTCGACTCTACTCACATGTCCCCACAGTAGACCGCCAACCCTATCACTTAGGCCTGAATATTGATGTTAAGCCATATAATATCTTATTTATCGTTCCAGAGGACTCGTGGATTGACGCGTCCAGGGTCACACTTCGCTTTCTGGCACATTCCGCTGCACGGTGCCGGCAGGCGATGTGGGACGCGGGATTCTCAATCTCACCGGTTAGAGAATTCCGCGGAGAGGATCAAGGAACTGGAGAGGACTTGGACCTGCCTTTCGTGGCGATTAAGCGGGAACCCGGCCGAAATCCGGCGCGGGAAATTAAAGGCCAGGCGGAGCATCTCCTCGACCGGTTGGAAGAACACCAAAGACAAACTGCTCAGCAAATTCGAAAGGCGCAACAACACTTAGATGAAATCAACCGGGATATTGCGGCCGGATTGATCCCGAGTACGGACGGGTACGCCCCGCCGTACAACACATCGTTCAATTTGGACGACCGCAGAGTGAATAGACCAATGGAAGCAATCAATGTGGTAGTCCCGCGCAAATTATGGACCGGAAGAAGAGGACGTGCGAATGAAGAGCCTAACGTCCACCCCGAGCATCCATACGCTCGGGAACGCCCACGAGCTAGCTATGACCGACACCAGTGAACAATTAAATAAGTTACCATGATTTCTTATGTGCATTCAAAATAAATGTTTAGTTAGCTTATTTCTTATTATAGTGTTATGTAAAAATGAATTAACTAAAAATGGAAAGTATTAGTTATAATCTGACGCAATAAGACATAAGTCCCGTTGTACATTTAAGTACCTTCTATTATCGGCGAAATTAATTTTCCTTTATTGTAGAGATGAATTCCCACAATATCTTAAAACACGAATTGGCAAAGGCCCAGATGACCATCAAAGATTTCCACCGACAAATCTTGCAACTGACGACCGAAGTTCAGCTAACAAAATGCACTTGGATGGAACCAAACAGGGCCAAACACCTGTACCAAAAATTAACCATGATGCAGAAGGGTTGGGCTGAGGAGAAACAGCCCAACCAAAGCCTAAAGACGCAACTCAAGGGCTTGGAGGTGGCGCTGTCTGCATGTCAAGAAGGAGCAGCAGTGACCTACCCCTTGGTTTGCCCCGGCCCAACTAGCCTATCGAGAAGCCCATTCCACCTCGAAACCTGCAACTAAGCCAACTAAACACCGCCCGGGTAGAGCTGAACGGGCCAAACGACGAGCCATTCGAGTAAAAGACTCAAAGGCGTGAATTGTGTGTTAAATGTTTTATTAAATAAAATTTGTTGAATGTCGTACTTAAATGATTAATATAGTTTGAATTGAATCAAACCTAGGCAATGACGTCAATCAGCCAGCAAGCCAGAGTCACTATCATCTATCATCAGTAAGGGACGCAAATGACAAATCGCACGAAAACCTTCTAACGGTAGTGCGTTGGACCCAGATTGAGGTCGGGCCAGAGCAGTTCCCGCGTGGCGCTCACCTTTGGCGACCTCAGAACCCATGGTTGCATTTCCAACGTTGCCTAGCAACGAGTAACTACTGGGGATAGGAAAGATAATTTTCATCTGGGGTCAAGGTTGTCAAAGACCATAACCCCACAATACTTTGAATAATATTGAATAAAGCGGTATATTTTATGCAACCAAAACAACCCAAATTCGTTTTGTAGCACTCCAATCCTTAAATTTTTAGTATTAAATAAACAAAAAAGATCTTTATTTGTATGATATTTAATTTTAATTTCAATAAAGTGTTTAAATAAATTATTTTTTAATAAGCTTGCTCCATAAAAATGGCGGAATTTATTGAAAGATAAATAAATTATTCAACAAAGTATTTTATCTACCACGAAAGTCGTGCCAAACTAATAAGATTTATTACAAATGCAGCAAGTATAAAGAAGGATGTAGGGAAACTTTAGTTAAAATAGGAGGTGAAATTGTTTGTAAAGGAACTCACATTTATGAAACAGGAATATTTGTATATGCTAAATTAAAAATATGTTTATTTTATGATATTGTTAGAAGCGTAACTATAAAACGAAATTCGTGCCATTTCGATATTTTGGTGGATTCGAACTTACAAAATGTATTAGAATAAAGCTTTAAAAAAACATTTAACATGAGCAAATTGTTTAAAAAATTATACATATTAGATGAAATATATTTAAATACTAGCGATTGACTGATTTAAGCATTTAATTGTATGATTTTCCCATAAGTAATTAGAAAAATTATTTATTATTGATTTCAGAATCAGAAAATAATTGTAAAAAAAAAATAATAGCCGTAAAAATTTTAATTATTCAGAATAAAAATGTAATTAATGGATAAAAATTAATATCAAAATTTAGAATATTAAAATGAATTCCATTCAAGTTTTTAATTCAATTGAAACACAATTTTTTTTAAATGACAAGTTAAATACTTTTATGAATAAAAATAATTTCTTCTATGACATCAACCAAATAATATTTTAGAATTGAACTATTATCACATTTTTAATTGAATTGAACTGATGGAATCAGATCAAAATATTATCATTGAGATTTCTACCATTTAACGTTCCTTTAATATCGATATAATCTGATTCACCTTAAATCATTGAAAAAGTATCAATTTCCTAAAATATTTAAATTCACCACTAAGCGAATATTTTGAAGACCATAAATTTCTCACTTAACCAATCATAATTCAACGATGTTCTCATCAATTTCCAGACAGACTTCTAATGCAAGGTTACTAAAGTCGCACTAAATTTTTCCGTTGTCGCATCTACTGACTGGCCAAACACCTTCAACCGGGTCTTCGTTTTTCACGCGGTTCATTAGTTCGTGAATCAATAAATAACGTTTATGACCAACATCATCCCCCCCAGGACTTCCCCTCACTCATGCGCTTGATGTAGCTACAAGTTACTCGAAGCCACTTTGCTACTGAATAATCTCACACCATTTTCCCAAGAATGGAGAATGGCTTTCGACGAAAGCAATGATCATCAACATTGAACTCGATAAATTGATTTTCTCTTGTCTATTTTATCTCTTTGCTTTTCGATTCAAAAATGGAGAGTCCCAATGCTTTCGCGTTCACAATAGATATTGGGTCTTTGGTTGTCAATCCAAACGATTTGAGTAATTGTATTACTTCTACCAGATCAACTTTCGAGGTGTCTACCGGGATATCATCGATTCAACTTGAGGTGGTGTCACAAACGGCGACGTTAGAAGAGAGAACTTTTCCCAAAATCTTTGACATTATTCTAGGCGCACAGTTTATTTCCAAATCCAAGCCGAGTTAAACAATAGGTTTTTCCGGCGTAATGTACCACCTGATAACGCCATAAGTCTTTTTCAATGTAAACCTGCAAATAAGCGTTACGTAAATCGAGAAGAACTACCTCTTTTCTCATCCGTCGCCACTGCCGAATTGTCTCCGAACAAACATTCCTGTCCCCTGTGTGGCATTAGACAGATTCATTTAATTCCCGAAAATCCATGACCGTTCAGACCTTTCCTTTATTCATTTTTACCACCTCTAGCAAAGGTATAAACTCCATCGTAAAGACCTTTGTATTCTCGAATCTAACCGTTTAAATTCCAATTTGAATTTATTTATCAAAGTTCATACGCAACTGTTCCTTTACATGGTACGCTCCACGTTGATTTCTCAAAGTAGGCGGCCCTCCTGACCACTTCCACCGCACTGACCACTTCGTTCCATCGAACGTGGCATCAAAATCATAGGCTTCGATGTGGCTACTTTGAAGCACGGGTGCTGTAAGCGATATTAAGCCTCCAAAGGTTACACCGTCTTTGGTGATATGAACTCCACCCATTTTCATTATTTCGTCCATGCTAATAATCATGTCTATACATAGAAGAAGTTCGTCCACCATGAGACACGATAAGGCAATTAGAGTTCCCTGAATATCAAAATGAACTAGCAAAGAGTCTCGGCCCTTTAACTTCCGGTCGTCTACTGTAACAATCTACTTGCTCGAAATAAAATTGCCGCTATACTATTTTTTAGAAGAATTGATTTGGAACTGCCCGAATCGACCAAAGCATAGTCCGGGCTCCCATGAATTTTTATTGGAATAATTTTTACTCTTTGCAGCGAATTGTTTTTGAGGAAGTTGCCGGCGCTTACAGCTTTCTTTTGTAGTTTTCATGATGCTTGCAGTGTCTTGAGAAATGTCCTTTTTCGCACACGAGAAACATTGAATTCTTCTTTTTCTCGTTACCCGTAATGGCACTCATGGCTTCAGTTTTCTAAATCTGAGCTTCCTTGGCATCTCAGTTTCCATAATTGCTCGAGCTTTCTCTATTGATGATTCTAATCCATTATTTCCGGAGAACTGTAAAGCCTTTAAGACTCCAACGGAAAGCCCAACGACAAAAGCTATCACAATTCCATTGTCACCGATTCTAGCCAGCTCCCCAAGAGTTTTAGAGAACCTAGATAGTAATCGACGGTTTCATTCGGATTCCATTTCCTTGACCTGAACCCAATATGGATAAGAAAAGACCACCGACTAAAAATGAACTTGGGTACCAAGCTAATCTAATTGATTCAGAATTTGACGAGATTTTTGGCGACAGTAACGATTATGAACCTTCTGAGAATTCAAGTGATAGTGACGATAAAGTCGTCTTCGAACCTGAAGATGAAGTTGTTCCCGGATCTGATGATAATGACGATGATTCCCAAGCAATAACATCAAATGCGAATGATAATAATTTGTGGACAGAAATTCCAAAAAATCCTGAATTATTTATTTTCCAAGAAAATGTTGGTGTGAAATTGGATATGTCAAATTTTACAGTGCAAACGCTGGTGGACATATTTTTTTCGGAAGAGTTTCTTGCATTATTGGTCGAAAAAAACGAAAGCAATAAAAAAATCTAACAGGGTATCAAAGTGAATAGACGTCAGTGCTGCAGAGATGAAAGTTTTATTGGACTTTTATTACAAATGGGGCCTTGTTCTTTTCCATCAATTGAACATTACTGGAGCACAAACAAGCTATATAATGTAATGTTTTGGCGCTCAAATATGAGTCGAAATCGATTCCAGTTGTTACTCCGTTATTTTTATTTTGTTAATAACTCAATACCATATGCCAATACTAAATCATTTCAATAATGTTATGCGTGAAAACTATGTACCAGATAAAAATATTTGTATTGACGAATCCATGATGCTGTGGCGTGGAAGATTACATTTCCGCCAGTACATAAAAAATAAAAAACACAAATACGTTGTGAAACTCTATAAACTATGTGAGTCCAACGGTTTAGTAATGAAAATAAAAATTTACAGCGGAAAATCTGAGGAAGCTGACCATAATTTAGGTCACAATACTGATGTTGTGTTACATTTACTTGAAGACTATCTCGATAAGGGATACAGGGTTTACATGGACAATTTTTATAATTCTGTTACTCTTACGAAACTGCTAAACGCACGAAAAACTTATGTGTGTGGAACCCTACAAAATAACAGAAATGGAAACCCCAAAAATGTGGTAAATCGTAAACTGAAAAAGGGAGTGTATTTGGCAGCAAAATGGTCCTGTTACTATATGCAAATGGAAAGACAAACGAGATGTCCTTACCATTTCAAACATGCATGTTGTTGAAATGGTAGAGGTGTCAAATCGCAATGGAAAACTTTCTCTTAAAACCTTTTACCTACTTTCAACAAAATAATAATATTAAAATACAATCTTTACTATATGAATTTCAATTTTTGAATAAAATATAAAATTATCATTAAAAAATCATTAAACTAGTCAAAACCTTTCAATTAAATTTGATCTTTATTAGTAAATTACTATCATAAAATGGATGTTTCATTTGACTAATTAATTATCAAATAATACATTAAATTAACAGGTCTTCAACATAAAATTAAATGTCACTCTAAATGACTGTAAATGACTGATTCCTAATTATCAACCTACTTTGCCTTGAGAATTAATTTATATTCCAAATAATCCTAAAAACTAGTCAAATATATTAAAATTATCAATAAATTGCTTCTAAATTTATGTAATTACTTTCATATTTTCAATAATCTTCATTAAAATTTTAAATTTATTCTTGAATTACTACAAAACCATAATTTCATATAACTACATGCTAAACATAGGCTAAAACTTGATATTTGCATAATTAAAAATTATCAGTAGATTTTTTTCAAATTTTTTTAAAAACTCGGATGTTTTGCAATTACAACCTAATCTTCTAAGAGTTGTCATTAAATTAATTTAAAATTAATTACATTTTGTTAATTTTCACAAGTTAATCAAATGATTTACATTTATTTACTTGATATTTTACATTTTAAAATGCTGGAATTTTAATTAGTAAATAGTGCAGCAAATTCTAAATAAAGAAAGATGTGGGAATATTCACAGAAATAATATTTGGGATATTAAGTATGGAAAAATTGTTGGAAAAGACATTATTTACTGAAAATGTATAAAATCTAGAAATATCTACTAAAGTGAGTAAATATCAACTTAGAAGAGATAACATACTTTGAATGGAGAAGTACAGAAGGAAACATCCATTGAAGAGGAGAAATACATACCAAAAGAGGAAATGTATAATAACAGTAGGAAGTCTACTAAAAAGGTGAAAATGCTACCTAAAAAAGAAATGCTCTTGTAAAAGATATATTACTAAAGATAGAGAATTTTCTTGAAAAATACATATTAAAATACACACAAAAATCGCTTCTATTGAATTTAACTGCAGGAGAAAGGGTTTTGAAAATGTAGGCTTAATTATATATTCTGGAATTTATTTTGGTGAAATGTTTAAACGTAGTTTTTATGATCAAGATTATTCTGGAAGGTTTTGGAATATAAATTTGAATTTAACAAATTCTTTTGAGTTTATTTTCTTTATGATTTTGGAATTGTATTCTTCTGGAATTATATTTATATGAATTAATGTTTCTGCTGATTGTTGATCGAAAGAGGCATTAGGTTTCTATGATTGGAATGGGTTAAGAGGATTTCTATGTTGAAAACGAGGCAAAAAGAGGGATTTTAATTTTGGAATACACAAATAAACATAGTATCATGTCAAATTGTGATAACATGGGAAATATCTTGTACCAATAAATTTACAATAATCTTAGAGCAGCATCAGAAGAACAACTAGTTTTACTGAATTAAGCATAATCTAATGTCAAGGTGAAACGTGAAGATATGATTTAAGTGATGCTTGAGACTATGAATTCACAAGCTATGTATGTGTCAATTCAAACAGTGCACCTTAAAATTCAATGGATAACTTTTTGGATTTTGGAGTATCGAATAATGAGTCAATTTATAAAGATTATGCGTTATGTCATGCAATTTACAGAATGAATTTGGTGGCAAAATATTTGATGAAAACACTAATAGAACGAGGCTCTAGTTTTACTACGTCCCAAAATGATGAATGAAGGACATTGAAGAATTATACATTAAGAATTAAACATCAACTATGATTCAAATTTAAAAGACCTAAGTATCACCATATTGTAGAACACACACGACTCTATTTACACATGCAAAACAACAACCAGTTTGAAATCCTTTGAGAAAATTCAAAAATTCTGAACCCTTTTGAAATTTTTGATACATCATAACTGAACACGAAGAAAGAGAATAATATAGGGAATTTAAAACTCTGTATACACTGAAAAAATCATGATCGCAAAATACAATGAAAATCTTAAGTAGAAAAGGAATGTGTATACTATATATGTAATAATTAAATTATACTATATGTGGCCAACATAAAATTTCCGAAACCTCCATATTTATAAAAGTATCTTGGTATTACGATATTATTAAAATCAGTCATATATATAAAACTATATAGAATGTGAGTGTGACATACTTATTTTTTAATTAAAACTATATTACTTATTTATTTATTAAAACTGTTGGGGTTTGTCGGTGAATTTAAATAGGATGTATTGTCAATCTGATTCTAAGCATGCTTTTAAATAACAGTAATAAACTCTAAACGATATAAACTTTATTGATTAACACACTTTATCTCCACTTTAAAATGACACAAAGAATTATATCTAATACAGTCACAATTTGGTGCTTATTATGACCCTTCGGAAAGAATAGCACTTTTCGGATCAATTGGATTTCACAATCACTTGACTACTATGACGGGTTTCTGAGATCTATAAATCTGATTTAGTTGCTTTGCTTTTACTCGAATTTATTCTATAACTTTGATTGCATTGATTTCACTTTATTTCTTTTACACCGTTTTGGCTCTTCTCTTTTCAACTTTCTTTAAAATTTTCGTTCTCGTATCGCCTAATTTCTGCCTCAAATTTCTTTTATCCTTGATTTCAACTGTTCTTTCAATAACCTCCCCTAATTTTCTCCTTTCAATTCTTAGTCAATTTTTTCTCTCTCTGATTCCAGTTGCGCTTCCTTTTTATACTGCGTCACCCAATAATACTTACTGATGTCAAATAGAATTTCCAATATCCTTTACCGCTAATTCCATTTGGACTCTATAATCACTAACAGCTGTCCAGATAAATAATTTTTAGAGATGCCCTTTCCCCGTTTCCCAAACAACATTCCTTCCCTTATCTTGAAAGGGCTTTCAAGATAACGTGCAAATTTTGGCTTTGTTTTTGTTTTCCTAAATTTGCACTCGTTAATTATAAATGATCTTCTTTTATTCAATTGTCTGTTTTTATTGATTTTCTGTTATTCCCTTCTCGTTATTCTACATTTCTTTTTCATTCCCTTTTTATTAAGCTCCAGAACCACATCTTAATCACTTATCATTGTTTCCCCAAATCATTTTACACGTTTATTAATTATTTTATTCTATTTTTTAGGTATCCTCAACAAAACTGTTAGAAGACTTTGGAGACATAATATTGATTATCTAAAACAAGTGAGTAACTCCCAGGAGGAAATTGTTATATTGTAAATACCCTGAGCAAGATAATCGCATGCATACATAAATCACATAAATCACACCTTTGACATTCAGACATACATTACATAATCTTCAGTCATACAAATTCAACATACACAAATACATACATATTATATAATTATATAATCTATTATTTACAGTTATCCCACAAAAACTATATGATATGTTTCCTTGGTATTACAATGTGTTTAAAAATATATGAGTATGTATTTGGCCTACGTATTTATAAAATAAAACAATATTGAATATATGTATTTGAACTACTTATTTATTTATTAAAACTATATTACTTACTTATTTAATAAAGTGGCTTGGTATTACAATGTTTTTTTAGAAAATATGTGTGTATTTTACTTGCTTATTTTATGTGTATGTATGGATCTACTTCATTTTTGTATGTGTATCTATGACCAACTTATTTATTAAAGTGGCTTGTTATTGCAATGATTTTAAAATGAGTCATAAATATATAAAATTTCCGTTAGTTACATAAAACCTTCTCGACCTACATAAAAATTTTGATTTTAAAACAACATGATCTACATAAAAATACCAGTAAAATGTTAGATTAATATATTTTTCCTCAGTATTTGGGTTTCCGGAAAGGGATATCACAACTTTTAATCTTTTATTTCTTGTTGTTGTTATTATTATTATTATTATTACTTTTATTATTATTATTATTATTATTATTATTATTATTATATATTATTATTATTATTATTATTATTATTATTATTATTATTATTATTAACTTTTCAATGATGGCAGTGTTCTATATTTATTTAAATTATTTTATAGAATGGAATTAAATTGTTAATGTTTCATACGAATTAGTGATAAAAATGTAGCACATTAACAAGCCAAAACTACCATAAAATGCTCCTGTAATTCCAAATAATAAATAAATAAAACTGAAATCAAAATTGGTCCTTGATAAAACTGATAACCAAAATTCATTCATGATTTAGTGATCAAGTTTTAAGTGACTGCTCAATTCTGAATTACAGTATTACAAAAATTTTTAACTTTAAATAGAATATTTATGAAAAAATATATTTTACAAATAAATTGTATTTTTTTATAATTCCCTAATAAAGAACCCCAAAATTTTGTTTCTAAGCATAATCACTTTTACATGCCTTTTCAAGAGTATTTTCTTGAGTTTGGATGAATAAGTAACCCTAGCTCACCGCCCTTGTGAAAAAACCAAACACTTTCACTGAACTGATAAGGAAATTAAGGGTCAAATTATAGTAAAGTATAATTTATGATAAATAATATAGGAGAACTTGTAATGAAGTTTAGAAAGGGGAGTTGACCTTCGCACTATAGTGTTGTTGCTTTTGACGGTTTCTCACACTATAATAAGGTCATTTATGAAGCAGTAATCCGTGATGCAGAACCTTATTAAAATAAGATTGGCCTTCATATTGTCATTAAAGTGTTCTGTGAGTATCATTTTTTCTTAAATTTAAAATATTTTTGGATGAATAAATTTAACATTGTTGGATTAATAAAGATTTGCCATTAGTTCTAGATCTGGCATCTCGCTTTCTCTCACAATTAATAATATAAAGTTCCAACAAAATAACATTAATTTCTAACACAGTCAAATTCACTTAGTTTCAGACTGTTGTGGTAGTTGCTTCTGGTTTTACATCAGGCAATAGTTTATAAATATCTATAGTCAACCTCAATTATTACGATCTCGGTTATATTGAACTCCTGCTGATAACGAACTGGTAGCAGCATTGGTTCGGTTTGAGTTATTTTAAAAGTAGTAGGATGTCAGCCGTTAGATACAACCCCCTTAGGCTTATGTAATATTATGTAACATTATGGAATAACTAACCTCTGTCCATGCAATTACTTAAAACTTTAATTGAAGCAACGCAAAGAAAAATCGATTAAATATCCTTCATTCCAATCACATTTGTCATATTTAACAGAGATATTCTTTCGATTGAATTTTCTTAATAAATCATGAAAATCGAAAATTTTTTAAATGAGAAATCGAACACACAATTTCTATCTGTAGCTCGTTGCATCTTTGGATTGTTTTGTCTAAAATAAAATAAGTAATAGCGCTTTCGTTTTGCGGGTGATCCCCTTTCGAGCACAGTTCCAATTTTGATTAGTAACGGGTGCCGAGAAGTAAGTGAAAAACATTTGTATGGGATTGAATGGGTAAAAAACATATACTTTTAAAAATCTCAATATTTGCCAGGGCATCAGCAATCATGACAATATGGCTAACCATTCACTAGTGTTGGGTCAATACAAGGTTTTGTTTAAATGAATCGAAAATAACACGCAAACACAGCAACGCAAATTTAAAATCCGACCTATTAAAATCAAGTAAACAACACTAAAATAAGAGGGAAATGTAATTAAATATAATTTTAAAAAACATAAAAGTAAATTAAAATAATAACAGAAATTCATCAAGATCCGCATGAAACTAACATAGAAATAACAAGATAAGATGAAAATTAGACCAAAATAGACTAATTTATAAAACTGTTCAAAAATAAAATATTTCTAAGTAAAATATTCAATTTAAAAATAATAAGAATAACTTATCTATTTAATGTAAGAAAATGGAAATATTAGAATTAAATATTACAATTAAAATCAAGGTCAAATTTTGTTTTAACGCATAAAAAAGAACACGCAAGGTTAGGGTCACAAAATAGGTATATATACCGATTCATTTTTACAGAATTTACTCACATTTTCCGTGCGAAAACTATTTTTCCGAAGTAAAGTTACTAACGCTTTTTCTTTGAAAAATATCTTTAGAGCAATAATTAGCCAGCGAGAACTTTCAACGAAATTTTGGAAGATCGACTTGCACGACACGTCCTTAAGTAAATTACGAGTAAGTCCTTACTTGAGGATAGTAGAAGTAAATAGCCGCATGAGAGCGGTTTTCTCTATATAGTTATACAGACCGTTTTTATGAGATTTTTATGTAAATTTTATGATTTCAGACTAGATTAGTATTATCTCTTTTTTGAGAAAAAAAAATGTAAAAAACGAAGAAAAAATAATATAGAGGAGTATACTCGTCGATATATTTTTTAAAAAAAAATTTGTGTGCACACCGCTGATAAAAAAATCATCATGCTTACGTCATAAAATAAAGAATATAGGGAAAAAGTCTCTCATACAGCTATTTACTACTTCTCTAAAAATGTAATATTATGGGATATTAAATTTAAATATTCTAAAAATATTAACATAGTAACATAGTTACATATGATTAAAAAATAGAAACAAGAAATATAGATATAGATTATTAAATATATTTTTTAAAAAAAACTTATTAAAAAAATCTTTTTAAAAAAAAATTAAGAATATATTTAATTTAAATTTTAAAATAAAAATGAAGAATGTGTTTAATTTAAATTTAAATGAATTTATAGATATTGATTTAAATAAACTTTTTGATTTTCATATTAATGAAAATGAAGTTGATGATGAAAACTATGAAAACTATGTAAATAATGATTTGGATGAATATTGGGATATTAATGATTTAATTAATACAAATTTAAAATGGATTAATGAATTATTAAATGGTATAAAAATTGAAATATGAAATCAAATCAAAAATATTGTGAAATATGTTTTTTATATATGCATAGAAGTTATATTTATAGACATGTTAAAACAAATAAACATTTAAAAAAACAAAGAAGATTTACAATAATTAAGTTCAAAATTACCTGATTTTCCATTGTATAAATATCTATATTTCCTAAGTAAATTCTACTTAAATCTATATCAGTATAATTTGTATTATATTTCTCCTTTATTTCATCTTTCTTTGGCTTTAATTTTTAAGAATTAATTTTTTGTAATATATTTTTTTTCTTAAAAATTAAGCCTAAAAAATGAAAGAAATAGAAGAAATCAAAGAATGAATTAGTAATAATATTATTAAAATATTATTGCTATTTATAATAATATCATTAATGATTTATATTATATTTTATTTTGAAATATATATACCACCAATGCTTAAAACTATAAAAGAAAATGTAACTGAAGCATTGCAATTTAATGAATATAAAAATATATTGACGGGTGAAAATAATGAAAATAAATTAATCAATGAAAATAATCAAATAAAGAAAATAAATAATCATTTTATAATTTATGGTTCCACAGAAAGTGGTAAAACAACTTTTATTAAGAAATATATTAAATTTAATGATTATAAATCAAATAATGTACATATATTTTGTAAAGATTTAGAAGAATGCTCTAATTATAATAATGCACATGACGAATTAGATTTAAATCTTTTAAATAATATGAATGATTTTCAAGGAACTGAACATTCTAGAACATAATTAATTTAGATGATATAGTAAATCTAATTAATCAAAAGACTATATAAGAAATATTTACAAAAGGACGACATCTTTATATACAAGTTATATTTTGAGCTCATAAGGATGTTGATAATAAAATCCGGGAAAATGTTGAGATTATAAAATGAAAAATAATAATGATAAAATATATGAATTTTGTAATCAAAATGTTGGACATAAAACAAATTATTCTAGACATTTAAGAGAATATCATAGAATTATTAATTTAAATTTTATTATACCAAATTTAATAAATACAAATCGAAAATGTAAAAATGTACAAAAATAAGAGAATTAAAAGATTTTTATAAATCTAAATATACTTGTAAAGAATGTTTAATATTAAAAATAAAATGTAATGAATGTGGTAAAATTATTTCTAAAAATAATTTTAATAGACATGAATTAATTCATAAAACTTGTGTTTATCCAGAAACATAAATTAATTATGATTCTGTATGATACCTATAGTCCATTATCCTCGATTTAACATAAATTCTTACATAAAAATAGGAAATGAGGAAATGAGAATCATAGAATCATCAGAATTATTATATTCATAAAAAAATAATGATACCTGGAATTTTTATATTTTTTTTAATTATTTTAGGAACGATAATTATTTTTTTAGTATTAGAAATATTATATTTCTAATTATGATTTTTATTTAGAAGATAGATTATTATTTGATAAACTTAAAAAATAATATATTTCTTAATTTATTTTTATATTCTTCTTTTAATTCCTTTTTAAATCTTTTTTTATTTTTATCATTTTTATTATTATTAAATAATTTTATTTTATTAATTGTATTATTTATTTCATTAATAATTTCATTTGATTCTTCTATTTCATTTGTACTTAAAATTCCATCAGATAATACTTTTTGTTGATATAAATATATATTATTTATTCCTAATGATAATTCTTCACATATTTCTCTATAAATCTTTTTTGATGTTAAACTAATTGAAATACTTTCTGATAAAAATAAATATAAAGCTTTTGTTCCACCAAATGTTGATGAAATAATTATTGATACAAATGGAGCTATTCCAGCTGTTCCAACACTGCTTAATACTGTTGTTGAAACAGATAAAATTCCAGCTATTGTAACACGTGTTAATTTTATTGCTGAATCTGGTTTTGTTCAACGACCTTTAATGTTTTGATAATGTAATAATCTTTCATCTAATTTTTTCTTTTCAAAAAAATTCATTTATACGATTATTATTATTATTTCTTTTGGTTTTCGAGGTTTTGGTTCTTTTAGTTCATTAAGTTCTTTTGGCTCATTGAGTTTATTAGATTCAATAGGTTCTTCAATATTATCAAGTATTGGATATTTCCTTTCTATAAGAACAGGATAAATATCTTCTTCTAAAATTTCATCATTCATTTTTATTAGATTTTTTTAATTATTTTACTTTATTACCAAATATCCCTTTCTGCATTTTTCTTTAAAACCTATTATTATCTTATCAGGATTAGAAAAACCATACATTTCTAAAAATACTTACTTATTTTTTCTTTTACAAAAACAACATCATAAATAATTCTTGATTCCTTTATTTCCCAAGTTTCGATTTTAATATTCAAAGTTTTTTTATTATCAGAACAAAATCTGGAATATTTCCCCTTAAAATTATAAATAACTGCCGAGAATTGATTAGGAATATTTATAAAATCTTGATTTAATTTTTCGTTTTGATTTCGTTTTGATCATTAACAACCAAACCATTATGAGTAATCATAACAAAATATTTTGTTCCACCATGAATTAAATATTTCCCACTAAAACAACATCTTTATTTTCAATTAGAAAACAATTATTACCTATTATTTCTTTGATTTCTTGATATTTTAATAAAGTTGAAATGGAATCATCTCTAATTATTTTTATTTGTTTATTAACATCAATTAAATAATTATTTATTACATCATTTATATTCTTTTGAATTACTGAATAACATTTATTTGTTTTTTCTATTTCATCTTTTAATTTCTTGATTTGTTTATGAAAATCATTAAAATAATTATTTATATTCTTTTGAACTATTTTATTTGTTTTTTCTATTTCAGTTTCTAATTTAATGATTTCATCTGATTTATGAGCATTGAGGATTTTATGTCCATTCATATCAATATCTCCTCTCATTCAATCTCCTGATTCATTAAGAAAATTCACTTCAAATTTTTCGATGCATCTACTGCTAATGTACCTCAAACTATATTAACTTTTTGAATAATTCTATATCCATGAGGGACAGTTCCATATTGTAAAGAATATACGCAATTATCTTGTTTCCCATTTTGATATATTCCTTCAATTAAATCACAAAGAAGATTTATAGATGTAATATTTGAAATATTTATATTCTTTTCACTAGAACAACTTGTAGAATGTTCTTTCCCTGAAAATCCAAGAAAATCATTTAATTTACCTATGAATATAAAAGAATATCCTTCTATAATTTTCATTGAAATTTTAGCTGTAGGAAAATCAATTTTAAATTTAATTGGACTTTCATCTTTATCATTTATTTTAAGATGTTTTTTAATTAATTTCGTCATTTTTTTAAATAAACTATCAAGTTCATATGCTCATAATAAATATAACATCACCAACAAGCAATTTCCTTCCAATTTTATCTCCTTCAGGAATAAAAATTTCAGCTAGAATTAGTTGGCTTTTTTAATACAATTTGCGTTTCTATTTAAATTCAATACAAAACTCTATATTTTAGCAGTAAGAAGATTTGTTGAATCTAATAATTCTCTTTGATTCACTAAGAAACTGAATACTTTATTGTTATTAATAATATGTTCATTCCATACTTCATTTGCTTCTTGTATTTTTTTCAAATATTTAGTTGAAATTGCTGCAGATGCATCAAAAGGATTAGAAACAATAACTTTATAATATTGATCCATTTTTAATTAAATAATTTTTAAGTGTATTTCTTTTGTCTCTGAATTCAAAGCAATATAATTATATCTAATACTCCAATGTTTTTTATAATTATTAAAATCTGATCTATCAATAATATTTGTGAATTGATAATTATACATGTTATCTTGATCTTTTTTTATTTAATTCAAAGAAAATATAAAAATTTAAATTATCACTAATTGATCTTCTACCTAATTCATAATAATTTTGCGATAAATAAATACAACAACAATTTGTATGTCTTGCTCTTATAAAATATGGTTCCATTATTTCTTGATTTTTATCATTAACACAATCATCAAATACAATTAAATTTTTTTTAGTTTATTAAGATCTTCACATGGAACTATATCTGAGAATTTATTACTCATTGTTATATCTATTTCATTTTTACCATTTTTAACATATGAATTTGGAAATGATTCAAATAAATCACTTATTGATAAATCTTCTGGAATTTTATCTTGATTTTTAAATATTTTTAGAATTGTTGATTTCGATAAATGATTTTTAAATACATGATATAATAATTGAAATTCTGGTTGATGAATTGTTTTACTAAATATTATAAAATTAATATAATCTAAATAATTTGGTTATAATAACATTTTTAATAATAAAACACTTTTACCACATCCAGATGAACCAATAATTAACATCCGAAATGAATTTGGTAAGATTTTATTATGATTAAATTTTGTTAAATTATTATTCCAAATAGCAAGAATATAATCCATTTTTCTCATATGAATTTAAAAATATTCCATTCCCAGATTTTTCAATTTTTAGGTTTTGTTTTCCTAATGTTTTTAAATGTTTATTTAATTCAATATCATTATCTAAACTACGTAAATATTTTGTAAGTGCTTTTGATTGAAATTTATCCAAATTAATTCCTTCACCTATTCCATCACCTAAAGTTTTAGATTTAATAAATTCAGTTTCTGCTTTTGCTTTTACTTTTTCTTGTTCTAATTTTTGGGCTTCTTTTGATTTTTAATTATTGTTGAAATTCCAGCAGCTGCAGTAATTCCACCAAACATTAATGGTAATAACGCAGCTAAAGGAAGAATTCCACCTTGTTTAGTTTCTAAATCTTTTATTTGTTTTATTTTTTCTTTTGTAACAAATACTTTTTATCATTATATTTAACAGATTTTGGTTTATTTGAATCAATAATAGATTTTAATTTCATTTGAAATTTTTCATAATCATCTTTATCATCTTTAATATTATTCATTTTTTATCTTATAAAATGGTCATTGAATTTGAATTTGAAAATAAAAAGAAAAACAAAGAAATATATAATGGAAATGCAATTTTTCTTTATCCAAAAGGTGGGAAAATATATTATAATAGTGATTATTATGATAGTGAAGAGTATGAAGGAGGAGAATTAGTTGATGCTTTATTAATTAAAAATGATGATGATGATAGAAGTTTATTTCTAAGAGCTATTAATACAAAACCTGAGGAAATATCTAAAAACTAGTTTTGTGTAATTCTCTTTGATACATTCTTCCTAGAATTTCTTCTCCTTTTAAATCATATATCTTATAGGTAATAGGTTTAGTATCATAAATATTTTTTATTACAAAGATTTCTTTACTCCATGAATGTGTTATTTCTTTTTCCATTTGAATATTCTTGCTCGATCACCAATATTAAAATTTTGGTTTTCATCATCCATAAATTCATTTGCATTATTATTTTCATTTGTAATTTCTTTTATTAAATCAGGATTCTCACTTGCTTCCATTGGACTTGTTTTTATTTCTTTGTGGATTTTATTATTATAAAAATAAATTAAAATTTTAAAACATCAATCCAAATACGATTTCCTCTTTCTGTAAATTTTTTATACATTAGGTTTTTAAGTGTTCTATTGAATCGTTCTATAATAGGATTATGTGATGAACCTTGTGTTTTTTCATCTGATGATTGAATGTTGAATAGATTTTTATATCATTTTCATCTAAAAACTCTTGGAATAATTTTATTGTAGAATTGTTTACCATTAATTTATTAGGAATTCTATTTGGATTTGTTTTAAACATTGATTGGAACGCTTCTTTAATTGTTTCAGCTTTTTATTTAGTAATGGAATAACCCAAGCATATCTAGTATATAAATCTATAATAGTTAAAATATATTTAAAGTTATTATTATTTTTAGAATTAACAGTTTCAATTAAATCAGCTGACCAAATATTATTAATATTAAAAACTGTGATTTTTAAATACTTTTTATTATTTCGATATTCTTTATGTGTAATTCATTCACTAAAGTAGTATTATTTTCTAGTATTTCTCCTTTGCAACCACCACCACCCAAAACTATTTTAGCTTTCATTGCACAATAGCTCTTGAAAATCTTTCTCCAAATGTTGGATTTTGAATTTCATTTAAATCTTGAATCAAATCAATATCTGCTTTATGACTATCTCTTATATCTTCTTGTATGCAATATCATATTTTAATGCAGTTTCATCAACACGATTTATTGGTTATTCTCCTGGTTTTGGATTATCATTTTCATCATGTTTTATATCTAAACGAGTTCCAGGTCCTAAATATTGACCTTTTGGTAAATGATGTTCATTAGGATATTACGACCATGGGAAATCAGGTAATTTTGAACTTAATTGTTGTAACTCTCTTCCTTGTTTATTTGTTTTAACATGTCTATAAATATAACTTCTATGCATATATAAAAAACATATTTCACAATATCTTTGATTTGATTTCATACTTCAATTTTTATACCATTTAAAAATTCATTAATCCATTTTAAATTTGTATTAATTAAATCATTAATATCCCAATATTCATCCAAATCATTATTTTCATAGTTTTCATAGTTTTCATAGTTTTCATCATTTCATCAACTTCATTTTCATTAATATCAAAATCAAAAAATTCATTTAAATCAATATCTATAAATTCATTTAAATTTAAATTAAACATATTCTTCATTTTTATTTTTAAATTTAAATTTAATATATTCTTCACTTTTTATTTTTAAAAAGATTTTTTAATAAGTTTTTTTTTAAAAAATATACCTTGTCGTAAACTCCTCGATATATTTTTTAAAAAACTTACAATTTTAATAATCTATATCTATGTTTCTTGTTTCTATTTTTTAATCATATGTAACTATGTTACTGTTTTTAGAATATTTAAATTTAATATCCCATAATATTATATTTTTAGAGTAGTAGTAAATAGCCGCATGAGAGACGTTTTCCCTATATTCTTTTTTTATGACGTAAGCATGATGATTTATGTATATCTCTTTTTAATCAGCGGTGTGCAAAAAAAATTTTTTTCTTCGTTTTTTACACTTTTTTTTCTAAAAAAATAGATAATACTAATCTAGTCTAAACTCGTAAAAAAGATAATAGTAACCTAGTCTGAGCTCGTAAAATTAACATAAAAATCTCATAAAAACGTCCTGTATAACTATATAGGGAAAACGGCTCTCATGCGGCTATTTACTACTACTGAGCGTATCCTCTGCAAGTGTGATGATGTGAATGAAAATGTATTAATTATGTCATAAATGTCAATTATATGCTTCAAACGAATCAGGTTTCATTTTATTTTTTGTCGAAATTTTCCGTCCCACAGCCAGCACATATCGCAAGTAAATAAAATCCGACACACCATCAGATTATGTAAGAGCGGTTTCTCTGCCTATGATCTGTTCCCACGAGTAACGACGGATACAAAACGTCAATTATTCTATCCTATAGGAGCGTCGGGTAGATCGAGAGTTGTATAGGAAAGGCAGACCAAAGCTTTCTGGCCCATGATTACACACACACCCAATACGCCCCATCGCTTGCACACACACACACATTTAGTAATACACACTTAATGCATATATCTGCCACTAAGGCCTAAGTAATTGTATGGTAGATATAAGCCCAATGTCATTAATTTAATTAAATTCAAAACAGTTGAAATAAGTATAAATAAATTAAAATAAGTTGAAATACGTTGAAAATAATTGAGATAAGTAGAAATGAGAATATATTGGTTGGTGTTATTAGTGAGTGTAGGCCCCGAAAGCGTGTGGTCTGCCTTTCCTATACTACTTGTAAAATGAATCAAATGAATAAATTGAATAAAACGAACAATCAAATGAACAAAATGAATCAAAGGAACCAAATGAATAAAATGACTTTGAATGAATTGAATAAAATGCTGAATTGAACTAATGCTCGGTGAGTTAAATAAAAATAATGAAATTAATCCTCGAGATAATAGTCGTGGAAATCGAAATAACTAGTTGCCCAGAAGAGAAATAGTAGAATGGTATACATACGTCTTCATCATCGCACACAAATGGGTATTAAAGCGAAGATAACTTAGACCCAAGTACATATTTCCAGTCAACCATTGACCAGTATGTCTCACTTTCCCGAGCGAAATCTGCATAGTCATAAGGCAGATCCTGAAAATATGATAAGATAAACTCAAGATTACCGAGTATTAAATAATGAACTCACGCTACAGCCATAACCCTTCGGGTGTGCGTGCAAAAAAACCAAATGAAAATCGTGACGTCACACAGACGAGTATGACTAGAAAGGACAAGTAAGGTCACAAATCGACAAACCCTAATTACCTGAAAATGTATTTCATTCTGCAAGATAGAAATAGATCATATTTGATATCCCAACAAGTATCAAATATCACTATTACTGACGCATAACAACCCACAAAATCAAGCTTGGCCGAACACACGCACCTGTACCGCGTAATACTACAGAGCTAGTTCTACTGATTCACCACCACTTGTTTATGGACAGTTACAGCCCCGCATTAAATAAATAATAAGTCGAACGTATCGAAACACGTACAGTTAAGGTTTACCAAATTTCATCGATGACGACCTACTGGCAGCCACAATAAGATTGTCGGTATTCTAGAAATAATTTTCTCATTAACGTAGTTGTGAATATGGATCAAAAGCAAGTTAGAGAGATTTTCTGTGATAAAACTTTGCTGATAAGCTGTAATCGAATGACTTTATTTTTGTTGTTGGTTGAATATAAGCCGAATCAGCAGACAAATATAAATAGAATGTGAATCGTCAATTTACCTTCATTTGAATATGAGACTCATGTCGGACAAAGGATGCAGAAAAGACGACGGACATAAATCCGTCCCAATCTCCCAATAAACGGCAGGAGGATCCAACAGGGCCCCTATAAAAGTTAAGAACTTCGTAATTGCTATTTAAGTTCTCTAAAACCATACATACTTATGCACAACATCGAAACAAATAATCGAGGGTACCGTAGGACAGTAACAATCAAGGACACGAAGACACCGGCCTAGCGGAAGACACGAATTTAATCATGGAAATAAAAGAAATGTAACCCAAATATAGAATTATTGTAAACCAACCATCCCTAATAACACGATCAAACACGAGGAACCGATTATTGGCAGGACGAAGACAGGGTGACTATTCGAGTAGCCCTCGAAATGGCAGCACAATATCGGCAGTCGTTGTGGGATGCCGGTTACAGCCTGACCACGCTTAGAGATGACAGTTGGCCAATCAGAGAGCATAGCAGAGGATACGAGATAGAGGTACTAAGTCTCGCTATCAAGCGCGAACCTGGCCAAAACTTCGTCCTGGAGGCACACCAGCGTACAGAGTTCTCTCTTTATCGTCTGGAAGGAATCGTGAGGAAGTTCCAGTGGAAGGCTCGAATGGCCCGGAGACATTTGGAACAAATAAATGCGGCCATCACATCCGGAGAAATCCCAAGCATCGATGGGCATGCGCCAAACTACTGTGTGTCATTCAAATTGAAAGACCCAGCGCTGACTCGAATGCGAGCGCCTACCAACGTGATCTTACCTGCACAGTTATTCAATGGGTCGGTTCGGCGCCGGATATTCGACCAGAAAGATGAACACTCGTATCAGTGTCATTACCCGACGAGAGTGGGACAGGACCGCTTTATAAAACTTTTCCGAGATAGAAGATCAGGAACACCTTTTTAAGGAATGATTCGCCAAAAAACTCAATAGACATTTTGTTATTAATAAAATTATCTTTTGTTACTTCAGTTTATTTTTTATTGATTCCTCAAATATATCAAGGAAAGAACTCAAAATTTCATTAATAATGAATATGAACCACTATGACAAGAGAAAATTAAAATCATAAATTTGTAGAGACCATAGTTTACTTAAATCATTTTGAATTACGATGTCGATACTCTCACATTGAGGAGTACCTAATAACAATGAAAATAACTATATCTATTATTACAATCATTTTCTTCAAATATAGGCGCAGTCCACGTCATCAGTCAGGAAATCATCCATTTACGTTAATGGGGATCTCCAAAAATCAAATCAACCTAGATCGAACCGGGACGCGTGAAAAGTTATACCAAAAGATGAACGCAGCTCAGCGCGGCTGGCGAGAAGAACGACTGATAGTGCAAGCTCTACACACTCAAATTTGTGGCCTAAGGGTGGCGTTAACTACCAGTAAGAGGGCAACGCAGTTATCTATCCCCTAGTTTTCACCCCAACTCAATTGGCCTACCGTGAACGAGAAGAACACATTCAGACGACAAGACTAATCGATCATGTACACGTCCTGGAAGATCGGAACGTCGAAGACGGCGTCGACAAGTAACCAATCAACCCAATGGAAGTTTAAAGGAGGAACGAGAGACCCAGACGAATATTTTTGCAAATGAATGATTATTAACATTGTAGTAATATTAAATAAACAGTGTCATTTAATTTTTTCGATAAATATTGTTTTTTCCAATTTTGATTTAATGGCGATGGAGTTTCATTAGGCAAAGATAAGCGTCAGGAAAGCATCATCCAAAAGTTAGTGACCAAGCACTATAAGTCGAGTATAAGCCTTCTAAAGGCCGCTCGCTGAACCCAACCGAAGGCCGGGCCTTAGCAGTTTTAGGAATAAAGCTCACCTTTGGCGGTGTCGGAACCATTGGTTACAATACCATGGTTGCCTAGCAGCGGGTAACCATTGGAGGGACGAAAGGTTGTATGTCAAGGGTTCAAGCTTAAAAATCCACGAACCTCACACTAGTAACCACCCATTGGAATACATTTAAAACGTATTTATGTCGTGTACCTGATGCGTTTCTTGCTGATTTTTTTTATTTTACATTAAGTGCTTTTCATTTGATTTGTTATTGTCTTTCTTGTTGGGCAAAAACTAATTAAGCCCATATTTGTTTAACCAGCACGATAATGCCTGTGTTTTTTTGAGCGGGAAACCTAAATTTAAAAGGAAAATGTAAAATTAAAAGAAAAATATAATAATTAAAAAAATTAAATAAAATTTTTATACGAAAAAATGTAAAAATTTAATAATAAAGGAAAAGGAAAAGGAATTAAAAAATTATATTTTAAGAATATTCTCGAAAATTCCTTGTTTCTCAAAAGAAAATCTCAGAAGAAGAATTATTCTTTCAGTACGTTTTCAAATTTTATATTTATATTATTACTCTCGAAATCATTACTTTGTTTATTAAATTTTTGCATATTCGAAACAGTCGGGACAATAAAGTAAATAATTGTTTAATTCATGTTATATGCTATTTTTATTCATTTATATGCATCGATATTTTATTTATTAAAAATAATATCATTTATCTTCTTATTAATTTTTTTTACGGTATTGAGATGTTTCCTAGGAGTAACCTTTTATTATCACCCGCTGAGAGTTTTATTTGCGTGCGAACTTCCATCACGAGGAATAAATTCCAAACAAAATTGTAAATAATTTCATTTTTTTGTTTGTTTTTCTGTACACACCATAACTAACATGCTGACAAGTCAGTAAAATGAATCTTTGTTACCCCGTGGAACCTGTAAAGAAAGCAGTAGCTGGAACCACTCAGTATTCTCCCTTCCTAAATCCTATTACTCAACCCTCAAAAAAGTAATTTTGAGGTCCTGGAAAAGGTCTAAATATAAAGGTCAACAAACGAAAAAGGAAAAATATTAAAGGAGTTAAGGCATACCATGGACAAAATTAAAAGCAAACCAAAATCGAATGTAGGATAGCTGACAAAATGAATGAAATTACTAATTTACACAAATTACAGCTAAAGAGACACCCGAGTAATTTTGATTTTCGAAGACATCCGAATTATTACTTCACAATCGATCTTAGACGATAATAATTGATAAAAATGATCCCAAAGTAAGCCGTAGGAGTTTAAATTTGTCAATGATTATACTCAACCTTTTAGAATATTATTATTATTATTGTTATCATTTCAATACTGTCATCATAATCTTATTGAATTTAATGTTAACGTTGAAAATTTTATATTTATTTCGATTTTATTTATTATCATGAACGGGAATTATCAGACGAACCGCATAAAATAAACCTTACATCATTTTAGTTTTATATTATTTTATATAATTTGATTGAGTTTTACTCTGATTTTCATCTCAAACTTACTATTAACATTAGGTGCGGGTTAAAAAGGTATCTCGTAGTTAATAAAGATATGCAACCAACTTACCTTAAAAGGAAGGGTTGAAGATTATAAACTTTACAAGTTACTTGCAATTTACTTCTCTTTGAATATTTGAAAATTTAATTATTAATATCATTATCATTATTATCATTGTTGTTGTTATTATTGTCATCATCATCAGAGATTTGAGACAATGAGGATATGTAAAAGCTTGAATTTGTGGGTTTAAACTCAAAAATATTACTATTGTTATCTGGATCCTATTCTTAATTTTATACCATTGCAGTGATATTTATTTCTAACATGTAAAATGAATGTAGTGAATCTAAACTGGGAAAAATCAAATTTAATAAAAAACTAATAAAATCCATTTACAAAATTTTATAAAATTTTATCAATCTGAAAATAAAGCGTAGGTAATAAATAAAGTGCCGATTAAAAAATTTTATTTAAAAAAAAATAAAAATATATCACCAAGGTAAAAAGATAATTAAAGTTAAATTCCATAATTATAAAATCCTCGATTGCGTGCGTTTTGTCCCGGGGTTGGATCTGGAAATTCTGCAATTGAACATTAATAAAATTTGAAATAAATCAATAAACATACCTTGTAGGGAGTGTTCATGGTGGAGAACAATGTCCGTGGGGATCCGATTCCTAGGAAAGCCCTATGATAAATTAAAAGTATCTAAAAATCAATACCTACTTTTATTATAGAAATTGGAAATACTATAATAAGTTGCCATGGTAATAAGTGGCAAGCAAAAGGTTACTATTAAAATGATAATAAAATGTATAGTATATATTTGAAATATCTCTTAGATTTTTGATTTTTAAGGGTTATGATGAGAATGGTAAATTAATGGTAAATATATTATATGAATCAAAATTTAATCCTTTACTATATAGTTAATAAAATTGATTAATGCTATTTAGATACTATTAAATCAATATTTTATGGATTATAGTATATTTCACTTAGGAATATTATGGAAATGTTTATAAATTTCTTTGTAATCACGATTATTAATATTATTAATATTAATATTATTATTATTATTATTATTATTATTATTATTATTATTATTATTATTATTATTATATTATTATTACATTATTATTACAATTATTATTATCACTATTATTAATCTTATAATTATAATCATAAATCTTAATAGTCATTTTTGTAATTATTATTAATATAATCTGTGGTATTGTTGTTTTTTTATTATTATTATTATTATTATTATTATTATTATTATTATTATTATTATTATTATTATTATTATTACAATTATTATTATCACTATTATTAATCTTATAATTATAATCATAAATCTTAATAGTCATTTTTGTAATTATTCTTAATATAAACTGTGGTATTGTTGTTTTTTTTATAATAATAATAATAATAATAATTATTATTATTATTATTATTATTATTATTATTATTATTATTATTATTATTATTATTATTATTATTATTATTATTATTATTATTATTATTATTATTATTATTATTATTATTATTATTATTATTATTATTATTATTATTATTATTATTATTGATTCCATAATTACTGCTATCACTATGATTTTGAGATTATTATTTGTATTGTTATTAACATTATAGTTATTTACCGTTATTGAATGTACTGATCATCAATGACATGATGGCGATGATTTTATTTATCATTATGGTAGTCATTGTATTATTATTATTGTTATCAGTGTTGTTATTGATATCCTAACATCAGAATGATTGTCCTTATTAGGAATATGAGGTAACCCAGGGTGTCCCCAATAGTGTTCCTACTGGATTGGCCATGTGTCATGTATACGAGCACTGTTGTAGAGACCTCCCCAAAATATAAAGCGGATAAAATATAGACGTCCTCATCCCTTCCCTCATCCAGGAGGAATAATAAGGCCCCTAAAAGAATGTTTTAATAATATTTCATAGACAAATTTAGAGATTTATCTTGCCTAAAATTAATTGTAGTCAAGCATTATTAGAGATAGGCCTTGTCTATTCATTATTTATTCTAGTGGAATCAAATAGGCAAATGATCGAAATATTTCGCAAGGACATCGAGCAGTACCACCAAGAAGCGATGACCAAAAATCAAAGAGCCGAAGCTCTAGTGCCTAGGTGTAGGCACATAGAACAGACGTGGCTCCGACCCGAAGGGATAACCAAATTGAGAGCTGAGATCGAAGCTCTGAAGACAAAACTAATCCAAAAGGACGAGGCTTTGAGACAAGCCGAACAGAAGATTCAAACACAAGAAAGAGAAATTACAGAGCTTAAATTAAAAGACGAGATCCGAACTTGACTAGTACAATGTGGTACTCAACTATTTGCCGAGCAAGAGGCGATAGTCATTCGCAATGTTGTTGGAAAAGACATTGGAGTGAAAATAATCACTCCCGGAACCTCGCGCCAGCCAGAGGAAGTGCTGAAAAGAAACCGACAGAGAAATCGGCCTGGCAAGAAGGATCGTGAAAGGTTGTTCAGATTAAATAAGGCTCGTATGGTGGGCCACATACTTAACGCAAATGGATTTTGAGTACCCATATTAACAATTTGAAACTTTAAAACATTGTGATATTTGTTTTGATGTTTTATTCAGTTTGAACTATTAATAATAATCTTCTGTGTTTAATTTTGATTTTGTGATTAAAAATTTTGAAACAGTTAAACAATTGAGATGGGGACCATTGAAATCAGAGTACGATGTCTTCTATGACAGCTCGTGAACCCAACTAAATATTAGGGCATTGGTAGTCTTTGAAAAGAGTCTCACCCTTTGCCAATATTCAACCCACTAGCACACAGTACCAATGTCAATTTTTGACGGGTTGCTAGCGGTTAAACTTCTTATGCAGGCGCTTGGCGGGATTAGTTAACTCTTTAGCTTCAATAACATTCTTTTTTACTCATCAGTGCCCACCATTCTCATGATTTTAAGTGTTTACTTAATGTTATGTCTGAGATTTAAAATTCATTTCTAAATGTGTTATAGGAGATGAATGTAATAAATTATTGGAATCACGCAAACGTATGCTTTATATTGTGTTCTATTCTGTGTAATTGTTACGGTAATTTAGAGTGCCAACCGCATAATTATACGTTTTTGAGTACTTATAATATGTTGGGGTATTACGAAAAAAGCACAGTAAAATCAATAAAACACCAAAATGATAAAAGTGCAACATTAAATAAAAAAAATTACAAAAATTCGAAAGTATTATTGATCGGTGGAAATTGGAATGGTTGAACCCCAAATTGAGAGACGAGTTCAGAAATAATAATGAAAATTTAGTGAAGGGTCCCTAGAAAATAATATAAGACAAAAATAGAAATTAATTCAAAAAATTAATTACTAATGGGAAGCCCGAGTCAATGGGAAGACCGATGCAATGGGAAACCCGAGAGATGAGGAAAACCCGGCGTGTAGAAGAAATAATATAAAAGGGTAAATTGGTCTAAACAATATTAAATTGGCGCCACTGATCTATGGAGAGGTAATTATTTCATAATTTGTAATTTAGTAATGGAGCAAACGTTGTTGACAAATGTCGGCTAAAGTGGTCTGTGGGAAGTAATCATTTTTAATAATTTAATAATGTAGCAAATGTTGTTGACAATCGTCTGAAAACAGTCTGAGCAGGAGTATAAAAGGAAAATGGAAAAACACGAAATGGTCAGTGGTCGAAGCAAACGAGTAGTGTAACCAGGTCAGTAGAAGAATCTAAACCCAAGTAAAGTCAAAGTTATCTATCAGAAAGGGTGATTATCCATTGGATAACCTACACTACGATAATCAAATTTATACGGTTGTTGAAGGGTGCAAATAAATTAGTGAAATTGTGATTACAAAACATTGAAATAAATCGGATTGAGTTGTAACTGTGATAAAGTGCAAATAAAATTATTCTGTGTTGGGTTTGCTTATTTGATTCGAAAAGGACACGAGGAGTTAGAGGGAACCGACTTTCAATAATAATAACCCAGCAAACATTTACGAAACATTGAATTAGCAAATTATCTTTCAATTTTGTCTCGTATTTTGAATGAGAGTTAAAGTAAAATTATTTTATTTAAAAATTAAATATAATTGGTTGTTGCAAATAAAATATATAAGTTGTGTGAAAAGACATAATAATTATTATCAATTGAGTATTGTTTGTTTGACATTAAGGTTATAATAAAATTAAATTGTTTCTTCTGATTAGATTTTATCTATAAATATCTATGAGATCAATTTTAAATATTTGAATAAGTAATCAAAAATTAGAATGTTTTATATTATTGAGTAATATGAATTGAGAATTTTTTAGACTTATCAGTGACAAATTAAGAGTCAAAATTGAATTGCTAATAAATTATTCCAAGTCAAATAGTTCCCCGCCTCCTTTTTCAATTTAACAAAGACCTTTTATCATTTTTTCTAATTTAAAGACTTCTTTATACTTAATGTTCACAATAATTTGTATTAAAATTGAGTGGTTGGCTGAATTTTTGTTTAAATTATACTGATTTTTGGACATTCAAAGGTCCAGAAATTAATAAAACTTCATATTTTGATCAATCATGATCAATCCACCGTGGAGAACACGAAATCTTCGAAGTTTACACAAAGGTCGAATATAATAAAAATCAAAATAGTAAAAAACGTTTTTTAGGATATTTAAAGTTTTGGAAAATTTTTTTAATTAAAAAATTTTGTATTGCGTTGTAATATTATAATTTACGTGTCAAACGAAAGGAGAAACGCATATCTATATAATGAAAAAAACTATTTTTAGTAATTAATTGAATTTATTTATTTTTATTTATTATTTATTTACCAATTACACACTGGCACGCACTAAACAAGCCTAGACCTAAACCTTTCACTTTGACCAATGAAGAATTCCATGGCCTTTCACACTTTTTGATAATCTTTGCCTTCAATAAGTTTCAAACTGTTTGTCCAAGACAGGATTTTGTTTAAGTGGATCGGAAATAGTATGCAAACACAGTAACGCATATTCAAAATCAAACCTATACTCACCAACTAAACACCTTAAAATGAGAAAAATATAATTAAATATAAAATCAAAGAACATGAAAGCAAATCAAAATATAAACAAATACGCACGAAATTTACATAAATATAATATAACATAAAATTTGACCGAAAAATGGACAATTTATAAAAAATAAAGAATTATTGAATAAAATAAGGAAAAGTGGAATATTTTTAGTATAAAATATTCAGTTTAAAAATTATAAAAATATAATGTTCATTTAACTTACGAAAAATAATAAAGTTAACTTTAACTAATATAAATAAATCCAAGGTCAAATTTTGTTTTAACTCATCAAAATTTACAAACAAGGTTAGGGTCACAGATTAGGTAAATATACCGATTCATTTTTCTAAATTTCAATCACTTTGTGAGCAATCATTTTTCCTCGCAAAAAGCTTAGATCGTTTTGCCATTAAAACTACTATTGTTCATTTAGAAAAGTATTAGTCAACGAAATTCTACATTTTGCGAAACTATTGACAGAATGGATCGAACTAAAGTGTTGAAAATTTTAAGTAAGAACAAAGCTCTATTGAAAGATGTGTTAACATGAAGTGATGATGTAAACCTGTAATGTCTATGATGATTCAAATTATATTAAAATCTACATACTAGTCGAGACGTGTAAGAGCAGGTATATCCGCCAATATCTCGTGTCCGTGAAGGTCTAGTCGTGCGTAACGACTGATCCGAATGTCAATTATGAAAATTATAAGGGTAGAGGGAAGATAGAGGATCAATCTTTTGGCTGGCCCTCTGTCATCCCTCCTCCGAAAAATCGACCTAAAATCTCATTTACTTATCAGCGCAAAATCTCTAACATCGAGTTGTTTGGTGGGCACTCATAAAAAATCATAACATCAACATAAATGTTTTAAAATCAATATGAAAGGAGGTGAGATGAGTATTGTGCGAAATCTTTGCAACGATACAATTTTTAAAATTAAATGTATTGTTGGACGCACAGGAGTTTGAACTGCGGTATCATCCATTTCACCTATCTGACTTTCACTTGCAGGTTCTAGGGATGCTTCCCCTGATACGTCGCACGATTTTATTAACCATTGCGCACCCATGACCGAAATCATGTAGGAACTGTGCGCAACAGCCGAATGCCATTCGAGCAGGTGAGCGTTGCTACCAACACTACTCCTCGAAGGACCTTCGTCTTTCCCGGATTACTAGCTGCCGCTGGAAGGACTTACGCTGCTACTGACACCCCCATATTAAATTCCTGATTTCCACCTAATCCCGTTAAGAAAATCATGGGAAATAATTATGTCCAGTATACACATGCAAGCACCTCCGATCTCCATCGCCGCCAGTATTCCATTTTGCGAGTTAGGAATAAAGCGAAATATCATTTAACAACAACAGCTACAAACAAAAGAAAATTTAACAAAACAAAATATCAGGAGACATGATAAAAATGAAAATGTATTGATTAAGACATAAATTGAATCACGTTATGGGACAACAAAACAAGAAACAGATTGTTAGTAACATCGATACTCTAATCTTCTTCCGCGTCCATATCTGTTGGAAGGCATCTTCTCTTTGGTGGGCGATACGGCGAAGGATCTCCTCGATAATCATCGATCCTTTGCGAGGATGGCCCTGCGATTTCACCTCGAGGGCCGACATTGGGAACTTCGCCGGTGAGAATGGCGATTTCGTCAATTCCCAAGTTTAGAAGATTCAGCGCCCGTACCACCTGAGGCGGTTCATTCTCCTCATCCACTAAGTTGATGTGGATCGATTCCGGGGGTGAGGAGAACATAACCCGCGGGGCATAGCAGACGTCCGGGTCGAGTTCTGGTATTATTCGTTTTCTATGTTTTAAAATTTAAATAAATTATGTTAGCATTATTTTCTTTTATATGTTTTCAAACAAAAATTTCATAGGTCCTTGATTATAATTCAACTTAACTCTTACCCCTGCTACCTGTTATCTACTTTTGAAAATTCTGTTCGAACACAAGAAAAATTCTCTCTGATCAGCACGTGATCCAACCTAATTTCCCCCTAACTGGAGTCATCCGCACTTCCCGTGATTTTAAACGACTCGCCCCGGCCACATTTTCAGCAGCCGCCTCGAGTGTACAACGGCGCCCTGCGTAGCGGTCCCGTGCACAAAGCCGGAACCGACTGCGAACTGCCGAGGGGTTCACGAGGCATGACCCACGAGCTCAACTAAGGGTTTTCACCCACTAGCCGGCACACGGTCGGTCCCATGAACCATCTATTGCCATACAATAATTATATATAAATTAGAGGGTTCGAACATATATATGTAGATATGATATTATCAAATAATGTAATGAAACGTTACCCAGCATAAAGTTTTAATTAGGCATAAAATTTACATTAACATAGAAAATAGAAAAACCGTAAATAAAAATCCTTACGTTCTGATTGAAATCGCTATTATCGGAGGATTCAAAATTTTTAGTTGAAAGTGTAAGTTGTTAAGTTAAAAAAAATGAAATTCATCACTGTATATATACTAATTTCATGCGTGTGTGCGACCAATAGGCGATTTTTCGCCATTTTTAGGGCTTTTTAATTATTTTATTACTTTAAAATTATTTTTATTATTTTTTGTATATTTTTCTTTATATTTTGGTATATTATATTTGGATTTTATTTTTATCATTATTTTCTTGTAATATTATTTTTAGCCCTTTTATTTGTTTTCTGGCCGCCACTTGTGCCTATGTTTTTTTTAAACCTTATTTGCAAGGTTTTGGCAGTTTATTTTATTTCTTTGTATGTTTCTTTTTGATTCTGTGGGCATTTTTCTGAATTTTAACTAATTATTTGTTTTATTTAATTTTTGTTATATTTTTAATTTGTTTTAATTATTGTGTTGTTTATTGATTTTTAGTATCTTTGTGCGGTGCATGTTTATGTATAGTGATTCGTTCCATTACTTCCACTCTTTGACTTTAATTTTTATTTTTATTTTTTTTTGTTTAAATTGTGGCTCTGAGCCCAACAGTATTATTGTCATGCTTAGAGTTGGGTGTGTCGCGGCGATACAGGTTTTCTTGTTTACATTCTAATTTTTATTCTCTTTCACACTCTACTGCTTATCTTTACAATACGCAATTAGAAAGTAGAAAGCTCAGAGAAATTTTATAAACAAATTCAACTGCGACTAAGCATTCATCCTTAGTTAGAATTTCAGTACTTTCGAAGATAGAGTTCTGTCAATAGTTTCACAAAAAGGTTTTCTCAATGAACAATAATAGTTTTACTAGTAAAAAACGGTCTAAGCTTTTTACGAGGAAAAGTAATTGCTCACAAAAGTGATTAAAATTCTGTAGAAATGAATCGGTATATATACCTATTCTGTGACCCTAAACTTGCGTGTAAATTTTGATAAGTTAAAACAAAATTTGACCTTGGGTTTATATGTATTATCTAAAACGAATTTTTGTTAGTTTCTTAAATTAAATGGACAGTATATTTTTATAATTTTTTTAATTAAATATTTTCTACCAAAATTATTCCATTTTTCCTAATTTTATTCAACAATTCTTTATTTTTTAAAAATTGTTCATTTTTCGGTCAAATTCTATGTTATAATGTTATTTTTGTGTAAATTTTGTGCGGATCTTCGTGCGTATTTGTTTATATTTTAATTTACTTTATGTTCTTCGATTTTATATTTAATTATATTTTTTTTCATATTTCAGGGTGTTTAGTTGGTGAGTATAAGTTTGATTTTGAATATGCCTTACTGTGTTTGCATGCTATTTCCGATCCACTTAAACATAATCCTGTCTTGGCCCAACATAGGTATGTCAATTAGTTGTCAACTGGGGACCAATATTGGAAGTAGCTGGGTTGGAAATTCGTTAGGTATGGGTCTGAAAACCTGAGTTCTGCTACTGCAAAAACCAATCACTGGCAGTGTCTTGTCAAAGTAATATCCTTGTGTACTTAATCAAATCAACCATGCTGGATTTAGTCATCATTTGGTTATCCAACCGCGATCTCCTTTTGCAGTGATTTTCAGTTCTTCGTGGCTCATCGATTTAGTCCTCAAAAATCCTTATACAACTTATCATTGATCCTATATGGCTTACTAATTTAGATTATTAATTTTTATCCTCATGAAATTTTGTCCGAATTTATTGGTAGTTTTGTCTTTACTTACTAAAATGTGTCCATTTTTAGGTTATTGTACGCTTTTATTAGCCAAATATGGTCCATTATTTATGATCGGTGTTTTATTCATTTTTAGGTTAACTTTGATCATCAGGTTCAGATGGTTGATAGGTTCTCTAATGTTACTGCATTCATGATTCTTGGGTTTATACTTAACATAACTATTGGGGGTACCCTGAAGTCCTATCGGGGATTCATTTTTGTATACTTACTTTAGGTATTCTTAAATCGTGATGGTATTGATAATTGGTTCCTTCAGTTTATGTTCGCTACAAATTTAATGAAACTCCTTTTTAGACATCCCTCCCACAAATTATGAGTGAATATTCCTCGACCTGTTAATTAATTTTTATTCAATAACTTTCCTTTGTTAAATTCAGTATTACGTTAAAATTACTTATCGTATATTTTAGGTATTTTTATTTTACATAAATTTAGGTAATAAACACACTTATTAATTGTTGTAACTAATAGGCCACACTCTAATTTTATGATGTTTTTTTAATTCTGAATTTTACATAGTTTACTCAGATCGTTGAAGAGATTTCGCTTGTTCCTCTCCTCTCTTTTCCCAGTTTGACCTTATGGGAAATATGTCGTTTTATGAAATTTAAGAGTTCCCACTTAACTACTCGGTGTAGTAAAATTTAGCCGATTTATAGTCATGAATTTTAGGTCGACATTCGGGAGATAGTAAAGGATAACAAGACAAAAGACTACTGCCCCTAGAGAAGTTGGTAATTGATGTTCGAACCCGTCGTTACGCACTACTAGATCCTCACGTGCACAAGTTATAGGCGGAGAGATCGCACTTACACAGCTCAATAATGTGTCAGATTTTAATGTCTTGCAGTATGTTTGGCTGTGGCACAGAAAAATTTCAACAAAAAAGGATTATTGTTCGTTCCTAAAATATATTTGAAGAGCATCACATCGTTAAACACTGGGCATCATATACACGTAATCACACTTCCAGAAGACACACTCAAGTAATGACTCACTTTAAGTTTACTCGGGGGTGCGTCGTAGTAAGCTGATCTTCCAAATTTTCTCGAACGTTTAATTGCGAATAGAAAGTTCTCAATGTAAGAGATTAATTTCTAATAAAAAGTAATTTATAAATTTTCACCAGAAGAACAGTTTTCACAATAAAAAAGTGATTAAATTCTGACAAAATTGAATAGATATATATACTTATTTTGTGACCCTAAACTTGCGTGACCTTAGCCTTGCTGCATTAAAGATAAATTTGACCTTGACCTAATTTTTAATATCTAATTCTAGTTTTATTATTTTCTTGTATTAAATGGACAATATGTTTTCATTACTTTTTAATTGAATCTTTCATACTAAAAGTATTCTATTTTATTTCATTTTTCTAATTAATTTCTTAGTTCTATGAATTGTCCACTTTTTCGGTCAAATTTTCATGTTATCATGTTATTTTTGTGTTAGTTTCGTGAAGTTCTTGGTGCATCTTTATATATATATTATTTTACTTTTAGATTTTTTGACTTTTTATTTAATTACGTTTTTTCTCATATTTTAGGGCGTTTAATTGATGTTGATAGATTTGACTTTAAATCTGAATTGCTGTGTTTGCATGTTTTTATCGATTCATTCAAACAAAATATTCGATGCATTTTGTATTAATTGATTTTACTTTTGCGTTTATTTTTATTTTATATTTATTTTATGTTGTTTCTAGGATTTTAAGGGGCCTTTTATGTGTCGAATATTTGATTTCAGTAGTCTTGGTGCTTTTTTTATGCAATTTACCGATTCAATAAAACAAACCCTACAGTTACCCTGTGTTGGTCAAACAATTGTTGGGCCAGTACAAGCTTTTGTTTAAATGGATTGGAAACAGCACGCAAACACAACACGCACATTTCAAAATCGGACCCTTAAACATCTAATAAACACCTAAAAATGCGAGAAAAACACATAATTTAACATATAAAATAGAAAACATTAAATTAATTAAAATATTAACAAACGCACCAAGATACGCACGAATTGACATAGAAATAACACGATAACAAAAGATTTGACCGAAAAAGTGACAATTTACGAAAATTAAAAGAGTTCATGAATAAAGCGAACAAAAATAAAATAATTTTAATCAGAAATGATTGAAATTAAAAATAAATGAGTAAATTGTAAAAGAAATCGAAAAATAATAATAAATTAGAAATAAATTAGACACATAATTGCAAGGTCAAATTTTGTTTTAACGCATAAAAATAACACGCAAGGTTAGGGTCACAGAACAGGTATAAATACCAATCCATTTTCACAAAGTTTTAATGCATATGCTTTTCACTCAGTGAATAAATTACTTTTTGTCAGAGCAATTTTAAGGAGCAACTCTCGATAACTGTTTTCATTCTGCGAATCAAGTAACTTAATGTAAGCTCTACTTGATCGTATGTGTGGGAACCTCTTGTCGTATGTTGATACGTATGCACTATGGACGAACTATGATGAAATTGTTTCAACAAATATATGTATTATGAAAAAACGAATCTTCAACTTTATGAGTCGAAATTTTTCTGGCCCACATCCACACATCACACAAAGACGATGAAGCGATCAATAGCGATGGACTTTCACCGCCGACCTGAACGAGTAATAAATAATGATCGGTATCAAATAATAAACAATAAATAACTTATAATAATTATATTAACGTTCAACCGCGAGAAAGAATAAATTAAATGTCAGTTCACTCACCCCACCCCGCCCTCGCAAATAATTTACGCATATAAAAGAACATAGTAGAAACTCACATCTCATACCGCGTAAATGAATCACCAAGCAACTAATACCGATAGTGGACGCGTTCGAACTCGAGACCCTTTACGAGATCGGATCTCGAGGAATTATACTCAGATGCCTAGTGAGGAGAGACAATCAGGTAATTTCGCACGCTTCATTTCAAATTTCATCGTAACTAAAATCCACCCATACCAATACTCTGTGGAAATAGCATAAATCACTAACGCCCATGTTTTGCACGCGCAGGCACATCGAGAAAATGATTTGTAATTAAATACTTTCACGTTTAGATCGCAGAGACCCGCATGGCAATTGGAGTGACAATTCTCGAGTGACTCTACAGATCCCGAGCGCTTCCGCCGCTCGATACCGCCAAGTTCTGTGGGATAACGGATATCTGTTATCCACTTATGGAGACTCCAGTTGGCCGAGAAGATCAGAATATCAAGCCGAAGAGATCGAGTTACCAAGTATCGCGATCAAGCGCGAGCCGGGCCACAATCCAGCACGAGAAGCCCGCCAGCGAGCCGAATACGCGGCCATGAAGATGGAAGAGCTAGAAAGAAAGTACCACCGGAAAGCGGTGTTGGCCCGACAACGACTAGCTCAAGTGAACAGAGATATCGCCAGTGGTGCTATCCCGAGCACCGATGGATTCCCGCCAGAATATGGAGTGTCCTTCGAGTTAGACGACCCGAGGCTGACGCAGATGACAGCACCGACTAAAATGGTGATACCGGAGAAACTCGTGCAGTCAACACTTCGAAATCGACTCGGATCTCGTCAAACAGGCGATCATACATATGCAAGTAGGCATCCTCAGTGGAATCCCAAGCACAACAATCGAAGGAGTGAACGTTTTAATGGTCATGAATGAGTTGAATCGATATGTTTTAGTTTTGACGACAATAAATGTTTATGTCTCACGGGTTATTCAACTTCTAGTTTCATAAATTAACTACGTTGACATTAGTGTAACTAAAGAAATATAAAATTTTTACTCCTTTTGCAATAACCTTCTAAATATTTTATAGATAATAAATAATAGGAAAGGACAGAACGTTTTTGTCATTAAACTTGGACCAACCAGAGTATCAACACCAATCAATTAAGACGCATGAGACGCAGCCGATAATACATTGTAAAATTAATTAAGAGAGAGGGTCAATAGGATTGAATCAATATTGTAAACAACTAATCATTTAAATATTGTAATTTTAGAAATGAAAGCCACGAAAATATTGCACCAAGAGCTGAAAGAACTTAGACGAGAAAATCAGCACCTGCACCGACAACTCCTACAACAGAGTCGAGAGATGCAACAGCTGAAAGCCACTTGGGCCGAACCCGAAAAAATGAAAACATTGTACCAGCTCCTCACTGCCGCACAACAGGGCTGGAAAGAGGAAAGAGTGTTGAACCAGGCGCAGCAAACACAAATCAAAGGACTGGAGCTCGCCTTGTCGGCGTGCCAGGAGGGAAGTGCAGTGACTTACCCTCTGGTATTCGCTCCGGCACAATTATCCTATCGCGACCAAGAAAGAGCCCAATTAGTTAACCAGAAGCCCAGATCACACGCTCGACCAGGTCGAACCGAGCGGTTGCGACGACGTGCCCAAGGAGTGACCAAATGAGATAATAAACTCATGTCTGATGATAATTTGATCTGTTTGTCATTAAATAAAAATTGTTTAGTTTATTATGTTACTATTTGTAAATAAATGTAGAAACGAAAAGTAATAAATAGAAAGCGATAAAGGGACCTGAAATAGAAGACGGACATAGGCCTTCTAACGGCAGTCCACTGAACCCGACATAGGACTAACCCTTAGCAGTTCTGATATCGGAACTCACCTTTGAACGTCCTATAACCAGTGGTTACATTACCAACGTTGCCTAGCAACGGGTAACCATTGGCGGGAGCAAAAACTATTTTGTATGTTTGGGGTGAAGGTCATCCACACCACGAACCCCACACAATTAAAAATTGAATCTTTTTTATAATTACTGATAATGCTTTCCCTTGTCTTCATCATCATACATTGAGGAGTCATAATGACAAATGAGCATGAAACCTTCTATGGTAACTCTTAAATCGAAATGTTTACCAGGGTATCAGCAATCATGATAATATAGTTAGCATTGTACTGGTTGCAATCCATTGGGATACATTTCAAACGTCATTTTTGGCAGTCATCCAGGTATTCTAGGAATATTTTCTTTCCTTTTGTGTTTTAATAAATTTTCATGCATTTCTTCTTGATTTTTTTAATTTTACATCAAGTGCTTTTCATTTGATTTGTTAATGTTTTTCTCATGATTTTATTAGTTTACTTAAAGGTTTGTGTGAGATATTTATTTCATTTCTTAATGTTCTCATGATATTTATAACCGCTATGAAAAAACAAATATTAATTAACATGCTCTAAACCTATTTTTGTCCAATACTTTTAAAATCAAAAATCTCAAAAAAGTTTCAACTTGAAATTCGTTCATATAATAATATTTTCTAAATTCATTGTTTTATATTGTATGAAATAATGTATTTGTTTTTATTTTTCTATAATGATTATCGAATTTTAAGAAACTTATAAATGAGTCTGTAAAGTGTTTGAATAAAGTATTAAAATACATCCATAACTTTTATTCATGATATTATTTAAATTAAATTTCGTTTTATTTACTTTTTTAATTAAACCAGCTTATGAAGAGTAACCAGTGTCTTACTGTGTTAGTGAGTATCCATTTCAATTATCTGACTCATCATGTAGCAGTTTTACCGATATCTGCATTAAGAAAGGTTTTAAATATTGAATAAGGAATTATTGAACATAATTGTGTTATAGGAGATGAAGAATGTAAGAAAGTATTGGAATCATGCAAACGTATGCTTTATATTGTGTTATATTCCGTGTAATTGTTACGGTAATTTAGAGTGCCCACCGTCTGATTATGCAGTTTTGAGTAGCTAATTATTTGTACGAAACATACAATTAACAAATTATCTTTCAGTTTTGTCTCGTATTTTGAACGATAATAAAAGTAAAATTATTTTATTTTCATAAATTTTAAAATTAAATATTAATGGTATTATATAAATATTATATAAGTTGTGTGAAAAGACATAATAATTATTATCAATTGAGTATTGGTTGTTTGCCATTAAGGTTATAACAAAATTAAATTGTTTCTTCTGATTAGATTTTATCTATAAATATCTATGAAATCAATTTTAAATATTTGAATAAGTAATCAAAAATTAGAATGTTTTATATTATTGAGTAATATGAATTGAGAATTTTTTAGACTTATTATTGACAAATTAAGAGTCAAAATTGAATTGCAAATAAATTTTCTATTTGTTTTGTAAAAACTTTTGTAATTAAATTTGGTGGTGGGTTAATTGTGGCCAAAAAAATCCAAGAAAAATTATTCTTACGCATACAATTCAATTACAGTATATGTATAATTCACAAAACATTATCACCAATTCCATACAATGAGACATATTCAACACATTAATAGGCACACAGTTAGAAAACATCATGTCATAAAAACAGTCTCACCGACACATTCACGAACACACACGCGTACACACGCTGCAACATTAGGCTTCGACCAAGAACTCAAATATTAAGGTTAAGGAGAACAGTTAAAGGATGGAAAGTTGTTATTAAGTATTTTACAATAGGATGAATCAACAGATATTAGCGGTAAGGCTCCTTTTCTTGGATTCGCACGCATTTTTTCAAAAGGAAAAATTATTCATCATTTATCTATTGAAGTTGACTTTCAGGTTATATCTTGTCAGGAAATACAGCATTCCTCATTTTGGTTATTTTCGGAGTTCGCCTGATAAAGTTCTTATAATAAGGTTCTTATAATGTCCAGTTTCATCGCTCTAATAACGCTCAAATGTATTTAAGTGCAAATAACATTCTGATTTAATATCTTCCACCAAATTGGATATCGTAAAAGAGTTTTTTTTGATGCTCAAGTCAAAATATATTCCAGAAAAGCGTCTATTGTTACGTGTTAATTAAATATTAAATCGCAAGATTATTGAATAGAGTACAAAGACGAATCATGAAAACAACTTTCAAATCGAAGGAAACAAATTTATGTTGTCTTAACAAGGTGTAAACAAAGAAGGAAAAACCGAGGCTTAGAAAAGAAAGGATTTGAAAATGCAAGGTAACGCAAATTTTCGAGATAACGATGAAATGAAAGCGTAAAAGAAAAATATTGAAGCTCCGAAATTAAATTCATGAGAAAGGTTTCAAAACAAGAATAAAAACCAGTTTGAGTTCACGATTTGATAGTTGCTGAAATGGATGAGGAAAAGTAAAACAGGAAATCGCGTTTTGAGTTGAGAGAGTATAAAAAATATATCTCATATTTAATCGACTCGTTGCCAATTTTCAAACTGTGTTTTCACCGTAGTAACTTGACCAGAGATGACGAACTGTTTAACTTTAACCCGCCTATAATTTTATTTCCTGAATTATTCTTCACGTGTTTATTGCCACCTTTTTTCTATAAGCCAAAAAATATAAATATGAGAAATAAACAACAATGATGAAATTATTGATGAACCTTGGGCAGAAAGTCAAGTAGCCTTAAGAGAAGCACTAAATGCCAACTTCTACCACAATACGAACATAGAAGAGCAACAGAGAAAACTCAACAGTATGGAGAGAGAAATAGAAAGACTAATGACACAAAACCTGTGGCAGAGAAATGAAATAGAAAGACTGACGCAAATAACAGAAAACGAACAACCAGAAGACTGAACCGAATGGTTATTTAACCATGGAGAGGAAAGACCGGAACCAGACTCATCTAGTAGTGTAGAATAGAAAGGAAGACGAAAAGTGTATATATGTTAAAAGTATAAATGTATAAAGTAGAAAGAAAATACAAAATAAAAATCAATTTATAAAATAGTATAGAAAAAACAAAAACCAAAATACGTAAAACTCTATGTATAACAGTAGTAAGAAACCAAAAACTAAATGTATATATTGTAGAAAATGAATCGAGAATCAAATACAACAGAAATAAACGAGATTATCGAAATAACCCGAAAACAACTACAGATAAAAGTAGAAACCAGACTTCGATGTGGGTTGTGCACAGAGTTATTAAAAGAGCCGCGACAGACGGAATTTGGATGTAGATTATGTACAGAATGTATAATCGGTCTAACACTAAACGGACCAAAACCATGCCCAGATTGTGGAGAAATAAAGATAGAATCATTAAAAGAAACGCGAGAAGATCGAGCAACCACAAAAGAAATACTCACGATGAAAAAAAAACTGTCTAAACCCACCCTGCTAGTGGAAAGGAAAAATCAAGGACGCAAGCGATCATATAGACGGATGTAAGTATAAAAAGGAGCCTTGCAAACAATGCAAACAACTAATAAATAAAGGCGAGGAAAGACACCACGACGAAACATGCGAGGAAAGGAAAATAAAGTGTGAACACTGCAACAGAACCGAAACGCGGATAAAAATACAGACCGAACATATAAATGTAAAAGACGAAAAAGTTTGCAAGTATTTCAGAGGAATATGTCCAAACCAATGTGGATTAGAAAAAGAAGTAGAGCTCAAAGAACATTGGAGAAAATGCAGTAAAAGAAAAGTAGAATGTCCCTTAAGGAAATGGGGTGCGAAGAAAAAACTGTGAACGGAGAAATGCCCCAGCATCTACAAATAAAAAGCGAAGAACACACAAAAATCTGGATGGCAGCCGTAAGTTATAATAAGCAAAATATCGAGGAGATTGGAATCGAAATAGTATTCCATAAAATCTTAATGACAGATCTTTGACACCAGAGAAGCATTCGAGCTAGCGAGACAAAAAACGACAGATACCATACAAATTATGGAGAAAATAATGGAAGGGATGAAAGAACAATACGAAAAAATGATGAAATTGATTCCTACCGCAGGAGAACTACCAGTCACACCATACCTATGGAAAATCACGGACTTCACCGAAAAATGGCAAAGAACAAGAGACGGAACGCAAATATCAATAATGAGCCCACCGTTCTATTCATGGAAAAATGGATATAAAATGAAACTGAGTGTATCTAGAGGGAGACGGTGTGGGAAAAGGTACACACATATCAGTATTTTTTGTACTGGCTAAAGGAGAATTTGATAAGTTACAACTATGGCCATATAGCAACAAAACGACTCTAGCGATACTATGCGCAAACGATATATCAGCAGAAACATTCAAACCTGCAAGAGGGCCATGTCACAGTAAACCAACAGCAAACGAAGGAATCGCGACCGGAGCACCAAGAATGGCCACACAAGAAGTTATGTGGAGCTATGTGAAAGAAGACACGCTATTCATAAAGATATCAGTAGAAAGAACGGGAATAAGGAAAACGTATTGAGTGTGTTGATCAGTGTAAAGTGTATATAAGTGTAAATATCTATATATGTATATGATGTAAAAGTAGAATCCATAAAACACTAAAATACAGATGCGTAAAATTAAAAAAAACGATAACCACCGTGAACAACCGAAGTTAATTGTAAATTGTAATTGTAGAAAAATGAATATCAAAGAAATGAGCATTGAAGTGAGAACCGATCTTCCAGTAATGATGATGATGCAAATAATAAACGACAAGACGAGCTAAGCGATACTAATAAAAAACGAAGAAATGGAAGCAATAAACAGAATAAAAGTCGAAACAAGAAAGTGCGAAATGATGTGGCAGCAGATACATGATGGACGAGAAAACCAAGAAGACTTAAATACGAAGCAAAATAATAACATAATGTGTCGTATAAAAGAAATATATGAAGAAGGAATAGAGGAATTCGAAAAGCTGGTAAATAAAAAACTAGAACAAGGTATCCGAGAAGAGAAGCGAAGATATGTACTACAACAAACAGCGATAATCCAAAAGACTGAGACCGAAAAATTCCAAGAAAAAGCAGAATGGTGGGAAAAGAAAACCCACGAAAATGACGAACAATTAAAGCAACTAAAGCAAATGTGTGAAATTAACCAGGAACAAAAATGGAAGACAAACTATGAGAGAGTACTGTTGGAATTGCTGAACCAAAACAACAATCAATTAGAAAATGAAGTACAAAAGTTAAGTAACAGAGTGGCAAAAGAAGTGTGGGAAGGTGCAAAAAGACAAACTGCATACCATAGTGAAGTCATAGATACCGCATATGCAAGATGCCTAACAGAGAGGGAAAGGCAAAAAGTAAGAAAACTCCAAACCCAAGTAGAAGAACAAGAAACAGAGATAACTCATGAGAAGGTGATGGTGGAGTTATTAAACAAAAAGGTGGAAGAACTAAAAGACAAGTTGAAAGAAGTAAAGATAGACTACTTCGGAGAGGTAATAGACGCGGCCTATCAACGAAGTCTAACAGACAGCAATTCGAAAAAGGGGAGAATTCCACGCCAGCTGTGAAGAACAAAAGATAAAAACGACCTTCGGAAAAGTTATGTTGGAACTAAATAGCCAAAAGAATAGTCGGCTAGAGGAAGTAGAAGAATTAAACCAAAGATTTTTGAGAAAGATGGAGGAATTAGAGAAAATGCGCGTGAAATACCTTAGCCAAGTGGCAAAGACCGCGTACTATCAATGTCGAGCCGAAGGTGCTGGAAGACGAAACGAGGAACTCAAAGCCAAAATCAAACAGGTAGGAAGTGTACAAGTAAGAGTTCGAGAGGAACTAGAACACACAAAGAAAGAACAAATCCTACAAGTAACCGAATGGTCAAACACGATGGGTAGATGTGAAAAAATGATGAACGGGCTAAAAAAACAGGCAAAAACCTGGAAGCAAAACTACCAAATAGTGGTTAAAGAACTAAAGGAATTACCACAGAAATGGACACCTCTTGACGATTGGAAGATGTGGGAGCAGATATAGGAACGAGAGGAAATCAGAGATATGCAAGCAAAACTAAACCTACAAGAAAGGAGGGAAGAGAACCTCAGAAAGTTCACCACCGTAAAAGTCAACCAGCTAACGAAAACACAAAACGCACTAAGGAAAATAAACGAGGATAAAGAGCAAAGTGACTTACAAGTCGAAATAGAAAGACAAAGGCTAAATTACGCGGAACGAGATGTGAATAGATATAAAGTTATGTGCGAACAAAGGGATATCGCACTACATCGTCAGAAAGCGCTACGAGAAAGTGAAAAGGAAGTCTTTGAAGTAAAAGTAAAGGAGATGCAAACGGAAATCGAGAGGTTAAAAACCTGGGAGAATACGACGATGCTAGAAGCAGAGGTGGAAGATCTACTAGATCAAGCCAACCAATTATTATATTTACTGGATGAGGAACTGTGCACCTCAAGAACGCTACAAGCGAGAATTAACGAGTTTATGAGCACACCTCAAATGATATGGTTGCCATTAGTTCCTATGCCACAACCTCAAGTTACACCAGACAACGAAGGGTGTGGAGGGATTCAACAAACGTATGTATGAAGAAAAGGAGTGGATGTGATGCGTAAAAAAATTGTGAATAAAAAACTAATACTATGTAAACAGAAAAACTAAAAAATTAAGAAAACCAGAAAACCCATAAAAAGATAAAACGAACGAAAAACCATAAAAATCAAAACAATAAAAATAACAAAAAATAATGTATATAAAATTGTAGAAAATGAATGAACAAATCGACGAAACAATGGAGGTAGAAACCAGCGAGACCACCGATAAGAAAGATGTATGTATAAAACCAATAAAAATTGAGGTGGAAAACGAGGATCAAATACCAAAAGAATGTAAAATCGAGGAATTGACAGAAAATGAAAATAAAGAGCAAGAGGAGAGGATAGAAAATATGAACATCAACGTCAGGAGATAGACAGCATCACAAACCAATGGTTTCAATCGAGAAAACTGATAAAGGCACTGAAAGGGAATTTCAATTATCAGATACCAAACGACGAGAACTAAAAGAGGAAAATAGATCCCTAAACCAACAACTAAAAAAGAATCGCGAATGGGAAAAAAAGTAGATGAATAAAAAGGCGAATTAGCAAACAAATGGGCAAACAACGTGCTAGAAGATTACTGGAAAAAAGAAGCCCAAAGAATCAAAAAGAAGTATTATAGAATAAAAAGACTGAACCGAGCGTATAAGAAACTCGAAACGTACGCAGTGAAACAATACCAAAAGGTACAATACCACGAACAACAAATACAAGCGTTGGGAGAAATCAACGAAAAACAGAAAGACGTAATAGAAGGTAAAGATAAAATCATTGCGATAATTCCCGAAATAATAAGTCGTCTCCTGAGAGCAGAAACGCTGATAATAAGCATGCCTGAGATAGATGATAAAAACTAAAGCGAAAACTCCTCTTGTAAATAAAACTGTATAAAATCTTAATCGAATGAATGAATGTATAGAAGGATGACACCCAAAGATAACCTCATTGAGAGACAATCAAAGGCAGATGCGAGATCAAACAGAAGCCCTTAAAAGAATAAAATAATGAAGATCGAATTAAGACTAACCCGAAATCAAAACCTCATGGAACCTTCTTGCAAAGACATTAATCATCAACTATTACAGAAAATAATCCAGCTAAGTCATCTCAAAGAACTCTTGACAATAACAACTTCTCCACCACCCCACCAAATCACAGAAAATCCAAAACCAAGCAACTTCGAAATATTCCTAATAAACCTGGCAGTCGTTGAGACCAGTGCAATCTTAATTATCATAATAATCACCCTAATCATAAAAATCTATCAAAAGTCAAAAAGACAAAGAAAGCACCAAGCCAAACAAAACCCAAACCAAAGTTTACGAAAACTCAAACAAAAAATCTTCATTACCTCAACCTACCAGAAATCAACCCTCCCAATCAAAAATCTACCAAAGCAACCAAATAAAGATGACATTCGTGATCCGAGCCATTAACATCGAATTCAGATATGTATATATATATATATATATATATATATGTGTGTGAACAACTGATAATAACTACAAAGAAATGATGAAAACAATTATTTTTAAAAAAATGCATGATGTAAATAAGACAAATCACCTTATGGTGATCTCATTCCTTAACTTGTAAATTGACCTCATATTAATGTATGAAAGTAATATTTTTTTTTGTGTTATAAGTATATAGATGTGTCAGCCAAATAAATAATAATTTGGACCAAGAAATTGCGGGGCGCCATTTAAACAACCCCGGGAGTGGTTTGTTGGGCTACAAGTCATCTTTTAAACAAAATAAAATGACTATGTAAAATCATGTGGAGAAATTATGAAGATGGCTGTTATAACACAAGCACGCACCGCAAACAGAAATCAAAAATAAAATAAAACAAAAATAAACATAATTAATTAAAACAAATAATTAATAAACTTCGCATACATTTGCATATAAAAAAATAAAAACACAAAACCGCCTATAACCTTACAAAAGAAGGTTTAGAAAATACACAGGCGGAAGAGGCAACCAGAATAAAAATAAAAATCAGCAAAAATAAAAAATGTAAATTTAATAAAAGTAATATTAAAAAATTAGGAAAAATAAATAGAAGAGAAAAATATAAAAATAAATAAAATCCATTAAAAAACCCGAAAAATGGCCAAAAAGGATTCAAAATCCGCTGATTGGTCGCACACATGCACGAAAACAATATAAATATAACAGCCATTTTCATAATTGCTAACCTTTAAAAATCTAAAAATTTGACAAATTTTTGAACTTTGGTAACTTTGTGAACCTTAATTTTAAGTTTTATTAATTTGGATATTTTTCAATATGTTTTCGTAATGACTTTCTAAATTTTTGATTTATCATCATGGATGGCCGTGATACTTTTTAGTATCCGCGACAGGTCCCCCTAAATTGAATTTATTTATATATTAATTTGTGGGAAGTGGTGGGGCAATATTCAATTTCCTCAGTTAATTTTGAGGAATGTTGATGTGTTGCCTTATCGCTAAACACCCTTCGGTGTCTGCCTAGTCCGGTCAGGTCTCGTTACACTGATCGCGGGGTAGGACTCCGTCGTAATTCACCGTGGCGGCCATTGCGAGTTGGTCGGAGCGGTAAGAAATTAACTTACGGGAAGATCGACATAGTTAAGGGAACAACATTCGAACGAATGTTTAAGTAGAAATGTTATGTATTTTTAAATCCTGTCGAAATTGATTATATTGGTGGGATCGACTAGGGTTAGGTATAGAAAAAATGAACAAACCAAGGGAATCTAGATTTTTATTCAAACCAATCATGCTCCATAAGAAATAAATGAACGATAAAAAATTAAAATTAATTATGAGCCGAATAATGACCAGAGCATCGGTATTTTACATTTTTCTTTTTCCAAGTTGATTACTACCAGCTTAACGACAATCAATAATATTACATCACATACCGCGATAGTTAACATTAATTAAGAAATGAATGAAGGATGAGATTGAGTGCAAATTTTTATTAATTATTATTTTTATTATATCCATTTTTTTGGATCATACTAATTCATAATAAGAAATCTTTTTCCGTTTAGCTACTTCTTCAGAAATTTTGTAAATCGTTTTCTCATCAATAGCTACGAAACATTCAGATGAACCCCAACTATCGCATCCCAAAATTATCGCAGGCTAAGAAAATTACAGCCACTAGATCCAACGTCCAGAACGATGATCACATCTCATGCCGACAAGAATACGACAAACTCTTCGCTGAGCACGATCGCACGCTCGGTACGTGGTTCGCTCCCGATGCCGTAAAAGCGTTGCATAAGCAAATGCACCGGCTGACCAGATGCCGAGAAGATTTGATTGCAGAAAATCAGGCTCAAAGAATCATTTTTAATGATCAGAGCGCCGTTCTAGTCGCGTCTTTTACTGATACAGAACTGACCAAGCGGTTAGCCGGCCGTGACCTTGCGGTGAAACTCAATCTAATTCCCGCGAGTCATCTCTCAGAAGGAAATCAAGTTGGTCCAGCTCAAACACCCAGAACCAGCAAGAAGCACCACCCGAGTAAAAATCAACGTCGCCGAGCCGAGGGAATCACGCTGTTAAATAACGCAGCGCAGGTGCTCGAAGAAGCAGCAGCATTGGTCGCCGAATAACACCCAGAGTTCGTCAAGAAGGACAAGAATCCCCCCAAATTAACGAAATCGATGGAATCCACCTCGCAAATCCGTGCCGACGAATCGGACGTTATGATAATCGGCATTAATCTTTCGCCAGTCACCAATCCTACGCCTATAATCGATGAGAAATCGCTGTCTTGGGCAAGTTATTGGATGGATGATTTTGGAGACGAGTTATGTCATTCCGTCACTCAGGTCGGAACCACAAAATCAAACCGCTCCGAAAGCAGAAATTTCCTGTCGATATTGACGAATAAAACCTGAGAACATAGAAATTGAATTATTAATATATGTAAATAAATAATTAAATAAATTTGGCAACGATTTAATTAAAAGATAACGCCAATAAAAAACCTTTCGTACGATATATTTCGATAGCACAGCTATCATCTTCAGGTACTCAAAACCAACTAAAAATATTATGAATTAACATTTAATTTAAACAAATTATTTTTTATTAATTTAATTTTTTAAAAATTAATGTAATTTAAAATTTTCAATTATTTTAATAATATTAAAAAACAAACATGATTTAACATACGTAAACTATTTAAAAACATTCAAAATATTCGTAGTCACAGCACTCTGCACATTAATCTTTGGACCAGACTGAAGAAAAATAAGCCAGTTTCCCGATGAAAACCGATCGATCAAGTATTCCGCGTCAACTCCGGGTGGAATGGACCATGATTATGGGGTTGTTGTCTGAGTTAATTGATTAACTCGTCATAAACTTCCTTTAGGAACACGTCGTATGGCATTGCTGTCCTGATCATGAAATCCAAGTTAAGTAGTCTTTCCGATTTCGAAATCAAAAACAATCCGCGGAACAGAGCGGTGGGTAGCTTGAGGTGTCCTTTACTAATAATGGTTAATAAAATTTTATTTTTCCGACGTTTTATATGTCATAATTACAAAAAAAATCTATCTCTTGGAAACTCAATCGCTTCTCCCGGCTCAACGGCAAATCGATCGATCATCTTGATCTACATTAGCTAAAACATGAATTGAGTATTTTTAATATCTGGAATTGGTCGACCAATGCTAAATATTCTTAAATGATCTGAACGTTACGGCGATGGGTTTAATTTAATGATTTATATGTCGTGGCAGGACCTTCGATCGGAATGATTTACTCACTGAGAAGGAGGGTTGAGAACGCGGCGAATAGGTTTAGTTATGCGAAAAGGAAAATTTTTAAATCATATTACGCTTTGGTTACTCCATGCACGAAATTTCCATCCAAAATTCTAGTAAAATGAATCGAATTACGAAGTATAACATAAAATAATTTTTTATTTTCTCATGAACATGATGAAGGGCTGAAACAGCCGTACTTGTTGGATGATCTTAGTGGCCTATTCTTTGCTGGTCATATCTCGGGGAGAGATTAACTGAGCAGGATTGAATACGGGGCTCTCGATCGATCGAATTCTTTTTCTCGTTTTCATCTTCGCTTGTCATTTCGGTCATTTTTGGTAAATTTTTCATAGCAGTTTTCATTTCAGCTGAGCCCGTCTCCTTATTTATACCATCACTGCGGGTGTGTCGCCACGTGGCAGTGTTGTCTCGACTAGCGAGATGTGATTGGCCGATCCCTTTTCTACTTCTGCTATCGATCGTCGTGTACCGCTAATTTAGTATCTAATTGACTTCTATCTGCCTGCTGTGTAGTAAATTTTCTCAGTCAATTCTCTGTTTCTTTTATCGATCGGTCAGGCGCTATTGAAATTGACAGATTGGCTGCTAGAGGCAGTGCTTTCACTCACTTATCGATCAAAACAGAGAAGAGTAAAGGAAAATTCCTGACCGATCTCTTCTCGGTGAATTTTGTATTTCAACATTCAGTGGTGGCAATTCCGCCATATTCTTTCGGTTGTTATTATGCAACATGAATTATTTGAGGTTTGTTATTTAATTGTGGTTCATGTTTATTAAATAGATCGTTAGATTCCACACTATTCAGGAAACGCCTCTCTAAATGGTTGTCCTCATCACTCGCATTAATGGGTTCTTCTCAAAAAAAAATCGTAGGATGCTACGAAAAGATATCCGTTTCCCAACAGTACTCCTCCAGATTTTTGATCAGATTTTTCTTAACTTTTATTAAATAAACGTTCGGATTATTGTTGGTAATATTGGTATATTTAAGTCCTTATTTGGGCTACGCCGGGCGTCCAAATTATTGATAGGATCTACTCAAGATAAAAGTGATTTTTCGATTTGATGACGTCAACTAAGTCTTCCTTATTACCACTCGTACTGCGGATATATTTGATGGTTAGGAGGGTCGGTACGTGTTCGTGATTCCATATGAGCTGCATTTCTATACATTAATAAATGATTTTGGTGGTTATTTACGGCTTACAGATGATGTGGGCAAATTTTTTAATTCGATTAACGGGAAATTTTATTTCTTAGAGAACTGTAATTTGGGGACATTTTGTCATATTTATCCGCTTCCAGAAATTATCGTCGGAGGTGAAATTTTATTCAATTAGAACTCTAGGTCTCCCCACCCATCATAATTTTTAAACTATCTTCGGGTTGCATTATTACTAATGATTTATTTAGCGGCTCCGTAACTTTATTTTATTATCAACTCTGAAGTCTTTTATAGTTAACAAGAATTTGATGCATCGATTTCCGCTAACCCGTTCCCTTTAATCCTCAAGTTAATCTTAGGAAAGTTGTGTATCGAAGTTAGATCGATTTTTCGGGAGTAGGTAGAAAGGTAGGCAACCAAAAGATTGTCTCCCGATCTCCCTGCTGCCCCTATAACGGTATATGAATTGACTGTTCGAGTCCGTCGTTACCCACAGTGAGATCTCTCACGGGCACGGGCTGTTGGCGGACTTACACCGCATTTACGCTGTTGGGCCAGAACACAAACGGCCTTGGAAAATGTTTAAATGGATCGGTAACACACATGGAAACATAACATGCAAATTTAAAATAAACCTATTAAAACATCAATTAAACCTAACAAAATATGAGAAAAAAGAGAATTACATATAAAATAATAAACATAAAAATAAATTAAAATAATAACAAAATGCAACAAGATTCGCACGATACAAATATAACATGAAAACCCAACAAATTCGACTGAAAATTGATAAATCAATAAAAGTTCATGAAAATGAAATTTAAATCAAAGAATTTGAATTAGAAATAATTCAATAAAAATTCTAAATAAAAAATTATTAAAATAAATTAAAAAATAATAAAAATAAAGATTAGAATACACTAGAAAATAACAAGGTCGAATTTTGTTTTACTACATCAAAATTAACACGCGAGGTTAGGGACAGAAAATAGGTATAAATACCGATACATTTTCACATAAAGTTTAACCAAAAAACCATTTTAGAAACTGTTTTTAAAAACTATAAAACTTTTATCGTGAATTAATTTTAGGTGAGAAATAGTTTTATTTGGAACTCTCTCTCCACGTCACATCCTCGCAACCTCGGTAGAGCTCTGCTTGGATGTCGGCGTGGGGGGAGATGTATTTTTATGCGTTTATGAATGATTTTGGTCAAGTAATTTTGTATTTTGTTCTTTAATATGTTAATAAATATGTATAATGTTCAAATCGAATTTGTTTATATAATTAATTTATTTGTCGAAATTTTTCCGGCCCACAGCCAAGACACATCGCAAGTTAGCAAAATCAAACACACAATTCAGATTCGTGTAAGTGCGTGGAATATCGCCGATGATCTGTGCCCGTGAACACCCGGCGTGCGGAACGCAGGGGTTGGAACGTCAATATTATTCCATATAGAAGAAAGGAGAAATAAGGAGGGGGTCTTTTGGCTACTTTCTCGTTTCTCGGTTTCTGTAAATTCGACCTAAATTATTTTACATACGGCTCAAAATCATCACACCGAGTAGTCCAGTGGGCACTCACTAAATGTAATATGAACATAAAATGCGCCTAGGGTCAATTAAGGGAAGGTGACGGGTGATTAAATAAAAATGAAATCGTTGCTATTCGCTATAAATTCATGTCATTAATTTATGTTATCCATTATAAATTTATATTATCCTTATTGTAAATTCATATTATTAATTATAAATTCATATTATCGATTATAAATCCATATTATAAACTCATATTATTAATTCATATTATTAATCATAACTATAAATTCACGTCATTAATTTTAAATTTATTATTAATTATTAGCGATAGATTCGTATTAGTAGTTAGGAAATCATGCGCTCAATTATACAATTTGTATGTTAATTACACAGTCATATTATTATTTATAGAGTCGCATTATTATTTAAAAATTCCTATGGCTAATCGAAAATTCGTATTATTAACTATAATTATAACTTGATGTTATTATTATGCAGGGTATTAGTTATAACTTCAGGTTATTAATTAAAAGATTTTTTGCTTAATGATCAAAAGTTACGGAGTTAATCCAAAAATCGCCCGTGATAATCAAAAAACTTACGGTAGTCAAGCCATAATAATTCGATAAAACTTAAAGATTCTAATATCAATGACCAATAACATTCGATTAACATTCCCAACGTCCCTAAGATAAGATTGGAATAAATCAATGAGAAGTTACATAAAAGAGGCGAGAGAAAAATCCAAAATCACCCAGAATCTTCAAGATCACGTTGACAAAGACCAACCTAAATATAATTCACAACTCCATCGAATATTGAAAAATAAAAATCACAAATTCAAAATAAAATATAAGATCATAGAAGGTAATTTCAATAACAAGTTAAAGTTCTAAATCCAAGGATATGGGATTCGAACTGCGACATCCAACTGAGTAACATCTCGCCGTCCCGAAGAGAATGAGATTTCCAATCTGCCCATAATTACCCTAAATTATGACTAAATTTAATTGGAATAAATCAAAATTACCCAACGTTAAAAATCCCGATACAGTCAATTGATAAGCATTTTTCCCTGAAGAAAATTTCATTAATAAAACGAAGCTAATCTCCCAGAAAAATAACTAACTCGTTAACAGAGAAACCGCCAAGACGGTCAATGTCCTTGCCTAGCCAACTTATGTCCCATGTTTCAACCATAACCACCATATCTTCCCCAAAAACTCCAACACCGATCCAGTAAGATTAGACCTTAAAAATGAATAGACTATAATGCTAATCAACATAAACCGGAAACTTCACGAATAATAAACTATAAATTGTTACCTTATTAAACCCACAAAGAAGCACAACCAAATTAAGTAAATATTAATCCAAAATCGCCGATCACTCTACAACCCGGATGTGGTAGTACCAATTAAAGTTGGACGTTGACACACCGGTCCGGTTCACAAAATCTGAGACATCACTATTGATTTGTTTACTTGCACGTCCAACTATGCAAATGAAAAATCGAGAGATTTCGAATTCAATCAAATGATGTTAACATTCCGCTGAATGGCGAATATCGCATAAATAAATGCAGTTATATTAAAGTACTACACAAAGCGCAACCACCCACAATCATCGGAATATAAAATCTCACCCGGTATCATTGGATTAGTATTACATTAGAAAATGCATCGACAACGAATTTATCGAAAAAGGAATGCTTCGACTAGCCCACCTGGCAAACGATCGGTATCCGATTCTGACCCACAGCTCATTGGTAACGATTTTTCTTTTCCTTTTCATTTTACAATGCATAAGTAACTATGATTTTTTTATGCTAAGTAAGGAGTTTGTAAAATTAAATGTTTTTGTTTTGTGTATACATCATAATAATATCGCCGCATTTTATGACCGGTTTAGTATTAAAACTTACCGTCGAATTTTTATTTATTATTAAATTTTTATGCTTGAATTCTAGGATGATGATTCCCTTAGGTTTGGATTATTTTGTTTTATCTTCATTTCGTTGTAATTATGTAGCATAATTTTTAGACTTTAGCTTTTACCATTTATAGATTGGAAATCACCAAATATATGAAATCTTTATTTAGGGTATATCAAAACCATTTTAATTTTTGTTTTAGAATAGTATAAATAAATACGTTAGAAATGCGTGTTAAATTTCATCATAAGTTGACTTACTTTCTCTAGATCATCGATATAGCGTAGGAATGGTGATGTTTCTCCATCAGACATTCGTCGGTCAATATAATAACATGAACGTGAATCAGGGATTCGATTTTGCCATACACAGGCGAGTTTGTATTATACATTACAAAAGGAGGGAGTTTGAAGATGGAAAATGTTACGAACGGAAGTTATCGGCTACTAACCTAAAACTGGTCAGCATAAATGGGATAACCATCACAAACGACGTTAAATGAAGAATATTTTTCTTTTGCAATTTTTTTTTTGAATGTCTAGTAATTTATATAAACTTAAAAACTCAAATGCCAAATTCAGGACCCCACATCCATTGATTTTGATACTCCCACAACTAGATCTGCCAAGTCAGGAAAATCCCGAGAGATCCGCACGTAGATCGATACTTTTAGTTGTTTTCCCGCTATTAGTATTTAACTGTTGAATTTTTGAAAGGAATTTGTGTTAATTATGACCTCATTAAGGAAGTTCAGATCCGGATCTTATTCCTATGCAACTTGCCGACCGATGGAGAGAAGCGTGGAAGCTATTCCGACAATCCAGATATCTCGAGTCTTCCCCACTCGAATCCCAACAGATCAGTGGCCAATCGGAAGATCCTAACCGAAATTCCGAAGCACCGGAACTGCTCTGGGAGGAGTGAAATCCAGCTGCAGAAATCTATGAACACGCTCTTCGCCTACTCGATGATCTTCTCAACCATCAACAACAGGTGGACTTACAGGTGGTCCGGGCCCGTCAATGTTTGGCGAACATTGAAGACGACATCGAAACCGGCCGGATTGCTACTGCCTATCACCACCCACGGCCACGCAGACCCATGCACGGAGGCACCTGTGGAGAGACGGTCGTAAACAGGAAGGATTCTCAGATGGTCGGGTCTAACCGGGTTCGAAATACTAAGCGGCCAGTGATGATTTTCTCGAACTGCTCCCCGGAGGAGTATACTGACATCCTGAATTAACCTTAGTTTATATTTTCTTGGTTATTAAAATAAATAATTAGTTCGGTTAGAAATTAATTTCGTTTTGTTTGATGCTATAACAATTTGTCGAGGAAGTTTTGTTTAATTCCGATATATTTATTAGCTCGATGGTAATTGTTACCTTTTGATGTTACTAATTACAGAAATGGATTCTCTGCAAATCTTACGAACGGAACTGGCCTTGGAACGACAAAATAATAAGACCCTGTATGATCAGATTATCCAGCTGACTCGAGAAGTACACCAAACCCGAGCTACCTGGATAGATCCAGAAAAAGTAAAACCCTTATATCAGAGACTCACAGCTGCTCAAAAGGGCTGGGCAGAGGAAAAGCAAATAAACCAAAGTCTGCGTACGCAAATACGAGGACTGGAAGTTGCCCTGTCGGCCAGTCAGGAAGGAGCGGCCGTTACTTACCCGCTCGTGTTCGCACCAGTTCAGTTAGCTTACCGGGAGTTGGCAGCTACTCCAACCTCGGTCTCAGACCCAGCGACAACAGTGAATATTAACTCTCGCCCAGGACGCAAGGAAAGAGCCAGGCGCCGTGCCGCTCGATTGCTAACTCAACCCAAACAAAATTCAAAGGCGTTGTAACTCGTGAATAATATATGTTTTGTTGTTTGATTGTATTAACCTATGTGTATGGTAGTCCAGAAATCACGGTAGAATTCCTGTTATTTATTAAATTCCAATGCTAAATGCATGACATGAAGGGACCAATTATGAAAAATCGAGCATGTGTCTTCTAACGACGGCTCGTTGGACCCGAGGGCTGTCCGAGCAATTACAGTATTAGCAATAGTGCTCACTTTTTGCGGACAATCCACCCACTCGAGCACATTTCCAACGTTGCCTAGCAACGGGTGTCGAGTGGTAGTCAGAGTAATATTTATATGGCGTTACCGGGGTAACAACAAAGATAAAACAAATGTCAAAACCCAGTAACCCACCAGTTAACAAGAATTTGATGCATCGATTTCCGCTAACCCGTTCCCTTTAATCCTCAAGTTAATCTTAGGAAAGTTGTGTATCGAAGTTAGATCGATTTTTCGGGAGTAGATAGAAAGGTAGGCAACCAAAAAATTGTCTCCCGATCTCCCTGCTGCCCCTATAACGGTATATGAATTGACTGTTCGAGTCCGTCGATACCCACGGCGAGATCTCTCACGGGCACGGGCTGTTGGCGGACTTACACCGCACTTACACTGGTCGACTGTTTATGTCAGATTTTAATATCTTGTCGGTGTGTGGCTGTGGACCGGAAATATTTCGACATGAAAAGTAATTTATATCGTTCATAATATATATTTATCAAATATCAAACTCAGTTCCATTTGTCATAAGTAAACAGCATACATAGTTAACATATCAGCAAGTCATTCTTGCTTACTTCGTTAAGTTCACGTTTTTTTTGTGGATGAAGTTTCAGAATAAAATGCTTCTAAAATTCAAAATTGAATCGTTCAGAGTTCAATTGATCAGAGTAAAAGTGATTAGACTTCTTCGGGTTTCTCACAACTGAGTAATTAAATCATTAAAATTATGTGAAAATGAATCGGTATATATACCTATTCTGTGACCCTAACCTTGCGTATTAATTTTGATGTATTAAAACAAAATTTGACCCTGGAATTTCTTTGTGTTTTCTAACTTTAATTTCTTAATTTTTAATATATTTTGACAATTTATTCTTTTAGCAAATAATTGAACTATTTCTAATTCAATTATTTGATTTCGGTTCTAAGTTTCATGAACTCTTGTTTCTTTAATTAAATTGTCAGTTTTTGGTCAAATTTTCCGTGTTTTCATGTTATTTTTATGTTTGTTTCGTGTGGATCTAGTTGCATTTTGTTAATAGTTTTATTTATTTTATGTTTTTAATTTTATGTTTTAAGTATTTCTTTCTCATATTTTTGCATGGTTACTTGGTGTTTTAGGGTCTGATTTTTAATCTACATGCTGTGTTTTCGTGCTGTTACCGATTTATTTAAACAAACCTGTGTTCTAGCCCAACACATGATTTAATTTGACAATTTTAATTTTTAACTTTTAATTGAATTGTTTCCAATTCAAATTATTTAATTTTAGTTCTAACTTTCATGAACTCTTGTTTCTTTAAGTAAGTTGTCAATTTTCGGTCAAATTTTCGTGTTTCTGTGTTTATTTCATGCGTATCTTGGTGCATCGTGTTATTATTTTAATTTATTTTTATGTTTTCGATTTTATATTTCAATTATTTCTTTCTCGTATTTTAGTGGTTAATTTATGTTTTAAGGGTCTGATTTTTAAATCTGCGTGTTATACTTGCGTGCTATTACCGATTCATTCAAACAAAACCTTGTTCTGGCCCAACAATACATTGAGAAGTCATAATGACAAATGAGCAAGAAACCTTCTATGGTAGCTCTTAAATCGAAAGGTTTACCAGGGTATCAGCAGTCATGATAATATAGTTAGCATTTTACTGGTTGCAATCCGTTAGGATACATTTCAAACGTCATTTTTGGCAGTTATCTAGGTATTCCAGGAATATTTTCTTTCCTATTGTGTTTTAATAAATTTGGTGGGTTTCTGGGTGTTGATATTTTGAAACTATATGGTTGTTACCCAGACAACCCCATACAAATATCTTTCGCTTACCACTCGGCACCCGTTGCTAAGCAACGTTGGAATTGTGTTCGAGTGGGTAGATCGTCCGCAAAAAATGAGCGTTATTGCTAATACTATAATTGACCGAACGCTCTCTGGGTCCAACGAGCTGTCGATAGAAGACCTGTGCTCGCTTTTGATTCTTAGGTCCCATTATTCTCTTATCTCTTTCAAATGTTAACCTATACTCTCATATCATCTATTTTTATGTCCATTTGCTTGGTCCTTCTTATAATTGTCCATGCTGATGATTATTCTTTGGCCTGTACACCTTTTGTTATGTTAAATACACCCACATTATATCTTTCACCCTTATCCCTATTATAACTACAATGTTTCCCATTATTATTACCAGCATTATCATTGTTGCTATTATATGTATTACCTTTATTAATTTTAACTACTATTACCTTTATTATTATTTTTATTACTATATAATTACCATTATATTTATTGTTATTACCACTATGATTATTACTATTATTATTATTATTATCATAATTATTATCATCATTACTACAAATACTATGATTATTATTATTATCATTATTATTATTATTATTGTTATTATTATAATTACCATTATCCTTATTTTACGGTTTTATATTTTCATCGATTCGGAAAATTTGAGCAGCGTTCCGCCCTTATTTTACGCGTTCCACTTTTACTTTACTATTTTCAATAAGTATTTTCATCAATTCGGAAAGTTTGGGCAGCGATCCGCCCTTATTTTACAGTTTCATTTTTACTTTACTATTTTTGTTAAGTATTTGAATTAATTCGGAAAATCTGAGCAGCGTCCCGCCCATATTTTCCGCCTCAACTCAAATTAATTTATTTAATTCTTATTTAAAAACATTATTTTTCATGATTTTGGTCGTTCGGATTAATCTTTTTCCGATGGCTTTTCATTTTAACGGTTGCAACGATTTCGCAATTTTCGCCACTACCCATTCCCTCTCTTTGTCGTTAAGATCTATGTATGTTCATTTCATAATTAATGAGTGCCCACTGGAGTACTCGGTGTTAGAGATTTTGAGCCGATTGTTGTTAAAAATTTATGTCAATTTTACAGGAAACGGATGATGAAGGAGCAGCCAAAGGGCTACTCATTTACCCTCCAATTTCCCTATCTACAGATAATATTGACGTTCCAACTCCTACGTTCCGCACGCCGGGGCCTTCACGGGCACGAATTATTGGCGATATTCCACGCACTTACATGGTTCGAATAATATGTTTGATTTTATTAACTTGTGATGTGTCTTTGGCTGTGGGCCGGAAAAGGAATAACAAATAATATTTTACCATAGCATTTGGAATAAAAGTTTCGATGCAATAAGGCTATAGATAGAAAATATTTATTCAGCATATTACATCGGCCACATACATTTGAAATTCATTGTATCCATTCCATAAAATTTAATTCGAAAATCCCATAAATTTAATTCGATAAATCATCCATAAATTCGATTTGAAAAATCATCCATAAATTCAATTAGAAAAACAAAATTATCCATAAATTTGATCTGAAAAATCATCCATAAATTCAATTAAAAAAATCACCCATAAATTCGATTCGAAAAATCATCCATAAATTCAATTGGAAAAACTAAATTATCCATAAATTCAATTTGAAAAACAAAAATCATCCATAAATTCGATCTGAAAAGTCATTCATAAATTCAATTGAAAAATTACCCATCAATTCCGTTCGAAAAAATCAATTAATAATATTGCACCAGTTGAGAGTGATCGTGTTCAGGCAAAACACTTACCCGTGTTAATTGCCTGAATGCACGGCTCTCAACCAGTTATACAGTTCTGTAATGAAATTTTTTCTCCTAAAAATAAGACTGAAAATTTGTGAAAACACATCGGTATTTATACCTATAATTTGGCCTTAACCTTGCGTGTTAGTTTTACTGCGATTAAACAAAATTCGACTTTGAAATTATTTATGTTATCTACATTAAATTTTTATTTATTTCTTAATTTAAATTGGTAATTTATTTTTAACATTTTTAATTAAATTTATTCATCCAAAAATATTTTATTTTTATTCATTTAATTCATTTATTTTTTAATTTTATATAAATGGTCATTTTACGGTCGAATTTTCTTTTTATTATGTTATTTTTTATGTAAATTTCGTGCGGTTCTTGATGCATTTTGTATTTATTTTATTTTAATTTTTATGTTTTTGATTTTATATTTATTTATATTGTCTCAGATTTTAAAGTGTTTAGTTGATGTTGTATATTGTATTTTAAGTTATCTTGGTGCTGGGTTTTCGTGCTGTATTACTGATGCATTTAAACAATTCTCAAGGCTATTTGTGTGCTGGCCCAACAAATTTTCATGCGTTTCTTCTTGATTTTTTAAATTTTACATCAAGTGTTTTTCATTTGATTTATTAATGTTTTTCTCATGATTTTATTAGTTTACTTAAAGGTTTGTGTGAGATATTTATTTCATTTCTTAATGTTCTCATGATATTTATAACCGCTATGAAAAAACAAATATTAATTAACATGCTCTAAACCTATTTTTGTCCAATACTTTTAAAATCAAAAATCTCAAAAAAGTTTCAACTTGAAATTCGTTCATATAATAATATTTTCTAAATTCATTGTTTTATATTGTATGAAATAATGTATTTGTTTTTATTTTTCTATAATGATTATCGAATTTTAAGAAACTTATAAATTAGTCTGTAAAGTGTTTGAATAAAGTATTAAAATACATCCATAACCTTTATTCATGATATTATTTAAATTAAATTTCGTTTTATTTGCTTTGTTAATTAAACCAGCTTATGAAGAGCAACCAGTGTCTTACTGTGTTAGTGAGTATCCATTTCGATTATCTGACTCATCATGTAGCAGTTTTACCGATATCTGCATTAAGAAAGGTTTTAAATATTGAATAAGGAATTATTGAACATAATTGTGTTATAGGAGATGAAGAATGTAAGAAAGTATTGGAATCATGCAAACGTATGCTTTATATTGTGTTATATTCCGTGTAATTGTTACGGTAATTTAGAGTGCCCACCGTCTGATTATGCAGTTTTGAGTAGCTAATTATTTGTACGAAACATACAATTAACAAATTATCTTTCAGTTTTGTCTCGTATTTTGAACGATAATAAAAGTAAAATTATTTTATTTTCATAAATTTTAAAATTAAATATTAATGGTATTATATAAATATTATATAAGTTGTGTGAAAAGACATAATAATTATTATCAATTGAGTATTGGTTGTTTGCCATTAAGGTTATAACAAAATTAAATTGTTTCTTCTGATTAGATTTTATCTATAAATATCTATGAAATCAATTTTAAATATTTGAATAAGTAATCAAAAATTAGAATGTTTTATATTATTGAGTAATATGAATTGAGAATTTTTTAGACTTATTATTGACAAATTAAGAGTCAAAATTGAATTGCAAATAAATTTTCTATTTGTTTTGTAAAAACTTTTGTAATTAAATTTGGTGGTGGGTTAATTGTGGCCCAAAAAATCCAAGAAAAATTATTCTTACGCATACAATTCAATTACAGTATATGTATAATTCACAAAACATTATCACCAATTCCATACAATGAGACATATTCAACACATTAATAGGCACACAGTTAGAAAACATCATGTCATAAAAACAGTCTCACCGACACATTCACGAACACACACGCGTACACACGCTGCAACATTAGGCTTCGACCAAGAACTCAAATATTAAGGTTAAGGAGAACAGTTAAAGGATGGAAAGTTGTTATTAAGTATTTTACAATAGGATGAATCAACAGATATTAGCGGTAAGGCTCCTTTTCTTGGATTCGCACGCTTTTTTTCAAAAGGAAAAATTATTCATCATTTATCTATTGAAGTTGACTTTCAGGTTATATCTTGTCAGGAAATACAGCATTCCTCATTTTGGTTATTTTCGGAGTTCGCCTGATAAAGTTCTTATAATAAGGTTCTTATAATGTCCAGTTTCATCGCTCTAATAACGCCCAAATGTATTTAAGTGCAAATAACATTCTGATTTAATATCTTCCACCAAATTGGATATCGTAAAAGAGTTTTTTTTGATGCTCAAGTCAAAATATATTCCAGAAAAGCGTCTATTGTTACGTGTTAATTAAATATTAAATCGCAAGATTATTGAATAGAGTACAAAGACGAATCATGAAAACAACTTTCAAATCGAAGGAAACAAATTTATGTTGTCTGTGTTTTCACCGTAGTAACTTGACCAGAGATGACGAATTGTTTAACTTTAACCCGCCTATAATTTTATTTCCTGAATTATTCTTCACGTGTTTATTGCCACCTTTTTTCTATAAGCCAAAAAATATAAATGTGAGAAATAAACAACAATGATGAAATCATCGGCAAGCGCCATTTAAACAAACGTCTTACGACATATTTCGATAGTCTCTCTTCTATCATCAGATATTATAGAAAAAGCTATTTATATCTATTCAGATACGTCAATTTAACATCTTTGGTGAATGGCAGCTCATAAAATGTTTGCTACTGAATACTTTGAAGTATTACTATGGTGCACTGCTATTTATTCCCTTCAATTATTGATTATTATAATAAATATATGGAAGAAAGATCAACTAATTTAGTTTAACATAATATTTTCTACAAAATTTGACTATGAATCAGATTTATTTAAGGTATTCACGAATTTTCAGCACAGCCTTTTTCAAGTGATTTTCGCAGTAAAAAAAAGCTGTGCCGAAAATTCTGATTCATATTCAAATTTTGTAGAAAATATTATGTCACTTATAAAGAAATCAGAGGTGAAAAACAAAAAATGTCCTTATAATATAATTTAGAGTGATATATATATATATATATATATATATAAATAAATAAATATTTATATGATTAATAAACTTTATCAACGTTAAAATTTTGTTCAACTAATCAACTTTACTTTAGATATTTTGAATATTAGTATTGAAGAAATGAAGAATGCGTTTAAAACTTTGCGGGGTTAGAATTTCTATTGTTGTATTATGATTGTTATTTCTATTATTATTATTATTATTATTATTATTATTATTATTATTATTATTATTATTCTGTTATGGTAATTGTAACAGTTTTTTTATATCATTTTTTATTAAGTGGGTCTTAATTCATCATTACACGATCGGTTCAAAGATTGGTCCAAATTGATACCAGATCAAAGTATTTTTAGTTAATTTATTGAGATATTTTATTATCGTTTTGGAAATATATTAAGTAAATTAAAAGCTTTCGTGAAAAAATTTGAATTACATTTTTAACATTAGATTTATCGTATGTTCAATAATATTAAATTTTATATCGCTTAAAAGTGAATAATTCTATTCAAAATGATCTATAAATTTAACATTTTAAATTATTTTTGATAATTAAAATTTTAAAAAATGAACAAAAACAAAAATTATTTTTATTTTGACTTCAAACAATTTCCAAAGATTTCATCCATTTTTTTTCATATCAATTTTGGATCATGTCCCTTTGGAAACCTTTTTTTAACATGTCCTGAAGAATTCCATTTTATTTTCTGGAGTACAATTAATATCCCACAATTGAATCGTTCCATTCACTTCAGAACTAAATAATACACCAGCGTTTTTGATGTTTCAAGAAAATCCAAAACATTCCTGAGAATGTCCTTGAAGAACGAGATCGGGCTTACATTTGCCATTTTGATCTGGCTTGCTGTGATGTCTCGTATAGCCAAACAAATATACATTAATATCTGTATGAGCAGGGACTAAACCATATCCTCCAAATTCATCTTTCTCAGCATCATAATGTCTGGATTCGAAGCATTTATATTCATTTGGTACAGTCACTGATGCAATGAGAAGATAATCTTGTTCTTCAGTTTGTGTACCAACTATAATTCGTCGAGTGAGAATGTCGATTATTTCCTTGGATAGTTTTGGAAATTTGAATCGTAATTTATGGCGAATCCAAAGAAGCCAGTTCTCAATGTTTTCCTTCGCGGTAATCACATGGAAATTTAAATATATTTCTTGTTTTCTCAAAAAACTCGATGTCTTTCGGATACAAATCGCAGTTCCGATTCTTCTCTTGAAGATTTTTACAAAATTCTGGTGATTTCGCAATTGTAATACAGATTTTCTTTTCGACAACGGGTACGCCATTTTTGTTATTAATTGATATTTGAGCGTGGCTTAATGAATGGATACATGGAGTCTTCCCTGAGATCGATATTCTATTATTATTGATCCACTGATCTTTGGATATTCTGTTACTGTAAGGAAGATCATTAGTTTCCATATTTTGATGACTATCATGTAACGAAAATGATTTGTAATATTTTTCGTAAATACTACTTTCCAAACTTTGCATAATTAAAACAAAATCCAAAAGATTAACTAATTCTTTAATCACTCTAATGCAATATATTAATAATGAATTCCATACTATTAACTGTCGAAGATATATCGTCGACATTATTTTCCAATTGATCGATTATTGTCATTATTTTTGAAATTTTATGGTAAAAGTTATTTCCATTGACTAAAGAAGCTTCATCACAATCTTCCTTTCGCCACAAATTGCGCAAACTTTGCCAGAAACCTTCATTTTTTATCATTAGATGCATTTAAGAGACTTGAGAAAATAAATTTTAATCACTATTGTCTTTCTGCACATTATGGCTAGACGAAGATTTTTTAGCTTTTTTATTAGGATTATCATCAAGACCAAAAGAGTTTTTGTCCAAATCTAACTTATAAATAGGAACATCCATTATTAATTAAAATTTTTAAATTAACAAATTAAATTTTCAAATTTTTCTAATTTACCGAGTTACTTAAAACAAAATACAATTATAAAAGAGAGTTTTTAACATTTCAATTAAAAAAACTCTTCAAGAAAAGTCTGTTTTTTCCATTTTTAAAATATAATTTTTTTTTTATTTTCTTGTATTAATTTCAATTATTGTTGTTACTTGGAGAAAAGACTCAAATTTTGAATCCATTCTCCAAGTTACTAAACTACTATTCTAAGGGAACAAACTAACCAAATTCTCAACATGTCCCTTTGACTATCTGAAAGATGATCAAAATAAATTAAATACGAAATCCAGTAAATATAGTAAAAATACAAGTTAACATAATTTTTTATTAAATCCTAAGCAATTTTAACATCTCAAAAAATGCTTCATTTTATTATGATCAATAAACAAAAAAAAAATTAAAAATCGTTCTCTATGAGTTCTTCGAACTCCTTTCTGGTTCTTAATATCTCATTTTATCTTATTATTAAGACTTTCCACGTGCTGAGTGTGAATATCTGTCACTGGATAAACAAAATGGTGCTTATGAGTTATTATTCTATGAGAATATTGGTTTATATATGAAAGTCCTCTATAAGCAGCCCATTCATCAGAATAAATAATACTGTTACATCTAGCGACATTTTCTATTACTGGTAACATGGTATTGGCAGATCTATCAAGTACCATAATTGCAAACGATTTAGCAGGGATAACACTCGCTTCAGCCATTGTTAAGCTTTGTGCGCATCTTCCTCTGTGGCTTTTGACGTTAAAGTTTAATTTAGTCTCATCAACCTGTACTATCCTATTAGGTCCGCCGAGTCTTACAAATTTTTTCTCATAATATTCATTTACTTTTCCACCTAATTTATCTTTAAGTCTAATAATAAACTTTTTATCCAAATCTCCTATATTATCTGATATATCATCATATTTATCTTTTTTCATGATATAATATATTGTTTTTAGTTGCTTTTTTAAGGATGAATTTTTGAATTAAAACAAATGAATCAGACAACAGAGATCTTTGAGTCTCGTAAAATTCACATTCCTTATTAAAGCATCTCCAAGTAGAACCCAATACTGAGTTGGGATCGACTGTTGAAACCATTCATGTACAACAATGTAGGCCATGTTATTTATCAAAAATCAATTTTTCATCCATAAGGTAGGATATGAATTCATCCTCGTTTTTTGAATCAATTGCTGAATTAATAAAAATTTTTAAGAAAATTAACAAGTCCCTTTGACCATGTGAAAGATGGTCAAAGGGACATGATCCTTAATTTTTTTTATTAGAAGCCAAAATCAAAATAAGGCAAAGCAGCAAAATAAAATTAATAAATTACTAAAATTCAAAAATTATTCTAAATAAATCAAGAAAAAACATGTTAAAATTTAAATTATTATAATGAAAACCTTGTCACAAAACAGTCTTGAAATATTTTTGCAATTCTAAATATATAAAGATTATTTTTCAATCTCAAAAACGTTTTTTTAATTTTTAAACACACTTTTTTAAAGTTATTAAAATACTAAAATTATTCTAAGAATGATAGGGTTTGTCTAGGAGAAAACCAGGATTTGTCCTTAGTGATGCCAATTTACGACGCATTGTTGAAAATAATTCCCAACTATCAGCCCGCAATTTTTCAATTGAACTAGAAAGTTCACCTACGAAAACTTGGAGGCACTTGGAATCAATAGGTAAACGAAATAAAATGGATAAATGGGTTCTCCGTGAATTGAATGAAAAGCACAAAATGAAACGTTTGGAAATTTGCTCTTCCTTAATTCTTAGAAATAAGATGATACTTTTTTTATATCGAATCATTACTTTTGATGAAAAATGGGTGTTTTACGATAAAAAAAGATCTGTATAGTAATTGGATGCAGATGAACGTCCAAAGCACATGCCGAAACCACCATTACACACAAAAGAGACAATAATTACTGTCTGGTGGGGAATAAAGGGTATTATTCATTATTCTTTCCTACAACCAGGAACGACATAACAATAGAATCGTTCTGTCAAGTAATTGATATAATGCATGATAAGTAATGCAAAAATACTAAGCACTCATAAAAAGACATGGTCCAGTATTATTGCATGACAACGCTAAACCCCATGTTTCGAAATCTACTGTCAAATAATTAACTGGTCTAAGGTACGAAATATTACCTCACCCACTTTACTCCCCTGATATTTACACAACAGATTACAACCTTTTCCGTCACTTAGAATTTTTTTTGAGGAATAAGAATTTCCAAAAGCAAGACTATGTCATTGAAGCAGTTGAAGAATTCTTTGGCTCAAAAGAAGAAAGTTTTTATAAACATGACAGATTTACTATTTTCTCGTTGGAACAAAGTGTATGAAGCTAATCGAAGCTATTTTGATTAAATAAATTATGTTTTGTTATGAATTGAGCATTTTGATTTCAAAATAAACTAAACGATTTTTATATGAAACAATCTAATATAATAAAAATAGCATTTTATTAGAGACTCCAAGTTTGACAATTATTTCGATTATACAATTCTTTAAGGCAAAATTAATTTGTTCTTTAAGTTTTGAATTGTTTTGTAATACATGTCAATTATTTTAATCGCGATTTAATGTCCTAAAATTGTTTCGGAACCAAATAATTTGCTTCTCCTCTACCACTATTTACGCAAGAGGGGCGCAAAGTACGGCCCGCCTTATGAAAAAGTTATTAAAATTCATATCCATGAGTTCTGGAAAAATAAAATTTTTCAAAATCATAAACTTCAATTTTCGAATTATGCATCTCAAATTTTATATTATAAAATATAATAAGTATACCAGACCATGCCTTGTATTATTTAAATGTTAAACTTTAAAATATGTCCGACCCGTAAAATCACACAAATTTCTTGGATTATCTAGCCCGCCCATGATTTACGCCATTGAATTGAAATCAGAACGAATAATTTGTTTTATGTTCGTTCCTTTGATTATTAGTCAATTTTGACAATTCATTCCAGAATTGCTCTGAAAGTGAATAAACGGAATTCACAATTTTTAAAATACCCTAAAAATCATTAAATTATTTAATTTCACATATCCAGCATTTTTCATCATTATAATTATGATTTTTTTATTATCAGGTGCAATTAACAAAAAGGTTGATGTCATCATCGCTATCATTATTATCATCTGTAAGTAATTGCTGAATTGTGAAAATTTATTTATTTTTTCAGTTTTAATCCATCTATCCCTAGTTTTAATATACATATTCAGACATAAATTGCTAAGTAATTATTTTTTATTATTTTTAATATATTTGCTTATTACTATTTATATATAAATAAAACGAAACAGACGATTTCTTTAAAAATATTTAGTTAGCCGAAGTATAATTTACCAAATGTTCAAAATCTTAATATTACGTAATGATTTTTGTAAATGACGTACTTATCATGCTACGGGATTTTCATTGTATTATAAATGAATAATTTCCGTAATGTTCAGTGCATTTTTATTAATTATTCCGATCAGTCTCTTGGTATCGAAAATCATATTGTTGGGGATCCTCATATTTGGATCTTTTGCAGCATATCCAATCCATCTGTAAATGCAACATAACTGGGTGTTGTACTGTTTCCTTGATCATTAACAATAAATTCAGTTTTCCACACGTTGAACTCCACCAAATAATGAATAAACATTTTTCAATAATATAGAATACAATTAATAGAATTATGACAGTAAATTCCAAAATTTTATTTGTTGCAAATCACAATTGATCGTTGAAAATTCTTAAATAAATCCAAGTCCGGAATCCAATTAAACATTTATAAGACCAAATTCAAACTTAAACTTTACCAGACCAAATTTAAATTAAACATAGGAAATTCCAATTCATTAAAAACATCAGTAAAATTCACATAATTGATTTTATAAAACAAACCAGTTTGAAAATTGGCAATGATTCGGTTAAATATAATTGTTGCTTAGTACTTGTTGTTGTAGTAATTGTTTTAGTACTATAAAAATAGCATCGCGGCCCATAAAATAGCACATTTGCATAATGTCATTTAACTAAATATATGTATGGTACAATAGTATATAAATCATATATGTGGACATTATTTTATGTATTTATGCATGATTACCATTAGTTTTCCTAGGAATTTATAATAGAAGCAGAAAGGGCGTGGTGGATTTGGTTGTATGTGCTGTCAAATTGATAAATCAGGGTCATGTGAACATTTTTATCATATTTTGGAAGTACAATATAAAGTGCAAATTATGATATGCCATTGGCTTACAAAACCGTTTATAGAAACCCATGTCGTTGATTGAATGCATGAAGGGCAAAATTCATTTGCTTGTGAAAAATAAATAATTTCAAAAGATTAATAAGTTCAGAACGCCACTTAGCGCAAGCATTTCGTTGCTATTCTCGGCACAATTTTTAAGATATTACAAAATTAAATAGTCATGAAAATTTTGCATATTTATATTGAAATAACTTATATTTTGCATAATCAGTGCAGATTCGTGGCTCCAGATTATTTTTTGACATTCGAGACACACACGAGAAATGTATGAGAAAATAAATGAAATTTAATAATACCATCCATAATCCATTCCACCCACATAAAAAATGAGTTTTAAAAATTTTTTTTACAGAAATATTGTGATATAAAGTTGAGATGTTTATCAACTAGACAACATGGACTGATTAGGATTAATTAAGAAATGTCATTTCTGTAAATGTTAATGGATAACACAATAAATTGTCAATTTATGAATACAATTTGAATCGGATAAATATTCCAACGTCAAAACGTTACCCAGTTATTCTCAAACGTGGTCAAAGTTCTTGACCGGTAATGAGAAATTCGAAAAATCAGAAAAATTCTGGAAACGAATCGCAGATCGGCCGGTGCTGCTTGATGTGTTTGAAAGAACCTTACTATTCGTATGGCATTTTTTTTTCTTTGAAATTCATTACTTCATCGATCTAATTCGTTGAATTCTAAATATTTTACTTGTTGAATTTCAATAGAATCTTTTGCTTGCTCTTTCGATCAAACTTTAATGCGAGGAAAATCGTTATACTAAAAATTCTGACATGGCCGGTGAAATACTTCAAGAAGATATTGAATGCTCTGCTCAAACCAAGAATAATTTTCATCTCGGAAAGGGTATAGCAGCTTATTTTGAGAGAAAACACTTGTCGAAAAATGTTGCTGACCACGATATTCTCACGAGTGAATCTACAACAACATTTATGAATTATGATTCCAGGAGAACTGTAACAATTATGTCGATATTCCCTATAACAACTAAGAAATTTTCTAAATAAAGTACCAAATGAAGATGATGTATAAATTGATTTCAAATTTTAATGTCCAAAAATATATTTTACCCTTGTTTCCCTACGGACATTTTAAATAATCTTATATATCAATTTTTTACAACATTTTCTATTTCAATATTTATAACTCATTTTATCATAGAAAAAATGAAACATTCTGGAAAAAAAAGGAAGGTAATATTTTTTCTTTCTGTCAATTCTTTTTATTTGAATAAAATATCTAATTAGTACACTAACTGTCAGGTTCAAGCTCAAATGTAATAACTAAGCCATTAGGGGCCCTCCATAAATGACGTCACGCACCTAAGGGGAGGGGTAATACATTTGTGACGATGTGTGGCGAAGGGAGAGGGTATTTAAGAACTGTTACGTCACATCTTAAATTTTGTATTTTTCAACATAGTTTTCTACTAATTTCAGCTTTCCAGGGCCTCCTTTTTAATAAATGTTTTCTCATACGATATTAATGCAGCATTACACTAAATACATACTAAAATGTCAATTTGAAACATGTTAATTTTAAAATAAGAAATACGACTTTTTAGGAGGGGTGATGATTTGTGACGTCAAATTTGAAGGGTTCTAACTTTTTATGACGTTATAAACCTTTTCACAAATTCTCAATTACTTTTAAATAACCAATCATATGTTTGTGAAATTTTTCATTTTAGACACACCATGTGGAAGTTCTAATGATTATCTTAAAGTGCCAGGTTCAGAAAGTAAGCACCGAGATTATTGTTTTTATAAAATTCGTTTTCCATGCTTTGACAGTTATTCAAAATCTAATTATTTTACTAATTACCATACCGAAACTGGTTATAAATAATTTTTTCAAATTTCTAGAGAATTTTGATAAGATTTTGAAATAAAACTTAATTTATAAGGTCTGGTCGTGTTAAAAATTGGGAAACAAGTTTCCTTGTGAACTGGTAGTTTATTAGTGTTGGTGTACTGGGAAAACTTTATTAATAATGATTCATAACCTCCGCTAAAAATACCCGCCTCTTTCTATTCTAGGGTTAATTTCCCTCGTACACCACACGATTTACGGATTACCATCATACACACATGGTTGAAGCCATGTTTGTAATGTGTATGACTGCCGAATGCCATTCGAGCAATTAAGCACTGTTACCAATGCTACTCCTCGTATAACCTTCGTTTCAGGTTCAAAGCGGCCGTTAGTATGTCTTACGCGATATGTTATGATCCCTCGATTCCTGAATATACCTGGTTCCTATAGCTGGAATGGTAAACATGATTGGGATGGTATCGAACATCAATGACCTTAATCATTTCATGAATTTTAACTGCTGATTAGAGGACGTTAACAGAATTCAACCACTATTTTTATTTTTCCAGTCGACAATACGAGATAAGTTACCTATTAATTTACTCTATTCTATTACTAAGGTCTACATAACCCTTATCATAAATTACACTAAGTTTGAAACTAACTCTTTTAAACTCACAAAAAAAATATTTAGCACACAATTACAAATTCGGTTTAAATGATATTTAATTTAGGGGTTACACTAATAACATAAAATACTACGTGATTAAAATTTTTAAATGAATTAATATTTAATTTGCGAAATAAGATAACATACCATGTATATTTTAATAACGCAAGTACAACAGCACAGTAAATTAATGACAAACACAGAGTTGTAAGCTTTAGTCAAAAAGTCAACAAGTGCAAACTAAAGTCGAGGAATTCAAAATCAGGAGGTGGGTAAATCAATCATCCCCGTCGATGTCTACTGGTAGACACCGACGTTTGGGGCACCTCAAAGGCTGATTTAGAGCAGATCGCCTCTGTTCCTCTCGTGGTGTGATTGTCGGTTCCACCACTGAAATGATAAGTGGCGAAGAACGTCCACTTAGCGACTCTGTTTCTATTGGTGGAGGATCGAGCACCCTGGAGATGCTAATTCGGGTGGGGGACTCGATTCCCGTCGCGTTGATAGTAATTTGAGTCGAGGAGGGGTGTGTAAAGAAACGGTGCACCGGCGCATGTATTACTTCCAGGTCCGATCCGCGCCGATCCTCATTGAACGCATTCCGTAGCTCAGTCCTTTCTGCAGATCCATCCTGCTGTAGATTGGCTTGCAATAGGGCATTTTTTGCCCTGCGCTTCTGCCTCCGGTGACGGTTTCTGTTCGGCTTGTGCCGCTGATTTTCCAAAATGTTCCCGGAGTTGCTGGTCGAGGGAAGTAAACTAGACATCTTGGTTTCTGCTTGGAGGGTAAATGGTGGGCGGGAATTATATCTAACTCCTGAGCCAGTCTCCTACTCGGCAGGCGAGTCATGAGTTCGTTTCTGTGAAAATTTACCGGAGCGCAACGCTCTGTTCGGATATGGTGATCCGCTGGCTCCGTTTTCTATAATCAAATCGTCTCGGGCTCGGGAGAGACGGGATATCTTTTGATAGAGCCCTTTGGCACTTTCTGGCGAGCTCGAAGTGCCTTTAATCTTCTGGTACTTCTCCTTTAAGATGGAGTTTTCCCGTTCTAATTTTCAAGCGTATGCGACATTGCCACGATGGATGGAGAAATTTTGGAATGAATACATTAAAATGCGATTGTGTTTTAGCAAAATTAATTGAAAAAAATTTATTAGAAAATGATTAAATACAAAATATAGATTAACATATTTCATTATTTTTTTTATTTTGAAAAATATGAAATCTTTCAAATTAACAGATTTTGTAAATCTATTGTTAAAACTTTCTATTTTTATAGATATTTTACAGAAATTTTTTGAAAATAATTTTAGCTGAAACTCTCTGTCAGTTAGTTATTCAGCAGATTATTTATTGTATGCTTATTTAAAAACAAGTAACAAAAGCAAGTGCAATTTACTATTAAAATAACAAAACTCAATATTATTGTAAAAACTGTTTTTTTACTAATTTTATTTTTAATAATATGCTTTATATAAATTTACATTACGATATTTACAATAATTATTTTTATTGACACAGATAATCAAGGTGACATTCCTAAAGAGAATGGTAAATTTTTTGGACATTGTAAATTTTTTGAAAATTATTTTAGGTGAAACTGAAAAGCTTTACAAATCTTTAGCAGGTTATATAAATATATTATTTATTATTAATATTCATAATATGTTGGAACATTCTTTTTATTGAAATTAATTTATTATGCCAAAAACGGCATTATTGACAGCAAAGACTTGTTTTATATCAAAGATCTTTGGTTTTTGAAAATTTGTGCTACGGAAAATTTTTTATCCTACAATTATATAATAACAAAGATTTTACTTTAATAATTTTGTCAAAAAACAATCAAAATGATTTTAGTGATGTTAGGCCTGGCTGCAACTTGTATGTTTACCAGAGTTTACCAAACTTTTTTCAGCAACGGAACACTTAGCTTATTTTTTAGGTTTGATAATTCATGATAGTATAAATAAAAATAAAAAATGTTATTAAAAAAGTATCATTTATTTAATAAACATAAAAATACAAATAAATAAAACTCCTAATCACTTTGATGATTTTGGGTTCTTATATTACAAATTTTTTTTATATCAGGCACAATATTTGTCAGTTGTATTCTCATATCTCCAGTGGCGTCGAGTCTATTTATGTATTTTTGTTGCAAAATATTTAGAAATTCCCACTTCATAGAAAAACGTAAGTAAACAAACCACAGCTTGTTTTGAGACATTGGGGAACTCTTCAGTCAGACTCGCTCAAAAATCATTTAATGGCTGATATTTAAGTTTTTCTTTCAAATCAGAGTCATTACTTAAGTCAAAAAAATGCTCATAATCCCTTGCGCATAAGCCCATTTGTTTAACTGTCACGGAAAATGGATTCCGGACCCAGGAATTGTCCTTAATTTTTTTCGGAAAATATTCCGAAATATCTATTTAGGCTCCGCGGAACATAATTTGGGAAACCATATTATAGACAAATATAATTGAAAAACGCCAGCTTTAAATTGTATATAATATTTCGACCATTTATCAGTCTTCAGTCTAGAAATCACATTAATAATGACTAAATAAAAATAAAATTTAAATTGTTTAAATTTAATATATAGTGAAATGTAAAACTTTGCCTTTGAATAATTATAGTACTAATAAAATAATGTAAAACTACGTACCTATATCACGATTCATTATATAAATATTACTTATTACATGCTTACTACTTTAAATGTCAGTAGTATATTTTTTAATCTTATTTCTAGATATATTTTCCTAAATTTGTTGTAGCTCTTATCGGGATTTATATCACTTACGTAAAAAATGCCTAGGCTTACTATTCGGGAAGTTTAAAAAAATGAAATCATTAAATTATTTTTTTCTCGAATAAAACGCATAGGGTTTGTAATAGAAATTCATGTTGATTTTTTGTAAACACTTAAATAATAAAGGCTCGTTAATTTTCGAAATATTAAGTTATCTATTATTCCAATAAATAAACAAATTAACAATGCTTTTAAATGTTGGTAATTATAAATAGTTAAAATATAAAATTGTCGATGTTTTTAAGTATACTCCTTACTAAAATTAAATTAAAAATTCGGCGCTTGTTTAGAATTGCCCCGCATTTTTTAAATAAATTTTATTTTAAATAATAAACTTTTATTACAAGCTTTTATTATTAAAGATAGCTAACATGACTGTAAAAAACAGTTATCTAACTCGATCATTGGGCAGGTGGCCAGTATTCACGGATATCATGTAAAATCTTTTCAAATGGATTTGCACCATTTAATATTCGTCGCCACATACACTCACATAAATAACTATCTAACATGCCACGATGCGTCCCAAAATGACGCTTATTTCTTTGTTTCGCTAAACTCCAACATCTTTCAATCATTGATTTTTTGTTAGGTTGATAATCCATCTTTAAAAGTATTAAATGCCCTATAATAAAATTTATTTAAAAATGCGGGGCAATTCTAAACAAGCGCCAAAAATACTGCTAAATTATCTGGACAATTATAATCAGATTTTGAATACTTCATACCTTCTTGGTGTCTATCTGATAATAAAATATACTCTGAAATGGTTTTGAAATTTCAGCTAAAAGTTTTAAATGCACACACTATTTGGGTTAAAAGGGCAACCTATTTTTTACGATACATTCTTTGCCGGCTGGAGAACATAAATTACGGTCTATTATTGGTAACATAGCTATATATAAACAAGGTATCTGTTTCAAGTCTTTTAAATATGGGTTAAAACATTTGACCGGTGGAAAGTGATGTGATAGCTGATGTGACTCTCAAGATAATAGTCAATATCATCATAGGTAAACCAGATTTTTGTGGCCGCGCTCAAGATTAAAGTAATTATTTATAGTGCTATCTTCATCAGTCTCTTCTTGGAAAAGATATTGGATAGAAACCAACAGCCATTTGATCTTGCAATTGTTCCCACGTTGTTAATTAACTCTACTTTCTCAACACCAATACCGGTGTCGGTTAATGTTCCAGCATCTTTATCAGGAATAATTTTGATCAACTCTTTGGTGCTATCCAGAACTGATGGATCTGTTAAACTTTTGTCTAAATCTTTTCGAAAGCATCGCTTGAATTTGAAATTAATTCTCGAAAGAAACTTTCTTTTCGAATAAAATGTGTTGATTATTAGGCTCATCAACTGAGCAATTTCAGCTTGGAATGCAAACGTTTCAGTATCGGTTTCATTCATGTTTTTCAATTGTTAGTTATCCATTAACAAATATTTAAAAATTTTTAGAGTGAAATTTCCACAAAGAATAACTATATTTAAATCCACAAATTTCACAAAGAACAACAAACACAAACACTGGCTAAATTCATAACTTAACTGAAAATACGCCAATTTTAACATTTGATAATTTTCACAAGGACAAAAATACATAATATTAATTTCTTCAAATTCAATTTTTACACAGACAGAAAAAAACTAAAATAATAAATTAATTCGAATAAACAACACAAATATTATTAATTTTTACAATTACTTAAAATGTCAATCGAAACATTCTTTATAATAAAACTAATTTCAAATGTTCAATTTTATTTAATAATGTGCTTATTCTATTTAAATTTTTTTAAAATACTGACTCAGTGGTGTACTCCGAATATAGCGCCTAAGCGTTTTATACGAGGGAAGACAATAAGCTGTAATGATTAATACACCATTTTAAATTAGCTATTTAAATTATTTACCTAATTTACTTCGATCGTTTTTTATCCACTTTAATCATTTTCAAAAATTTGTGTTAATTTCACTGTAAATTGATATTTATATTTTGCAGAGATTAAAATTGAAATTACTAGTTTGAAAGGTATATTTGAAAAAAAATATTCACTTTTAGTAAATTTATATAAATATATTATCTAGATAAACTGGATAGTCTGATTTCAGGTAACTTTGTTTTATCGGTGTAATCGAGAATTAAATTATTTTTATTTACTTGCAATCAAAAATATAAATTAGTAAATTTCAAAAAACATGACTAAAAATAAACATTTGAAACGTAAATAACGATTAAAATATTATTATTTCTGTTTTAGGAGGGTTAATGGTTATTTTCAATATAACTTGTTTATATATGAATGATTCAGGAAAGTTCAGTTATGCAATGATAAAATGTATGTATTAATTTATATCAGGTATGGGCACAGTTGTGTGTCTTGGGAGCCGCATTTATTTTGTTTGTCAAAACAGTGTGCTCAGATTACAGTGCAATTTAAGTATATTGATCAAATAAAGTAAAATACTAGTTCACAATATTGATTTAAGTTAAAAACATTATTTTTTGAATTCACAAATCACAGAATAAATCAATCAAAAATTTAACAGAGAATGATAGTTATTTAGGTTTGTAAAAATGAAACTGCTCTTAATTAGAGTTGTTCAGTGAATTGCGACACTAAACCTTGCTCTTCGCTAATTTTCGGAAAGTTAGATTGATAATTAATTGAAGCGGTTTGAAGTAGTTCTAACAAATGTTCATCTGTTAGAATTGCTCGACTTTTTGATTTACCAAATTTCATAGTGGAGAATATTTAAACTTTAAATCTATAAATTACTTTGTTTTCTAATCACGTTGTAAGATTTCTTGTTTTGAAAAAAAATTAATTCACAAAAAGTTGCAGAATTATGATTCAAAAAAGGATTTATTAATAAAAGTGAGCCGGCATTTTCCTAGATTTGATATATATATATGGTTGCATGTAAATATTGTCTCTGTCCAATCTTCAATCTTCTCCAGACATTTTTATCTTATATTCTCGTAAAGACCTTACTTCTCAATTTCGCTCGGTGTTTGGTATCTTGCGCATGTTACATCCATATTCTCTTATATTTCGCATGAAACGGTTTGTTTAAAGAATATGCCGAAATAAATAAAATCATGTATTGTTATTACTAAAAGATTTCTTCGTTCTCGGAATTATATATTTCACCTTCAAACTTATTTCTGACAGTGATGATAGAAATTAAAGATATATTTACTACTTGGTTTTTATTGGAGTAAGCAAAATGGTCACCCGTGATAAGAATATTTGAAAGCTATATCGATTATGGTGAAAATTATGCTATAGTCGGTAAATAGTTGCAAATGGAAAATTTTCTAATGGTTTTAATTCAATAGGTATCACATTAATGACTTGTTTATACTTCAGAGAAACAAAAATATTCCTTTATACTTGAGAAAGTTTTGATATTGTAATTTTACATAGATAAACCTTTTTTGCTATTTGATAAAATGATTTTTTAAAATAATTGTTTAAATTTTGTTATTTAATAAAAACATTCATGGGGAAAAGGTCAAACGGAAATGAAACAGAAAGAGAATGAATTTCGTTTTATGAATGATCTTGTTAAAATCGAAATATTTCATATTTTATGAATATAAACATAGTTATTTATTAAATTTTTATTATTATACTCTTAATTATAAACCTTTGGTATTAATTTTTTGTGATAACTAAATTGAGATCTTTAGTGTTTGTTGAATATTTAGATTTGGGATCTAAATCAAATCTGCAATCAGATCCAATTTTAGAAAACCTTCTCTGTAAATCTTAATTAACATTTTTATTAGAATATTATTTGAACAAAACCTTGATTTTAAAATGCTGTTACTAATATAGTTTTTACTGGATTTTTTTTTATTTTAGCTCAAAAGTGTCCATCTGATTCTGACGATAGCAATCTTCATAGAGGTAGATTGTATTTTAAAATGATTTTGACATAAAATAAAAGTATGGCGTGATAATTTTGAAACTGGAACTCCATTCTAACTAATTTACTTTCACTTAAGAATCCAAGTAAAATCTCATAAATAAAGAATTTATCTACTCAGTTTTGAAAAAAATTAAAATAATGGCAGAAAATAATTTTAACTAATTAAACTTGTTTATTCCAGGCAAGATTTCCACTTGAAAAAGGCTGTGCCGAAATTTCGTGAATACCTTTAATAAATCTGGTTCATAGTCAAATTGTGTAGAAAATATTATGTCACTTATAAAGAAATCAGAGGTGAAAAACAAAAAAAATCCTTATAAAATGTTTGTTTTAAAAATTTTGTTGAGGATACCTAAATAATAATAATTATAGTCACAAAAATATAACGAAAAATAAAAATAGTAATTCTAATAATAATAATCATCATGATAATTTTGATAATAATTATAATGAATTTAATAATAATATACATCATATGATTTAATAACAATCGATAATAATGATATTTACAGGGTAACAATATATAATGAGAATGATAATAATAATTTGGATGTTAATAATAATGATAATAATCAAAATGGTAATAACAATAATTTCGATAGTAATAATATTTTATAAAATAATAATAATGGAGGATAATAATATAATAGTAGTAATAATAAAAATTTCAATAACCTATCATAATAAGGCTCGTAACGATTAAAACGATGATAACAATTCCCATAAAGATGATTATGTTGAGGATACCTAAATAATGGAATAAAATAATTAATAAACATGTAAAATGATTGGGTGAAACAATGAGAAGTGAGTCAGATGTGGTTCTGGAGCTTAATAAAAAGAGAATGAAAAAGAAATGTTGAACAACGAGAAAGGAATAAGAGAAAATCAATAAAAACAGACAATTAAATCAAAGAAGGTTATTTATAATTAACAAGTGCAAATTTTAGAAAACAAAAACAAAAGCAAAATTTGCACATTATGGAAGATAATGGAAGAAATATTGTTTGGCAATCTGGGAAAGGGCACCTCTAAAAAATTAGTTATCTGAACATCTGTCAGTGATTATGGAGGCCCAAAAGGAATTAGCGTTAAAATATATCAGAAATTCTATTCGACATCAGTAAGTGTTATTGGATGATGGAGTATAAAAAGGAAGCGCAATTGAAATCGACAACACAAAAAAATAAGACAAAAATCGCAGAAGACAAAGAAAGACAAAAAAGAAATTAAAGAGAAATTTGAAACAGAAATTAAGCAAGGTCAAAGCAAAGCAACTAAATCAGAGTTACCGATCTCAGAAACCCACCGCAGTAGTCAGGTGATTGTAAAGCCAATTGATCCGAAAAGTGCTATTCTTCTCTAAGAGTCGTAATAAGCACCAAATTGTGATTGATTAATAATTCGTTGTGTCATTTTAAAGTGGAGATAAAGTGTATTAATCAATAAAGTTTATATCGTTTGGAGTTCATTACTGTTATTTAAAAGCACGCTTGGAGTCATATTGACAATAATTCCTATTCGAATACCGACAACCCCAACAATTTTAATGTTATAAAATTCTATTTTATTTAAAAGAAATTTTATAATAGAAAAAAAATTGATTAATTTCATCGCAGCGGATAAAATAATAAACATTTAAAATAAGTAATGATTTAATTACAAGAAAAGCTTAATAAAAGTTTAAGAATGTCTAATTGTAATTTGACTAATGAAAGTAAATAGATTGTAGATGTAAATAACATCGATAGTGCGTGTGAGAATTATAGGTCTAAATTAGTGTTGGTATTGTCGTACTCGAAAGGTTAAGAAGATTAGCAAGCACTTGGGAAATTTAGATTATAAAATCATTTCTAATAAGTCAATAACTGCAGTTGGATTGTGTTTGTGTCCCGTTTATCAATATTCAAGCAATTGGTGTAATTCTGCATTTATATATATATTTTAAATCCTGTAAAATGTTTTGAAAGATATAATATTTTTAAGTTTAAAATCGAACCGACTAATTACAAAAAAATCATTCCTTATTTGAAATTAGGGAGCCTCTAGTGTTTTGTGCCATGTACTGAGGCACCATTGGCTCACTGATTATTATTAAATTTATTTAATTGGATAAAAATTAAATCAAAATCGTCTATATAGGTCTATCAAGTGGTCAACTTATTGGTTTGAATATTTTATTTATATTTTTAATTGGATTGGATTTAATTGTAATTATAGATGACTTTCAAAATCTCCGTGCAGAATCTTATCCAGCAGTTGATTAAATTTTAACGATATCTTTTGTATGTTTCATGTATTTTAAATGTTAAATATAATATTAGTTTTTTTGTATTAAATCATTCTAAACTTAAATATGCAATTTGTATTGTATATATTTTTATACGTATATTATCTTATCTTTCACTTAATTGCACCTCCGAAAACAGCAATATATTGTTGCACTACGACTACCCGCAATGGATTTCCACAACTGTTATTATTATTGTTGTAATTCAGTTAGTTATTAAGAAGTCCGAAATTCGTGAAATTATATTCAAAGAATTCCACGATCTTTATAATTTAATTGAAACCAAGAGATGTGGAGTTTTTGTTTACTTTGAGATAATCACATGTATCTTCATTGTCAGTTGATGATAAATAGATCTGATGCCAGACACTAACGCTACTATAAGGAGTTTACAAATATTATTACATTGTGAGCAACAAATTTCTGTCAGTCGTTTTTAATCAACTTATATTTATAATGTATCAAAATTATACATTATTTTTTTCATTGCACTGATACTATTGTTAAACCTAAACAAAGCACATTGGAAATTTGTTTGAATGTATCTTTTATATAGTACAAAATCTAGCACCAATATAACTTAACTCAATTATGTAAACACCAAATAAACAACGTAAAAGGCTAAATAAACAGAAAAAAAATTAGAAATGAAAAAAAAATAAAATTGCTCACACAGTGCATTAAGTTTAGCACAAAATATACATAAACACAAGAACTGAATACTTGAAAAAAAACTCGGAAAAAATTTGTACAAATCCAAACTTGACGAAAAAATTTTTAATAAAAAATAAAATATTTTTGATTAGAAAATAGTATAAATTTACTGAAATAAAAATAAACGAAATTAAAATTTAATATTGAAAGTTCCATGTCGTATTAATGCAGATAAGCAGAGACACAAATCATAATAGATTTATATACAGATGCGTTTTCACAAATTTTCAATCGTGTTGATATCTATATATATTTTTTGTCGTTTTTTGATAATATTTTGTAGTTTTAAATCATGTCATTTCGTCTTAACATTTTACATACAAAAATTCATTTCAACCTTCACGATCAACCTAAAAATAGTAACTTCTACAATTGTATAAGTGTTGGACGTATGGGAGTTTTCGAAACTATAGTGTGAATCACCCCGTCACTATGCCATTCAATTTCAATTACTAGTGGTATTTACTCGATACGTCGCATGATTTTGATAACTATTGCGTACCCATGACCGAAATCATGTTGGTACTGTACACAATAGCCGAATGCCATTCGAGCAGGTGAGCGCCATTACTAGCACTACTCCTCGAAGGACCTTCGTCTTTCCCGGATTATTAGCTGCCACTGGAAGGACTTACGCTTATGCCTATCTACCCATAGTTAATTCCTACTTGCCTGATCATGGAGAAGAAATCATGGAGAATGGTTATGCCCAATATGCGCCTGCAAACTCTTTTCGACATCCATTGCCATCGGTACCTTATCTCTCGTAATACAAAATAAGTGGAATAATGTTTAATAAAAGGAAGGATAAAACAAGATTTAATGAACACCATAACTAAACTATATTGACCAAGAACAAAATATATCATTAAGTCACTACACGGAACAATAAACAACAAAACATTAAGATCACAAATGTCACCGACCACCTGCGAGTCCGAATTGTCAACCTAACCTTCCTCGGCGTCCATGTCTGTTGGAAAACGCTTCTTTTTGCCGACAATACGGCGGGGGATCTACTCGGAAATCGTCGTTTCTCTGAGTAGATGGTCCGGCGATTTCGTCTTGGGGACCGACATTGGGTACTTCGCCCGTGAGAAGAGCGATTTCGTCGGTACCCAGCCCCAGTCGATCGAGGGCCCGTATCACTCGAGGTGGTTCAATGTCCTCATCCACTAGATTAATGTGGATAGATTCCGGAGGTGATGAGAACATGACTTGCGGGGCGTAAAGGATATCCGGATCGAGCCCCGGAATCTCGAATTCCCTATACGGGGGCGGCAAGTCGTCGATCCGATAGGTATCTTCTGCGGCTCTCGTTTCCCGGAAACGCTCTTCTTCTCGACGGCGTCGATCCCGACGTCACCTGTTCCGGTTTGGCCGGTGGCGAGCCGTAGGGATGGCAGAGTTCTCCATGGTTTCTGCTGGCGGAGGGTTTATAGAGGACGGAGGGTTGACGACTGAAGAGGAGGTGTGAACCGTTGAAGCTGGGAGATCCTCGATGTTGGGGAGATGATGGGCCGGGATGATACCGAGTTGACCGGTCCGGACACTCCCTGGGACGTGAGTTCGAAGCTCTACGTCCGTGAAAGCTTGTCGGAGCGCCATCGACTGCTCGCGGATCAGCAGTCGCTGGCTGCGTGACTCGACGATTAATTCGTCACGTGCCTGAGTGAGCCGGAAGATCTTCTGCCTGAGCTCCCTGACGGTTTCTGGTGGAGCCCAGGTACCTTTCATTCGCTCGTGTTTAGCCTTGAGATCCTGGTGTTGTAGCTTCAGGTCCTCGTATTTATGCCGGACAGCTACAATGGATGGGGGCAGTTGGGGAATTCTTGACGGATTGGTTGATTCAATATTGTTGTCCATACTATAAAGCAGAGAAAAGAGAAGAATCAAAAATGGAGATTATCGAGAGATGAAGTAGGTAGACGGAAGTTCGGGGTGGGATCTTTAATATTTATTTAACAAAGGGCTTCCTTTTTCGAACAAGTCGAGTTATCGCCTGCCAACTGATTTAATTTCCTATCTTTAGGAAACTAAGTTCATTTAATAACTAAATTTATAAAGATCCACATGCTCGATTTATTATCAGGATAGTAATTAGTCTATAATTTGACTGAGTTTATCTAAAATTAAATTCGTAACTAAGTTCAACTAACTATTTGGCAATACCCAACTTGTAATTTAACTCAGTTTATTAAAAATTACAATTTACAAAACTAGTACGTTCAACTAGTTATCCTACAATAAATATTTCATAATTTAATTAAGGTTATTTAAAATTAAATTTACAAAAATTTATAAGCTTAATTAATTGGACGGTAATAACCAGTTTATACTTTGACTATGAGTATTTGAAATTAATTTTATAAGATTTAATACGTTTAATTAATTAGTCTACAATGACTAGAGTAAAATTTGACCATGATTGTTTAAAATTAACTTTACCGGATTCAATAATTTAAACTAATCCTTTGACAATAGCTAATCCCTAACTTAGTTAAGTTCATTTAAAATTTGGTTTACAACAATTTACAAGTTTAGTTTCGTTACATTTAATATTCGAAAAATACTTAGATTATAATTTAACAAGAGAAAAATACCGTTATTTAAGAATAAAATAAGTAATCACTTAGCGAGTGAAACTCTTATTGGAAATTTTGTGGAAACCTGGAAGGTAAACTCATTGTTGCTTGTTGGTTAAATTATTGGTATTTTATAGATATAATTAATTTACCGAAAATGGAGAGGTTATCTTAAAAACAATTTATCTGGACTTACAGCTTTTCCAGCGAGTAGCGAATGCAAAAAAGTTCCAAAAATTTCTCAAAATATAACTGTTGTGGACAATTATCAAAATTTATTGATCTGAATTTGTGCTAACTCAAATAGAATGGAATTCTCAACTTGCCTGTCTATGCATGTCAATGTGACTAGTCAAGGTGTGTATCTCATCTCAGAGTTCAGTCAGCTATGAAAATTGTGGATTTTTGAACGTCAGATTTATTGAAACTTCTATCGCAGTTAGATTTTGGAATTTTTATTGCAGTTAGATTTTGGAATTTTATCGTCTCACTCTCCTAGTTATGCGGACTCCTTTTTCAGATACCAGATGATTTATACAAACGTTTGTGGCAGATATTTGGTTCATTCTACGTCAATTTCTCTTTGGGAAGGTCAATCATTTAAGGATTCTCTACTTCAATTTCATCGGTCAGGATAGACTAATAGTGCTACACTCGTGTACTATGGGACATCCGTCGAAGAGTGATGACAATTTGTGTGATTTATTTCTAAATTTTAATTCTAAATAAATTATGATGTTGTTATTTCTTTCCTATTATTTCCGAATTTTTTTTAAGTAGATATTTCGACTAACATTGACCTAAATCTTATCCCTGCTACCCGTTATCCGTTTATGAGTTTTGTTCGAAAGATGAAAAAATTTCTCTGATCAACCCGTGATCTTGCTTAATTTCCCTCTAACTAGAATTATTTGCACTTCCCGAGATTTTAAACGACTCGCTCCGGCCACTTTTCAGCAGCCGCCTCGAGTATACAACGGCGCCCTGCGTAGCGGTCCTTTGCACAAAGCCAGACCCGACTGCGGACTGCCAAGGGGTTCACGAGGCATGACCCACGAGCTCAACTAAGGGTTTTCACCCACTAGCCGGCACACGGTCCGTCCTGTGAACCATCTATTGCAATACTATAACTATATATGATTTTTATGGTCGAACTGTAAATATATTTATATATGAGGTTACTAATATGAATTAACTAAACATTACGCATCAAGAAGGTTAATATTTTTGAAAAAGAACATATTATTATCATCATAATACATAAAAATTACAAATGGCAATGAAAAATTCCTTACTCTCTTTAAAATTTACGATTCTATATGAAGACCAAATTTTTCAGTGAAAAGCATAAGATTAGAAATAATGAAATTCATCACTGTATATATACTGATTTCATGCGTGTGTGCGACCAATAGGTGATTTTTCGCCATTTTTAATTATTTTATTACTTTAAAATTTTTTTTATTATTTTTTGTATATTTTTCTTTATTTTTTGATATATATTTTATATTATATTTGAATTTTACTTTTATCACTATTTTCTTGTAATATTATTTTTAGCCCTTTTTATTTGTTTTCTGGCCGCCACTTCTGCCTGTGTTTTTTCTAAACCTTATTTTGCAAGGTTTTGGCAGTTTATTTTATTTCTTTCACTACTCAGCGTACTGGATTGCAAATTGATAAAAATCGCAGCGTGAAGTCGGCAGAGCTTAGGTCCTTTGACCTATCGTTTGCTTCCGGATTGCTGGTGAAATCGACCTAAAATAATTGTAACTCGGCTCAAAATTATAAAACTGAGTAGTACGATGAGCACCCATTAATCTATAACATTGACATAAATATATCTTAAGATCAAAGAAGAGGACATAGTAGAGAGGAAAGTCACGAAATCGTTGCAAAGGCTAAAGTGAATAGCATTTGTTAAAGATTATTGTGAGTGACCAAAATCATGATAAATTTAGATCAGGGTTTACCAAACTTTTTCAGCTATATGGAACACTTGGCAAATCCGAAAATTTTGGTGGAACACTTAGCTTATTTTTTATGTTGGATAATTCATAATTGTATAAATAAAAATAATAAATGTTATTAAAAAAGTATCATTTATTTAATAAACATAAAATCCAAATAAATAAAACTCCTAATGACTTTGATGATTTTGGGTTCTTATATTACAAATTGTTTTTATATCAGGCATAATATTGGTCAGTTGTATTCTCATATCTACCGTGCGTTGAGTCGTTTTGCGTGATGCTGGCTTCTGCGCGTTATGTAAATACGAAAAAGCGAATTTTCCTTTCGCGCACCGAAGATCATTCTAACAAGACTTCCGCAAATCAGGTAACAACAATCCCATCTAACACATCTCTTTCATGCGCACATGATGAGAGATAGTCTTCCTCCTTCATTAAAAAATATTGGCACTTGTTAAAGACTTTTATTGTTGTACCCAATTTCTAGGTACTAAAATTATTCGCCTACTCTTGACGTCATAAAACTCAATGAAGTTAAACCGTCACTCGTCTTTCATTAAGAAGTAGAATATGTTGAATTTTCTAAATTTACTCTAATTTTTGTGAAATATCTATTTAGGCTCCACCGAACCCTTATTTTGGATCCGCGGAACACCATTGTTCCGTGGAACATAGTTTGGGAGACCCTGGTTTAGATAATATCCCAAATCTTGATAAATTGTTTTGTTCTAAGATATAATATTAAATTATCCAGTAGGTTGTTATATTTTCCGGTTGTTATCCCACCGTTAAGAGCCATTTTCTCAGATATTTACTCTAAATTATATAGGAAATTGCGCCGGGATGGTGTAGTGAGCTGAATGCTCTAAGAATTGGTTTTAAAGTAAATATTTGCTTGGTTCTTGTCAGATCAATCTTCCTCTTAGAAAAGATATCACAACATCTTAGACAAAGCTGAATTGTCTCCTGTATCTTTGATAGTAAAGTATCTTTTCTTTATAATTGTTGGGGTTATAAGAAAACATGAATAAAAATAATAAAAATTTAAAAATTATCAAAATCAATTAAAATTAATTAAAATTTTAAAAAAAGTAAAAATCAATATTTTTCGGTGGAAAAAGTGGTAACCGGTGGCAAATATGACTGTGAAGACGAAAATAGACTGAGATAAGGTATATTGAAGGGTCGGGAGACAAAAAATAAATTATCTAATTAATTAAATTATTTTCCGGCGAACCCATTAATCAAGGGCCGCCGAGCTGAACGTCAGCTTAATGTGTTTCCCGGCATTATTGAAACGGGCAATAAATTGTCCGAAATGGAAAATTGTTTTTCCAGCAGTAATCCAGATCAATGGGAACCCATAAACTATAAAAGCAACTGACAACAAAACAAGTTGCCAGTTGGTCAGAGCGCGAATATAACGAGTTGAAGCAAACGAGTGAAGAGCAGTAAATCGATAAAGTTAATCAGATTGCAGTTGAACTTAAATCGTGATACCCTTAAGGTGTGTACGATAAATAAATTATTGTGTATCGTGGTGAATACTTGTCAATAAAGATTTCTTTGTTGGGATTTTTGTCTTATTGATTATTGAACACGAGGAGTCGGATCGAGAGGCCTATTAATCGACGAATATTTAATATCCCAACATAATGGAATAATTTCTTAGCTGTAATATGGCATAATTCTTGGTGTAAGGTTTTTGTTAATAAATCTGCAAAGGTATCTAGGACTATAACAAAGACATTGTTGTTCTTTTCTACTGTTAATAATCCTCCATCAATTAATGTATTTTTTAAGTTGAAAGGAAAACAGTTTTATTCCTCTGTACATATCCATTTTTCAACATGTATCTTAGCTTATGAAATTTAATATCCTTTTGCTGCTGCTCCAAAATGTTTTCCATAGGCTCCGTTTTTTGGATAGTGTATATACATGATCTTTGATTTTCCTTCTTTGGCCTCTTCATGTCTTGTTTGACACTGGGTGCAAATCATACCTTTCAATCTTGATAGTCCATCTCCATTTAAGTGTTCTTCCTTTTTCTTGTATTTCAGTTCAAAATCATATTCAGTCAGATAAGCTAACCATGTTTGAAATCGTGGAGTGATTTGTGTTTTTGTAGTGTTTATAAACCCCAATGCATTGTGATCGATACGAATTATGAACTTTTTTTCGTAACTATATTTTCTAAAATGCATAACATATTCATGTACAGTGAGAAGTTCTTTCTTGGTTAAACAGTAGCCTTTTTTATGCGCTGTCATATGCCTCGAACCATAAGCTATAACAGATTCCTCTCCATTTACTTAACTAAACTCAAAACTGATCTAATAGCTCCAAAGCTAGCGTCTGTGTCTAAGATACATGTTCAACCTTCTTTTATTTTATCGAGAATAGGTGCCTAACACAACCTGTTATTTAGTACTCGGAAACTTTCCTTACATTTTGAAGGCCAAATTATATCTTTGTCACGTCCAGATTTTGCTGAATATAATGGTTCTGCGATTCTGGTGTAGTCTTTGATGAATATTTTGTAATAATTCCCTTATCCGAGAAATGATCTTAATTTTTTGAACATTTTGGTACTTCTGTCTTCTCGATTTCTTCAACTTTCTTTCTGTTTGTTTGAATACCTTTATCATTAACTGTATGCCCAAGGGAAGCACAGTTCTGTTTTATTGAATTCGTATTTTTCTGGGTGTAGCTTCATATGAATTCTTTTAAATATTTTTTCTACCACCTCATCCTGATCTAAATATTATCTAAGTAAACAACTACTCCTTTAAATAGGATTCCTTCCAATACTGTGTGAAATAATCGTTGGAAAGTCGAGGAGCTGTATAATCCAAATGGTAGTCTATTGAAGCAGAATTGTCCTTCTCTTATACTAAATGCAGTCATTTCTTGAATATCTGGAGCCAGTTCTACTTGATATTACGCTTGATCTATATCCATTGACGAGAATATTCGTGTATTCGCGAGACAGTCCAGTAAAAATTTGGTATTAAGCATCGGAAAAGATTCCTTTTCTGTTATTGCATTCAATCCACGATAGTCTACAAATATTCTGACGGATACATTTTTTTTCTACTATCATTAACTGAGCATTCCAAGAACTCTTATAACATCGAATTCTTGCTTTAGCTGATGCAAATTGTTTAATTATAAAGTCAATTTCTTTGGTCATTTCTCGTTCAATGCTTAGTAAAGCAAAATCACCTAATCGACTTTGGCCCATCGAAGCTCTCAAATATTGAAATATCAATTTTAATTTGCTAAATGATTTTTCGCAACCGTCAATAAAAACCGCGATTGTCAGCAATACACATATTTATATCTATAAAAAAAATTTTTATTTTCATTTGCGTATTTATATATCTTAAAACATTGTCTTTTCTTTTTGCCCAGAATTCAAAACTTCAGTTAAATATTTTCTTACTTAAATTTCAAATGTTGCAAATCTTTCATCGTTTTCTTGCTTTGAATCTGCCAATTCTACCAGCTAAGGTATGGATGTAAGGTTAAAACCACTTGAACGGAAATCCACACTCAACTAGTCAAAATTGGTTAGGACGTAAGCGCCCAAAGTAATAGTAATTGATATTCTAATTTCGTTAGTTTCATGCATTCCCTCGTAAAAAGAAAAATTAAAAATCATTAAACTCTAGAACTATGAATGAACACAGTGGGATTTATTTGTAAATAATTTGATCCACTAACGTTTGGCCGTAGAGACCAATTATAGTTCTAAGTTATTAACTCTGCGAAATGGGATATAAATGACAAATCGTAGCATACGAGGCATGGGCTTTCCAGCGCAGCTCGTTGAACCCAGTAGTGAATCCGGATCAAAGCAGTCTCAGTAACCAATCTCACCTTTGACGGATTCACAACCCTTTGTTGCATTTTCAACGTTGGCTAGCAACGGGTAACAAGTGGGCAGGGTAGTGATTTTGTATATATTGGTTTCAATGTCAACTAGCAGTAACCTACCAATATATCTGGTGCATTCTTCTGCTTCTGTTGATGGTCGTCCATTATAAATTCGAATGTTTAGTTTAAGCATATGTTGGCATGATTTGACAGACATTCCATTAATGAAGTTGTTTTTGAAACTGAGTTTGATCTTCTTATTTTCAGCGCCAGCAACATCCTACTCATTTTTAAGTGAATTAAATTCCATCAAGATTTATTTCATAAAAAGTGCCAAAAAACCAATTATTTAAACACCAGATAATTTAAATATCTTAACTCTAGTAAATTATGTTTATTTTTAAATGTAATACTAGATTTCGAGTATTTTTATCTTAAATTTTGTTGGGCCAGAACGCAAACAGCCTTGAAAATTGTTTAAATGTATCAGTTATACAGCACGAAAACCCAGCATCAAGATAACTTAAAATACAACATACAACATCAACTAAACACTCTAAAATTTGAGAGAATATAAATAAATATAAAATCAAAAAACATAAAAGTAAAATAAAATAAATACAAAATGCATCAAGAACCGCACGAAATTTACATAAAAATTAACATAATAACAATAAAATTTGACCATAAAACGACAAGTTATACAAAATTAAAAAATTAATGAATTAAATGAGTTAAAATAAAATATTTTTGGTTGAATAAATCTAATTAAAAACTTTAAAAATAAATCGCCAATTTAAATTAAGAAAATAATTAAAATTTAATTTAGATAACACAAATAATTTCAAGCTCAAATTTTGTTTTATCGCAATAAAAATAACACGCAAGGTTAAGGTCAAATTATAGGTATATATACTGATGTGTTTTGACAAATTAAAAAACTTAATTTAATCTTTTTTGGAGTCTTACTTTGCACACTTAAATTGCAGTCTCATTTTCAGTCTTATTATTTTAGTTGGTGTGCGTTACAACTGTGAGTCGTGCATTCAGGCAATTAACACTGGTAAGGGTTTTGTCTGGTCACGACAACTTTCAGTTCCTGTGCATTGACGTATAATTTAAATTGAAGGTATATGAATGGATTCACTATGAATTTATTGATCGATAATAATTAAATGACTTGAGATAATGCGAGTGAATAATGTTTATGCTAATAAACTTCCAATTACTATGTGAGATATGGCATGCCGAATAAACATTTTTTATGAATCGAAGCTTTTAATCAACTTAAATGGTAATATTTATTTATTTTTCGGGCCACAGCCAAAACACACCGCAAGTTAGCAAACTTTATATAACTATCGAGATGTGTAAGTTCAGGTTCATCCGCCAATATCTCGTGTCCGTGAAGGTTCTGGTGTGCGTAACGCCACAATCCAAACGTTAAATCAGAGAACTAAATAGCAAAATCAAGTAGCTTGAGAGTGGGTTTTTTGGCTAATCTTTCTTGCACTCAATTTCGATAAAATAGACATAAAATTTTAAACGACAATCTGCTCAAAATCACTAACACCGAGTAGTCCAGTGGGCACTCATTAAATATAATATGAACACAACTAGATCATAAGGACAAAGAAAGGGAAAGGGTAGCGGGGAAAATTGCGAAATCGTTGCAACAGTAAAAATGAATAGCCATCGGAAAAAGATTAATCCGAACGACCAAAATCATGAAAAGGAATATTTTAAATAATATGTAAGAACTCAATAAATTATTTTGAGTTGAGACGAAAAATATGGGCGGAGCGCTGCGCAAATTTTCTGAAATAATTAAAATATTTATCATAAAACTGAAAAATAAAGGCGGAACGCTGCTCAAATTTTCCGAATTAATCAAAACACTCTATCAAAATTGTACAATAAAAGTGGAGCGCGGCTCAACTGTTTGTATAATATTCTGATAAAACTCTAAAATAAGGGTGGAACGCTGCTAAAAATTTCCGAAGTAACAAAAATACTTTATCAAAAACTGTAAAATAAGGATGGAGTAAGGCTAAATTTTTATATAAGTAAAATAGTTTCATAAAGCTGAGGAATAAAGACGAATCCATATTAAAAAATTAACAATAATAAGGATAATAATAAGGATAATGGTAATTGTAATAATAATAACAACAATAATAATAATTGTAATAATAATAATATTAATAATAATTATAATAATAACAACAACAACAATAATAATAATAATAATAATAATAATAATAATAATAATAATAATAATAATAATAATAATAATAATAATAATAATAATAATAATAATTAATAATAATAATAATAATAATAATAATAATAATAATAATAAAAATAATAAAATAAAAAAAAATAAAATAATAATAATAATAATAATAATAATAATAATAATAATAAATATAATATTAATGGGAACTATAGAAGGACTATGGGAATAGACATAATGATAAATGATATAACAGCATGGATTAGCCTTTACAGGAGATAGGAGAATAATGAGACCTAAAAATCGAAATCGAGCACAGGCCTTCTATCGGCATCTCGTTTGTTCCATGGATCGTTCGTTCAATTATAGCAATAGCAATAGCGCTCACTTTTTGCGGAAGATCCACCCACTCGAACACAGTTCCAACGTTGCTAAGCAACGGGCGCCGAGTGGTAAGCGAAAGATATTTATATGGGGTTGTCTGGGTAACAGCCATATGGCTTCAAAATCTCAACACCCAGAAACCCACCCTTTAATTTATAATTTTATTTTCATGCTATACTTAAGTTATTGATGTTTGTGAATGTGTTATTGTCTTAATAAAAAAATCATGAAAGTGCTTTGTCTTGACTGATAAAACCCCCATTACATCTTTATGATTTTAACAATACAATTTATCTCAAAAATAACATTATTAATAAAAAATAACTATTATTAATAAAACATTATTAATGTAAATGTATGCATGTATATTAAAATAAAAATAATTTTAATTAATCTAAATACATATAATAAAAATTCAATATATGTATATAAACTTGATTAAGATAAATATTTACAATACGAGATTTAGTTTAAATTAACTAATTTAATCATATCATACTATGAAATATTTCAAATTTCAAGTTATTTTATTTGTTAAAGAAAACAGTTAACGACGATGATTTTCTGAAAAAATTCCTTTAAATGTCAGAGACTTTGTCAGATTCGCATCAGTTATTATGCAAGGACTTGAACATTGTTAAAAGTTCATCAGCAATAAATTGCAATTCTTCAACTAACGAAGACACGATTGAAGAAAAGATTTGGCGAAAAAATCCGAAAAATTTTGTTAAAAAATGGAAAAAAGAAACAATGATTTTTAGAAGGTCTCTCAATGGAATCGAAATGTTCAGTCAAGATGACGATTCTTTTACAATATTGGTATGATTAGTTACATTTATGGACATTGATCTATGTTGTCAGTGATTTTCAGGCCAAAAGCGCAGTTGTCGAACCAAAACTCTATGAAACTGGAATCGACAGCAAACACAAGCATTTGAAAATCGGATTCCGAGTAAAATTTATTTCCGTACAAAACGATGACGAAATCGAAGGAATTTATCACGATCATGACTGTCATACAAACAAGAAAAGGCAAGATAAAATATCGAAATGGTACGAATTTAGAGCCGTCTCGATATTCAGCATGGTTCGATGGGTTGTAATGCTAGATCCAACAATAAACAACCCTGGAATCAGGGAACATCCGTTGGGATATGAATGCAAAGAGGTAAAAAATATATTTAATTGAGCGGTAATTCCAAGCGATTCAACCGATAATTCAGCAATGCTGCGATGCAACAGGTCCAGAAACTTGGATTTGCAAATGGGATGAAATCCATCCTAGCATGCTCGATGTGCAATTCCTCTACATGAAGAAGGCGTCAATAGATAAATCAGCGATTTCCAAACAGAAAAAGAGGAGATCGTCAAGAGCGTATTCAAGAGCAAGAGCACTGAGTGTTAATGAAACTGGGAGCATGTACAAAATTTCCTCAAACAGCCATTCAAATGTCAGTATTCATGACAACACTCCGACAACTCCAGAGTCACCAGAAATTCACCCCCCTTGCTATGCTGACGTCGTCAATAATTCGCTTGGATACATCAAACAGCCATTTCAAGATGAAAATTCAGTAATTTTCATATTTTACTTTATAAATATCGACACAATTATTAGTGATAAGATAAATAATTTGAATAGGAAGTAAATCCAAGAATAAATTGCATTGCATGTCTGAATACCCCGTAGCAGAGAAGAGCAGCCAGTTTCTTGCTAACTTATTTATTATATGATAAACAAGCTCCATTGAAAACTCGCCGAAAGTTTTATTTTGCGTATTGATGTATCATTTATGCATCAAAATATAACAATGAAATGACTATCCTATAGAAAACTGAATTTTCTACAACATCTATATAAATCACATTTTGATCCGAAAAATATTTGAATATAAAAAGTATAAAATTCATTTTAGCTGCGATTTTGCGCGCGTCAATTGCGTAAATTTTTAATTAGAAGGCAACAGTTTTGTATATATCTCGTAGCGAATTATACCGTAGGCAAATTCTTAGTGCACCAAATCTTCGGACACCATAAATAATTTTTATTTTATGTTTATTTTTGTTATTTAAAGTTAATTCTATACAAAAATTTTAAACTTTACACACTTTTAGGAGTTGGAATACGGTTTATTTTCACATTGAGATTAGAGATATATATTGCTACAATTTACAGGATTTAAATTTTTAATTTTATCATAAAAAATAGGGGGCGCCATAAATATAAATTGCCTAAGGCACCACTATATCATAACGCGCCTCTGTATGTATCGTATTATATATCTGTCTTACATAGTGCCTCATTTGCGTTTTTGTAACCCCTAGGCAATGAATACTAAAGAGATTTAATTGCGTGGCTTCATAGCTCTTAAGAAAAAAATTTTTAAAAATTTTTTTAAAAAATTTAATTATAATAACAACTAATTATTTTCGGTTATTATTTATTATTAATTTAATAATAAATAAAAATATATTATTAAAAAATCTTATTAAAATTTCCTTTTTGTTTAAGTGTCAGTAAAAGCGCCAATTACATCTGTATAATCAATATTCGTTGTGAAATCCGTTTCTATTGACAATATAGCTAATGCGTTTAAACGTTCTTTTATATTTGATTTTAAATATTTTTATAATCTTTTGAACAATGTAAAATTTCTTTCCACAGTGCAATTTGTAAGATGTGCACTTTAAAATATTCTTAAACTTATATTTACACTTGAAAACACTTTTTGAATCAATAATTAACAAAAGTGATGCATTGATTATTTTGAATGTTTATTTTTAATTAATTTAATTAACGATATAAATAGATAAAACATTTTTTGTTTTGTTAAAAATAATTATTTGATGAAATTTTGCAAAAAAACTTTCAAGCACCCTATTTTGAATGGCGCTTTAGACAATTACCTAACTTGCATGCCAGTAAATCCTCTCGATGACCTTGAAAATTATGAAATTACAAAATGTATTTACCGTTGTTATTACACTGCTACCTATGTTTTCATAAATTATCCTCAGAAATGACAAATATTGTTTCAATTGTATAAAATCATGTTTTATTAAATTTATATTTGAATTTTTTTATTATTGCAGTAATTTTTTCCCATTCCGTGGCTTCAATCTATTTGTTTTATCAATATATGAATACCTAAAAATTTTTAATTTTAAAATTCTTATTTCACTTATAAATACGTTTTACGATGGTTTTTATATTTTCCAGAATTTCAGAATTTCTAAAAATTTTTTAAACTGGAATTTTATTAAATAATTTATATTTTGCATTGTTTCTTTTTGATCCTTTATTACTCATGGAAAGGTGAAATGGGATAAAGCGCTTGAAATATTCTCAAACAGTTATGACTCAAGATAAGCTGGTGTCGAAGACAATTTCGAAATCAGAATGACTGAGCAATATGAGATCCCATTCTGTCTAGATAAACCAAAATATTTCGATGTCTAGTATTTTTGAAAATTTCGACTTATTTAAAGAGGATCTAAAAGAACTCAACAAGGACTCCACAAGGAATCCATGTTGTTATATTTAAGGATTCCATATTTTTACTCACACATCATACCATGTAAGGACTTCAACTAATTCAAAAAAGGTTGCAAAATGGTTTTACATAAGGTTTGGGTATTTTTTATCAGCGTGAGAAAAAATGATTACATCGATAGTTGTGGTTACAAATTTCATAAATATTTTATTGTTATCTGATAAAGTATCATTTGTGCATTGGTTTTAAATTTTATGGCTTTCCAGGGAGATGCTTACCTAGAATGATAACTAAAAGGTTACTGATCTTGAAAAGTTAATGTCTTCAATTCATGGGCCATATGTCAAATTTTTAATTTCCATCTCTAAATGTAAAATATTTGACATTTATAAAAATTATTTAAGAAAAAAAGAAGATAAATTGACAAGTTTTAAAGAAAAATAAAATTACTCTATTTTAATAAATTCTTACAATGAATTTAGACCAATAATTATTTCATCGACGATTTAAACAAAATAACCAAAAACAACAAAACACATTAAAAGTACATGTAACCTTTTCATTTTGAAAAGAAAATGACAATTATATGCAAGTCTAAACAGCAAATTAATTGAAAATTATCCCTTCAGCCTTGAATATATAAATGCCGAGAGAAATTTGGGTTATTTTATTCCTCACAGGCGATTACTTGTGTTTTCACAAAGTAGGAAGCAAAATACTGTGAATTCCTCGGGAGATATTCGGGTTAATTTCTGAGAGCTGAAATTATTCGATTCTAAATTAATTTCCAGCATTTATCTTTTCTTTCTATTCTCTTTTCAAAGACGGATAATTGAAAATTTTTGGTTTAATTAGATTTTACTACTTTACATATTTCTAATACAGTTAGTTAATTTTTAGCAGAATATATACATCTTCCTCATTTATTGTTTGTTTAAATAGTTTATTTTAATATTGGAATCTCATCCCTCCCACCTTCGCAAAAATTACTTTATGTTTAAAAAGTCATTCTAATAAAAGAATTTATGGCAAAAAATTTTGGCAATCAGCGAGAAAATCTCAAATGCTTTTTTGAAGCCTTAACGGCCATGAGAAAACATTATGACAATATCTTCTATAAACTGTTGCTGAAAAAGTGACATCAGTAAAGGTAAATTATAGTAGGAAATGAAAAGGATTGAGGAGGACTATTTTACAATCGAAGATTACGATTTTTGTTTTTTTAATAAACTTGAAACTTGCCAAAAAAATTTGTTATATCATTTATTAATTTTTTTGGTTAATTAATGCTGCTACCAATTATGGAAAGTATATCAATCAAAAAGATTAACAAAAATAATTATATTAATCTTGAAAGCAATATTATGACAGCTTGAGATAAATGTGTATAAATATCAAATGCAAACGCAGTCGAAGGACATGAATGTTTGAATTGGTATCCAAACGCATAATAAACACGAACTAGGGTACCACATTTCTAAAATATAATTACTATCAATTATTTGATATAAATTCACTTTCAAGAATTTAATTCCAGCCTAATGTTAGACCATTTCCAAATTGAATCTGCTATACGCAAATAAAATATGAGTTATATTCTCATAGCATATTTTTGGTAATTAAGTTATTTGTAAATCAATTAGATGAGTTGGTTGAATATAAACGTGTAATTTAATCAGGAGATTTTTAATCCGGTATTGTGTTTAATTATTCACCTACGTCTGACAGCATACGACAAATGTATATGTATCGAACACTGTTCACATTTTTCTGTCTATAGCAGATTCAACTTAGAAATGATTTATGAATGGCCAAAACTGGAAAATTTAGTCGTGAAACATATTTACCTTGACATAAGAATTTAAGAGAAATATTGAAAATTAGAGACAAAATAATTACAACCATTGATAAGAATATAACGATGAAAGTGTTGTTACCGGTACTAAAAATGTCACTGGAAAGTTTTAAGAAACATTTCATTGAGAAATAAGACGGATGAGTATATCTAACTCTTATTCAAAAATTAGAAAATAATCAAAAGAGAAGTAGCAACGACATCCATATCTTTGATGAATCCGCTCTATTTAAAAATATGATCATAATGTTTTGTGGCCAATTTAAAATTTGGTGGAGGACAAAATTTTATTTTATATCGTGAAATTAAGAATAGTTCAAAAAAATTATTGAAACAAAGACAAAGTGGATTTTAAGCTTTGGCGCTCCGAAAACTATGTTTTACTATTTGAGAAAAGATTTTGAATCCAAAATTAACAAACAAGTGACAAACACAACTTATTGATAAATGAGATTTGAACACAATTATTAATTAGAAACGATCTTATAATCTGAATTTCTCAATTGCTTACTTATCTTTCTCTTATATTCTGTAAAACCTTCCGAGCACCTCTATTTCAACAAAAATTTATTTTCACTGTTCTTACATAGACTATTGATATTATTTACAACATCAACCGATTTGCACACACTAGTTCAAATACACTCAGACATTCTCAAACATGAATCTTTACACAAATTATAATTAAGATTTTAAATCATTATCATCATTCAGAGAATTGACAAATAGAAAGGAAATTTTTTACAATCAGACATTCTGCAAAATTCAGAAAAACAGTAAGTCAAAGGATTAAATTGAGCAACTGAACAATGAATGTCACATTACAAGTCATCACCAGATTAATTCTCACTAAAACTGTTTTTTGGGGGGATAATTTGGTATTATCTGTAAGATACTGAAAGTAGTAGAAAAAGGATAAGAAAATTATTACAAAATAACATCGTGCTTACTGAAGAAATGCTGGCTAACGAAATTGAAGACATATTTATATTCAAAGACCATCATTGAAACGAGACTTAACCGAATCTGATGTAAAATTAATTACGTGAAGGAATAATTCATAACAGAGAGGGATAAAGATAGTATAACATCAAGGATATCAAGTATTATAGTGTTGCAGTTAAAACTGAAAAGAATATGCTACTATTTAATATGTGTAATACACATTGTGTATATTATATGAGTGTTTATATTGCTCATAATGTAATTATTTTAGATACTCCTTAATCAGAGTCATTCATTATTTCTATGTTAGATAAACAACTTATTTAAAATAAAAGGCGTTATCGTATTTTTACTGGAATATTAACGAGTAAAGCGCCAATTATAATTTTTGATATGTTGACAGGGGTGAAAAAAATAATAATTCATTTTTATTATTATCAGCAAATAAAAATATACTCAAGATGAAAATTTTCTGCCCCCCCCCCATTAATCACGATATGACAATGAGCCATTAATGTTCATTGAAGACAGTAAAAAAATAGAATTTTTCTTTATTTTAGAATATTTTAGATTTATTATTTGCGATTAATTTTGTTTTAATCAAATGTCAGGAGTAATCGGGAATCTGCTGTAGTTCGAATGTTTTCATTTTTGTTTATGTGAGGTGAATTTGTTTTTAACAAATTTTAAATGTGAATAGAAATAATTGAGCAACAATGAATGAAAGAGTAATTTATGAATTAAATAAATTTAATATAAATAAATGGGCCACTGAGAGTCTCTGTCTGATTGTGACAGATAGGGAATTACTGGCCCCTTGATAGAATTTTTATTAAATTAATGAAAATTTGTTTACCATCAATATTTTTTTTGGAATTCTGGTATTTTTGGAATGATTTTGCCGCTACATTTGACATTTTGTTTAAATTGATCATTAATTTAAATAATGTTTGATAATTTCTGATTTGATCATGATTTATTTTGATTTTGATTATTCGAATCCGAGAGAAAGATTAATTATTATTATTCTTAAAAATATTCTATATTTCTCCAAAAAAATAATAAAGTTTGTTTGAGATTTTTGGCAATACTCGCCAGCGCCATGTGTTAATCCGCGGGAGGTCTTTGAACGGGTTTTCGGTGGAATTTTTATTAGCCGTTTTGTAATGTAACATTGTAGATTTTCCCTTGGTTCAGGAAATCTTGGTTTGCGTTTAGATTATTTGAATTAGATTATTATCCTTTTTTGTAGGTATTTCCTTTTTTTATTTACACAAAACTCTCTCGGAAATAGTTTTAATACGCTTTTCATAAGTATAAATTGATATGGAATTATAAGAGGGGATCTACTATGGTTTACAAAAATCAAATAAATGGACCATAAATTTATAGCCGAAATAATAATAATAACAAAAAAGATTTTCAATAAAAATCTTTTATTATAGAAATGAATTCAGAATAAATCTAAATTATGAAAGTCAAGAAATGACTATTCAACTATTGGGGGAAATAGGTGTTACAGTACTTATAAAAATATGTTTCTATGGAAAAATTCAAATTAAAAGATTTTATTGTGCTTATACGACCTTTAAGAGAGGCTGATTCATTGAAATAAGGGTTTTACTAAAAGATTGATACAGCAGGGATGCCCATCACGCCGACCACGTAAGCTAATATCAACATGGAGTGACAATCTTCGCATTAATATATTTTGTAAGGAAATATTTCTATTTATTTTTCGAAGTGTACTTAAATGATTTTTTCCTAATGGTTTATTGGTATTTACTAGTGGCTTATCAAGTAGTTCCTAAGTAAATAGAAGTTAGATACAGATTGTATAATACAATACTTAAAAACCGTTACCCCATAAAATAGAAACTTAAGAGGATTATTTAATAATCAAAACTTTTTTCAGAAATGTTATTATTACTTTGCAACAAGGGCTTATTTTATTATTCACGTATCTGATATATCAATTTATGCTGATACCAAGGAATCACCGTTTTATACTTATACTTTATTAAATTTTTAATTAAATTTAATGTTTAATTTATTTTATTTTATTTTACTAATAATATTTTTGTTACAGCGATTATGGTTGTTAGATTTGACAAATAGTAATTCGGATAAAACATCTTGAAAAATGTTTGACCACGGAAAACTATGAAAAAAGCACTCTTATTATTTGCAAATTGTAACAGAAAGATTTTATCTTGCAAGCGATTCAACTGTTAAAGACAAAACAAAACATTTTTGACTGCTTAGAACGCCATTTTACCGGGAGTTAGCTCTGCACAAAGCCACAAAGATGCCAATTTCAAATTTATTAAAATGGAGTGAACCGCTAAAAATATCTGATTTCCATAAATAAACAAGTTTAAATGTCCATAAATGACGTTAAGCGATTTTGGTCGATTTTTTATCCCTCTAACCCTAATAAAAATCCGTATTTCATATTTGGAAATGAACATGCTTCAAATCACTTTATTGACATTTTAGTATGTATTTAGTGTAATGCTGCACTCTAATATCGTATGAGAAAACATGTATTAAAAAGGAGGCCCTGGTAAGCTGAAATATATATAAAATTAACTTGAAAAAATACAAATTAGAACATGTTGCATAACAGTTCTTAAACAGCTCTCTTTCCCTCGTCACACATCGCCACAAATATGTGAACCCCTACACCCTAGGTGCGCGACGTCATTCATGTACGGCCTCCAACAGAAATTTTAACAATTTTAAATTTAAAAGCATTTTTAAAATTTAAAATTTACCGATCGTAAAATATTTAGCTTTTTAAATTCCAGTCTGAGTAGAATTTATATATTTTGTTAAAGATATTTTAGGGAGAATTTTCTGTAATTGATTTGAGTCTCATTATTGATTACCCCATAGCATGATTTGATTAATCAATAAAATTTCCCCTTCACACCCCCCCCCCACCCCCTCGGTGAGAGTATGGAATTCCTCAACCGTTACATTTCAATTATAAAATCAAATCATTATTATAAAAATCGTAATAAAAATATCGAAAGGCGAAGGAAATATGAAAATGAGGCTGACAAATAATAAATCTAGTATATCATCCTATATGGATATTAATCAAGTATTTGTTGACGTGCCATTATTAGTTCATAATTAGTTCATAGTGGGATCCTTATAATGTGATCCTGATAATTTGATACGGATAATGTGATCCTGATAATGAGATCCTGATGATGGAATTCTAATGATGGGATTCTGATAATGTGATCCTGATAATGGGATTCTGATAACAGGATCTAATAATGTGATCCTGATAATGGGATCCTGATAATGGGATCATGATAATGGGATCACGGTAATGGGATCCTGATAATGGGATCCCGATAATGGGATCCTGATAATGGGATCATTATAATGGGATTCTGATAACAGGATCTAATAATGTGATCCTGATAATGGGATCCTGATAATGGGTTCCTGATAATGGGATCCTAATAATGGGATCCTGATAATGGGTTCCTGATAATGGGATTCTAATAATGGGATACTGATAATGGGTTCCTGATAATGGGATTCTAATAATGGGATCCTCATAATGGAATTTTAATAATTGGATCCTGATAATGGGATCCTGATAACGGAATCTAATTATGTGATCATAATAATGTGGTCCTGATAATGGGATCCTGATAATGGGATCCTGATAACCGGATCTAATCATGTGATCCTAATAATGTGGTCCTGATAATGGGTTCCTGATAATAGGATCCTGATAACTGGATCTAATCATGTGATCCTAATAATGTGGTCCTGATAATGGGTTCCTGATAATAGGATCCTGATAACTGGATCTAATCATGTGATCCTAATAATGTGATCCTGATAATATGATTTTATTTTTATTGTTTATCCATATCATTTGCTGCCTTACTGCTCAAGTGATTATGATATATTTTCATTCCTATTTGTAACCTCTCATGGTGAACCATAAATAAATTTCTAATATAAAATTACGTATTAGTTTCCAAGTATTCTAACGGCTGGGAAAATACTGACGAAATCAGTTCTCCTTAAACATAAGTTGTCATTTGTAAAATGTGAACACCTGCTCACAATTTCTCCCAAACACACAGCGCAACCCAGTTGGAATACTTTGTGAGTAGATAATGAGTTGACAAAATAGAGTAGGAAAATATCCATTGAAATTGCCATTTCTTATCGTTTGTTTTTTCCATAGAAGTCTCGTCTAACTACATAGAAATTGTTGTTTTCCCAACCGTAGAGTTCATTTAGTAAATTTAATGAATTTCTCTCGTTTGTAAAAGATACAAAATGCTTTGAACGATGTCTTTGCATGCAGGTTTTCTTTTTGTTTATGACATAGGGCAATTTGTTAACTGATTCGAGTCTGAAATAATTAACGCTAGGAAATATTATAAAAATAAAATTTCGGTGGTAAATTGTGTTTAAATGCGAGATTAGAATCGGTTTGTGAAGTGAGATTTCATCATCAATTATCGTTTGTCATTTTCTCAGCAATAAATTTTGTCAAACTTGATCCATTTATTTATCGCGAGAAAATTATATATATAATTCGCATTTTTATATCATTCTTATTATCTGATATGATAGTCCGACAGATTTGCATGGGAATCTCTGGCGTCGTGATTATATTAATTGTTTATATAATAGTGAGGCAAATGTCTTAATTGTTTTCGAAACACATAATAACAATAATAGTTATAATACAAAAATATTGAAAAATCAATAATAATAATAATAATAATAATAAATAATTATAATTATAATAATAATAATAATAATAATAATAATAATAATAATAATAATAATAATAATAATAATAATAATAATAATAATAATAAAAGTAAATTATAAGATAAGCATTTGCTGCAAAATATATAATAAATGGAGAAACCTTTGATCCATCAGAATTCAAATGCTTGTTTATTTTTCTTTTTAATATTCATTTTCGGCTTTTCATTGGTTTAAATTTGATAAAATAAAATTTAAAATCAAAATTAAATTAAATATAAAATTTATATGAAAATTCAATTTTGTCACGAACTAGCCACCTTTCGATGTAAGCAATCCTCCCATATAGTTATCAATTTGAAATTTAAAAAGTTATTTATAAGAAATTGTTCATATCTTTGCTTTGTTTATGAATAAGTGAAGAGGAAATTGAAAGAACTAAGTGAGA